>LPNX011187317.1:167233-295220 GCA_001517045.1 Pseudotsuga menziesii | reverse complement strand
ATTCCATCATAATTTTTTAATATTTATTTTCCCGCGGTTATTTTTTTGCCCTCAGCGAGTTGGGAACGTGAGGAAGCTCCTCGTTGCCTGGGAACGTGAGAAANGCGAGTTGGGAACGTGAGGAAGCTCCTCGTTGCCTGGGAACGTGAGAAAGCTCCCTAACTAGGGTACTTGTCTTAGGGAGCTTGTGGAAGCTCCCGATCCATCGAGGAGCTTCTAGAAGCTCCTCGATGGATTGGGAGCTTCCACAAGCTCCCTAAGACAAGCACCCTAGGAAACGAGTATCGGGAGCTTCGGTTTGAGGCCTGCGAAGTACCCGAAAAGTACCCCAGTATCCGAAGGAGTTTCCAGCTGTTTTGGAGCGTTTCGTACCAGCTCCAAAGCTCCCAGGTACGCCGGAACGTTGGATACGCCATTCCTAATGCCCGGGAGTGGTTCCCGTGCAACGTAGGATAAAAGCATTAGTAACTCTCTTGGTTTATGATGATGTATTTTTGTAATAAAAAGGACCACAGGGGCACTTGGAAAAAGGCCAAAGTCAGAAGTCAAAATAAATAAAGGCTTGTTGACCACAGGAAAATGACCACAAGTGAAAGTTAAAATAAATAAGCACTTCTTATAAAAGTCAAAGGAAAAATAAAAGTACATTATTTTGGTAAAAGTGAATGTAAAATTTGGAAAAGAATAAAAATATTATAATTTTTATTTTTCCTAATCTTGTCCACTTACAGGCTAAGTCACCTTGTTCGAGTTCGTGTTCGAATTCGAAGACCTTCAAATTTGAAAAAAAATCAGCAAAGAAAATTTTGGCGATAAAATTCGACAAAAAAATCGAGGGCCTATAAATTTTGGAAATTAAAAAATATTTTATTTTATATGTAAAAATTAAATAATAATACATATTAATTTATTTAAATACTATATAATATACTTTATATATAAATATTAAATATAATGATTTATATTGATTTATTTAAATAAAATAAAATTTTAATAAAATTGATCAACTCTCCACACCATCGACCGGCCAAGAGCAAATGAAATGTCCCCTGTCCACCCCTTCGACCGACCGAGAGCAAACGTAGATAGAACAGGCAAGGCAGATTGTTTTTAGTGGAGGAATGGCAAGAAAACTTTGCCAAACCAATAACAATTTTAGAGGCACATGGAGAAAAGGAGTATGTCAAGCAATCCATCTAGTGCCAAGAAGTTTTGCCACTACTACATATTGGGTGGACTTTGTGAAGAAAGGTGTTGATGACTTCATTTTCAGCTTCACCCTAGAAACCACACAACCAAGAGGAGTGTGGAAGGTGAAGCCTAAAGGAGTTAGAGAACTCACTGCATCTCCAAGCCAAGGATCAGAAGCTGTCCAAGGAGTTATAGTGGTCCAGTAGGTTTGCATCACCATTGAAGAGGATAGCTGGTTGATGTCGACAACAAAGGTCGTCCCACTCCAACTGTTACCTGCAATTTTCTAGAAGAAAAGTGCCTCCTTGGAGATGTATCAGAGTTATGGTGATTTCAAATCCGCTGCCTCAAAACCCTATCTGCTATTAATAATTTCTAAAGGAGCACCACATATGTGGCACATAAACCCTATCGACAAAGTCAAACACCATGATTTGAGGGAGTGCTTTCTATTGGAGGGAGACATGCAGCAACAAGGAATTATTCAAAACCTATTTCATGCATCTTTTCACCCTTAATTAGGAGTGTCTAGCTTGAAGGAGGCTTCTAGATCGTCTTTTGTATATTTTAATACAATTTTTTCGGTGTGAATCATGGATCTTGGGATCTCTAGAATTTTCTCAGTAGTATTTCATTGTAAATTAGTGGACAAGGAGCTCTATAAAAGGAAGACTAATCTCATTTTTCATATCAGAGGTTCAAGTGGAGAAAATCCCTCTTAGTAGGCCAAGGACATTGTCATTTGCAAGTCAAAGAGAGGAAATGCTTTTGGTGAAGAACATTCTCTTCTTGGATGTAGGTCACATTGATGCTTGGGCTGCCACACCGTAATCTGCTGGTATATCTTTATTTCCAGAACTTTTACACTTATTTGGTGGGCTGTTTTGGGTGTTTAGAGAAGGGTATTTAGTAGTGTTCCACCAGGTTTTCGGGACGCGGGAGCATGGGAGCGGGGAAACACACATTGGGGACGTGTAGAGACACCCCAAAATTTTGGGGTATTTTGGGGGACGGGGAGGCGTCAGGGTCCCTAACATAGGGGGGTTGGTCTCTATAATTATAAAAAAAAAAATATATTATCCCCAACATATGAACATATCAATTCCTCATCCCATCACCATTTGCATACTAGCATCCTTATGTTTCTGAAGAGTTTAGTGCAATGTAAATGTAATTGTTATAGCCAAGCATATCATAACGATGTTTGTTTCTTTCTATTTGTTTCTATTTTGATTTATAATGACCATTTAGTGTTAAAGCCTAAAATTCAAGATGAACCATTTTTGTTTTTAAGTAAAAAAAATTAAAAATTCGAGGGGGGTGGGGGTGTGTGGAAGCCCCCCAATCCGGGAACCTCCTAGACTTGTGTTTCCCCACGTTTCTCAGAAAGGGGGGCGTTGGGAAACGTTTCCCATGGAGCCTCCCAGTCCCTGGGGCTTGGGAAACACAGGGGGCAAGCCCCCGACCCTGGGAGACGCGTCCCCATGGAACACTGGTATTTAGAGAGGCATTCATCCCTCTTAATCTCTTGATGTAACCAAAACTGTTAAGAAAGATAAAGGCAGAAGTTCACTCATATTTGATGAGTGTCTTCTGTTCTCTTTGCTTTGATAGTTACATCATATGTTGGCTGGTGTTGGGTTGGTGATGAAATGGCATTTTTGATAGCTTTTTATTAGTTCTATGTATCAGTGTGGTTGACTGGACTAGTGATATTCATGTGCTACATAACTTGCTGTATTTTCCTAAACATTTCGAGCTCCTTCATCAGTTATGCTTTGACTCCATTTTGCCGAAGGACAAGGCACTAGGTCTTGCTTATCTTCCCACTTTATCATCTAAAATCCAAAAATAACTTCATACTACAATCTGATTGACAAGGACAGATTTGTAGTTTTATTAGGGAATCTCCCCCTGTGCTCTCTGAGAGCCAGCCTAAAATGAGGAGGATGATCACCAAGGTGACAGTGTGTGGTGTCCTCAAGTTGCCCCAAGGCTAAGTTGCACGAAACAGGGAAACGGGGGAAACATGACCCCCCAAAATTTTGGAAACGGGGAAACACAATATATCTATCTATATATATGAGCAAGAACATTTTTTATTTAAAAAAATAAATGTGAAATATAAATCATAAATCATACATGTCGACAAATCATTGCCTATATTGAGATCCTATTCATCAATAACACCCTATGCCTCCCTCCTCTAGGCTCTAGCCTTTGTCTCTAACTCGAATTTTAAACTTGATCCTCCAAGGGCATTAGTCAACAACTCAACACCCTGCAATTTTGATGAAACTTCCTAATCCAATCGTTAAAATAAGGTAGAAAAAACTTCCCATGCTTAATAAATGATTTTGTTTGAGTGAAGAGTATATTTTTATTAATGTCATCACAAAGGAGTTCAACAATCAACGCCACCAACATCAAGATACATATAGGGGTTGATCTGCTTGATTAAATGCCAATTCCATACCCTCATACATGATAGAATCTGTTGGAAATTTTGCAATCCTGAAATCCTGAAAACTTTTAAGTCTGCTGAATTTTGAACGGGATCTAAAATTCTACTTTTTGCATATGAAGTCCAATGAGGTTGGAACCACTCTCAAACACAATTAATGATAATGTTAAAAATTTAAGATAAGGAGAATGTCACTTTTACTGCTCCATGGCAACATTTTTTTTTGGAAACATGACCTAATTGACTGCATCAGTATCGGAAATGTGTTTCCGTACGGACGGAACATGTTTCCATCTCGAAAACATGTTTCGTCTGTACAGAATTGCGTTTCTGGGTCGTATGGCACGCGTTTTGGAGTTTCGAAATGGGGAAATGCTGGAAACGGGGTTGGGGCCCACGTTTCCTGCAACAAGCCACAAGGTATTTGCTTGGTGATTGGACGTATCTTTTGTGCAGATCTTGGAGGTAACTATAATGTAATATTGACAATATTGTGCAGTTTAGTTGCTTGTGACTGTGAGGCTTGTGTCTATCAGCCACATGAATTCATGATTTGTAATTATTGTGAATTGAATGCTTTCTACATAAAAACTGTTCTTTAAGATTCAGGGGAATTACATTGTGCACATGACCAGGTAGCAGCTGTTCCAGAGGATGTTGGAACTGCAGGTGCACTTCGGGCAGTGGCAGGCCACCTTACTGCAGATGACATTCTGGTGTGTTCTTGAACTCTATATGTTACATTTTTTATTATTCTCAGCCATTTTTTCTTCAGGGAGTTCTATGAGTCTTTCGATTGCCATAGCTTGGCCTACACTTGATATCATAGATGACAGAATTTTCTGTCTATATTTTTAAAATGCAGGTTGTGAGTGGTGATCTCGTTTGTGATGTCCCACCTGGGGCTGTGGCAGCTACACACAGAAGGCAAGAAGCAACCGTAACCGCCCTTTTGTGCACTCCTCCAGCAGCTGGACCATCTGAAGGTGGATCTTCTGCAGGTGGAAAGGACAAGATAAAGAGGCCTGGACTTTGTAATATTATCGGGCTGGACTCTAGTCGACAATTTTTATTGTTCGTAGATTCAGGTATTGGGCTTTCGAATATTATTGGCTTGACACTAGTCGACAATTTTTATTGTTTGTAAATCAGGAACTTTTCTTTGTTGACTTCCTTCAGGAGGACAGGCTGAAAAAGAGTTGCGAATACAGCGTTCTATACTCAGTGCTGCAGGACAGGTGAGTACGTTTGCCATTTTGTTCATTTTGAGGAGTTGCTTTAAAAGTAGGCCAGTCTCTAGTGTTACTGAATATTTAATTATACCAGAATTAAAGACAATGGTGAGTTGTGGTTAATCATAAATGGACAAGATTTCCTTTTGTAATTTAATGTAAAACTGTATGCAGTCAATTCTGAAAGTGTCCTGATGATCTAGGGTCTTTTATGGCAATATTTATGTATTTTTTAATTGAAATGCAGTAATTTGGATCATGGTAGCCATGTCTGAAAAAAATGAAAAATGTTGGAACTGTAAGACAAAAATGTTTCAAACAAAAAAAAAGAAGAAAAGATCTTGGCAGAGAATTTTGTTCTTCCTCTACTTAGCAGTTTTCTGTGCTGCTTCGTGCAGTTACTTACTGAGAAGTGAATATGAAATGAAGTTTAAAAGCATTTCTACTGTGAACTCTGCCTGCTCTGTTTTCATTTTCGTTTTAGAGTGATTGCTAATTGCTAAATTGATTATGGAATCAAGGTGCCTTATTTATTTTTGATACAATTTGGGGTCCATGGTCAATGTTGACCATGGGCCCTTAAAAATAACATAATTTTTTTTAAAATGGTGGGGTCTGTTGAAAATTACCCGTAATTCCTTTAATGCAAATTCAAAAATTTCACCTCACACCGGAGGTTTGCCAGATCTAATCCCTGTGAACTTTCAGCCTTAGGGATGATTTAAAATATTATTTTACAGCAGCAATCTGTGGACAATATTTCACCTCACTCCAACCTAACACACTAGGCAGCCCAAGAAAAAAGATACCAAACAAATGCCAACAAGTTTCACCCCTTAGGGCACACTTTTCCAAGCTTATGCCACATCTGAAAATCACTATTGTACAACAGAGTTTACAGCAGAAAATCTGTTCTCTTATCTTCAAGTTATATGTTAAATTACTTAAAAATTTCAGCCCTATGTTATCTCAAATCAGCATGAACAAGTGTTGGAAATTATTCAATCAAGAAGACAGTGTAAGCTGAAGATCAACTCTGCAACTAAGCAATTTTGGATAGCTGGAAATTTCATATATATATATATAAGAAATGAAGTACATGTGCATATCATAGCTTTATCACAAAGCTGGTACAATTTTCTCCAAACCTTAGCCATGGAAAACCATGATCACTATCAAAGATTCAGAATAAGCTAGCATCAATATTGGCAAATCGTTCTTGGCTTCAACACTTGTTTCCCACAAGTGTCCAAGATGTTTCCTTCTCTTCTCCTCAATCAAGCTTAACAGGTAGCAGTAGAGTTTTCCAACATCCTAGTCTTCTCTTACAAGAACTAGAAGAAATTCTTCTTTATCCTCTAGGGTTTATCACAAACCCTAGCTTCTTTTCTTCCTTTAGGGTGAAACCTTAACCCTAGAAAACCCTTGATTTTATTTAAGAACCCTAGCGCTCCATGTCAAAGAGTGATGATCCATTGGAGAGAGAGAGAGAGAGAGAGAGAGAGAGAGTACCACACTCAGATTTCTAACTCAAGCTGATGGATGAATGAACGGTTTAAAATGATTTACTCCTTCCTCTGTTTATGTCAAAAGGAAGGGAGGTCAACAATAATATGTGGACCTAGTCCACTACAAGCAACCTATCTAATCACATGGTGTGCTCACAAATGGATCACTCTCTCTCCAGGGGACACATGTCAAGATTCAATATGAAGACATCCACAAGCAATGTTCCAAGGCATGAGTGCTCTACTAGATGTGTTCAACACTTATCCTCCACAAGACTCCGAAGCTCCAATGATCCTCCAAAGCCATGTGCTCAATCATTTCCCCCTTGTCCTACATGATCATTCCCTCAAATCAAGCATCCTCAAGTCAAGTACAAGCCTTCATGCCAGCAACCAAGTGTGCCTATGCCAGCTAGGGATAAACTCCATCCTTTAGAATGCACAACACTCCTCCAAAGCAAGGTCCAAGCGAGAAACCAATCCTCTATATGGTCATCTTTAAGAAATCACCAAGCTCCATAAATCTCCAACGCTATGGAGTAGTGCCATATGAACATCCATACCAGGTCTAGCAATCATTGAGCAAGTCAATTCCATTGTGTTTATCCATTAAGGAAAAATTGAGGCTAATCCATACATTATGCATCCTACATCACATGAAGCACCCCCAAGCATTGAGCAAATACTTTTTGAGTAACCTCAAAACCTAACAAGGTCTGGGTGAATGTAATTAAATGACATTTGTTTGGGACCCTTTATTGTTTATTGCTACCATGATTTGCATTCTTTCACATAAATGATACCTATGATACAATAATGGAGTGCTTTAGCTCATTTGCAATTTGAGCAATAAGGCCATATATATCACTTGGTCCCTTTTTTCTTACTATCCTTGGTTAAAATATTTTTATCCTAGAAATGTTAAATATGTTGGGCTTTAGAACTTGGTTTGATAGAATTTTGGGCACTTGTTTCTCTAACGTTTCAATTAGACTTTGTGCGAATGTGAATCCATTTGAAGTGATATCGTTCAAATGTACATCAGTTGAGGTTGCCCACTAGCACCATACATGATGTGATTGTAGCAAATGCAATTGAATACTTCTTGGAGTTAGCTCACTTGAATACTTTTTGGAGTTAGCTCGAAAGTGGAGCGAGATCAAGGCCATACCACTTACAACTAATAATCAACTTCTTAATGTACATGTTATTGATTAGTAAGCCTTACTCCAAAGTTCTCCTATGAATCGGTGGAAGGGACTCTTTAGGGTTGGATGTCAATGAAGACGAGTAATATCTATTGGTTAGGTGTAATCCACACATATGGCCACAACTCATGTATTATTATGTACTTGTATTTATGGTTAAGGCCATATTTTATTCGATTTATTATATACGAGGTTTATGGTCAAGGCCAACCTAGTCAATGTTGAAGATTGCAGCTCGGACAAGAACTTTTTCACAATTTTAGTGTCTAACATGTTGAAAGTGGTTTGAGCATCGACAAATTCATAGGTTTTGGCAGTTCACAACAAGAAAGAAGTGAAATCCAAGTGGATGATCATGGATGCTATAAATGATCATTTGATCCTGAATATATTCGAGAAGAAGATGACGATGGAGATGTTTGATGCCTTGATTAGCCTTTACTAGAATAAGAACATAAATAGGAAGATGATATTGCATAACAAACTCATGTTTGTGGAAATGACCAGATCAGACACAATCAATAGTTACTTGATGAAGGTCACACATATTCGTGTTGAAAAATATAGCTCGAGTAGGAGCTTCTTGTATAGGTTAGAGGTATGAACACGTGAGAAGAAGTTTGAGACAACTTCTTATTGACCACTTAATAAAAGTGAGAAATAATACCATCTTGTAATTTCACTTAATAAATAAAGTGAGAGTCTATGTTCCTTTGATCTCTTAGTCTTTTTTTTTGAGAAATACTTCTTATATTTACAAGGCCATATTTACAATCATACCCACTCAAGGATTTGAACCTAGGTCTCCACGTTATTACAAGCTCGATCACCTTACTACTTGTTGATCGACCACATTTTGATTTCTTAGTCTTAAATATCTAAATGAAATATTCTAGAGATTCTAGAATATTAGTGTGTTAAATTTGATATAATCTTAGCCATACACCTCATTGGTAAGGTGGTTGCTAGGGGTAAGGAGATTAGTTGAGATTGATTGCTAGAATCAAAGCAGTTGGTTGGTAGAATTAAGGATATTAGTTATCTCTCTCAAAGCATAAATAGGACAAGATGGGAGGAGAAGTTGTGGAACAAATCAATGAAGTTGTGTAAGGCATGCAACAAGGAGGTTGTGTGCACACAAGTGAAGCCAAGGAGGGGATAACATAGATAACACGAAGAAAATCGACTAGCAAGGTGGATGATTGCAAGGATAGTACCGTATAGTCTTGTATAGGGTACAATAGTTTCTCATATTTGTGTAGGTATACTGTTTCTTTTCAGTAGGTTGTAAACCTTAGGTTGAGGTGTCCTTGTAAGTTCTTGAAGGAATAAACGCTGATTTGAAGGACACAATTCTTATGTATTGTGTTTATGCTTCCATCGTTCATTTTCAGTGATATGTGTGATTCTTGCATGTCTAGAAATATTTATTTTTGTGTTTAAATATTTTAGATTTGATTTATTTAATTAAAGAGAAACATAGGACATTAGTCACCTAGGGCCTAAAAATTTACAGTTTGTGCTCAACTTGTAGCAGTTGGGGAGAAGGTTGAAGGCAAAGAGCTAGTGAACTAGGCACTGAATGGGTTCCCATCTCAATGGGAAACATTTGGCTAGGGTGTTTGTGCTCAAGAGAATCTTCCCTCATGGGAAAGATTGTGGGTGGATTGTACCCAAGAGGATATTCATAATCATCTTTGTCTTTGCTTATCTCCATTTGGTAGATTCAAACAGTGGTATCAGGGCTTGGCGTCTTCAAAGCCATGACGACCTTTGGTATATGTCTCCCTTCAATTTGCTCCTCTTTGCCAACTCAGACCTGTGCACGACTTGGTGCCTTCTTCTTTGTGTAACCTTAAACCTATTCTTTGTGCTTGCTTGCGCATGCGTAGTCTCCTTTGGCGTAGCCATAACCCCTCATGACCTCACTCTACCTATGTGCAAGCTCTCTATCCCTTCTATGTGCAAACTCTCTATCCCACAACCTACAACCTCACGTAGAAAACTCACTCAAATCAAACTTCAATTTCAACATATTAAAACCCTATCTATGAGCTCTTATCGTTGTTTTAATGAAGAGAAGTTGTCGAACCTTGGTGCGAATTTCTCTTTGTCAACGACTTGTGAATCTTGATTTGCCTTGTTGGTATCCTAATTTGCCTCTGAATCCTCTAGTTTTTGTCTTTGTGATGCTGCATTGATAATGGTCGACCTTTATTTCTGATAAGAAATTTGTTGCCTGCACCTTGTATCTTTTTTGTGGAGATTACATCGATAAGGTTGCTGGCTTCACTTTTAGTGAACAAATATGTTACCACAAAATAAATAGCGGCTTGGAACATTAAAAAGGCAAACAATCAGCTGGCAAAACAATGCATAGAACTTCTATCTCCCTTAATTTGTTTGGATCTTTTGTTTAAATGTGAACACGTCTCTTATCACCTTGCAATTGTCCTTGTGAAGCCAAATTTCGTTCCATGTCTATAAATCTGACCAATTTGGACAAGTCATGGGCATTGTATATTTATGATCCTGACAAAGGCCAAAGAGTGTTTTCAAGTATGCATTCTGAGTCGGAATTTGCTTGCTCGCATGTTTAATTGATTGAAAACAAGAAAATTTGTCCAAATTTGTGCAATTTAAACTCCTTTAAGTTGAGTTTCCTATTGAAATGTAACCATCTTACTAAATCTCATTGAATTTAGTTGTTTTGAACTATTTCTGTCCATATTACCTACCATCTCTATTCTTATTGCTTGTACTATTTTGGGTGTTGAATTTAGGGCTATTTAAGGAATTTGAACCCCTTTGCCCCTCCATTTTGGCCAATGAATGCTATATTTTGACAATCGAACTTCACCTTTTTTCTAAAAGAAGAATAATTGTTTTTATCTATTGGCTTTTCCATACCATTGGATAAAGGATAGCCTCCCTAGGAACAAAAGAATATGTGCGTATTTTGTGGTATACATTTATTGACTTTAGGAATATGACATGTTAACTATCATTGCATCTTCCAGTAAAATTCTAAGCACCTTTTTATTTTTTAAAGCCAACTCAAAATAACAACTAGTGGGAGCATTGAATTTAGAGATTGGATCGCCCCTCTAGAAAGGTTGGTTACGATATATCAGGGCTTCTAACAAAGTTGGAAACCCAAGGGTTTTGTGGTGAGGACACACATGAAATAATGATAGAAAAAAAGATTGGGACCTCAGGTTGAGGGAGCTCCCAATTATCAACAGTTGTAGCCTTCAGTTTCTCAACCTTGTATCATACTGAACCATAAAGGAGCTTGCATCCTACATCTAGAAAGAGTCCATGTGCCACTACCTACAACTCATGATCATATCCTAGCTTTGGCACCACAACAAAGCAACATCAAAGAATCCAGATCATTCAATTTTAGAGGCCTATTTGTGATCATAGAGGGAAAACATTCTTTTCGAAAATCGATTCAACTTTATCGTCAACATCAATTTATAACTTGCAAATAGTCATTTTTGTAAGTTCACTTGTATTTTGCTACTTGCAATAGTTTTTTGTGTGTGTCAAATCAAATTAAATTGAATTGTATCGGGTGCATTCTTGGTAGAAATCGACACTTTCATTTTTTGAGTTGGATTTCATATTGCCGAGTCTTATAGTCAAAGGGCAGAGTTTCAAGAATCCCTCTTCTTTGTTATCGAGTCAATTGTAATCTAGACCTACCTACACAAGGAGGCCTGCTTCAATCTTTAAAAATGGCATGAATTGAAGAATTATTCATGTTATTGAACACTTTGTTACCAATTGAACTAGTAGGTTTCAATTTGGCAAGCATGTATAAAGAAGACTAGACCCAATGTCATCTCAGTTTAATTTCTTTGACTTCTTTGGGAGTTGGACACCCAGGGGAGAAACCTTTCACCTACAAATTACCTAAACACCAAACATACATCTCTTTATAATCTCGATGTGAGACCAATGTCTTTAACGTGGAGTTAATGGAAAGTAAGATATTGCAAGTACTTGGTTAGAAAGCAAACTACGAAGGAAATATATGGACTCACAGTAAGCTATTCCAGCCAATAAAGTTCAATGGACGAGATAATTTCAATGTCAATTCTGTGGCATTCAATTATTGAGATAAATAGTACTAAGTGTTATCATTCAACAAGTGTAATTAATAGTAATAATCAACATTATTAACATGTTAACAAAGATTGTCGTAACGGTCCTTTTGAGCAATAAATATTAGTACTTGAACTCATCGTAGAAAGCAAAGATAATGCAACAATATACGGTGGAGGAAACCAACCCAAGGCTATTTAGAAAATTTTGGGTAAAAAGTCTAGGATGCCGAAATTTTAGGATCACAAAATTTTAGGGCCGAGATTTTAGGCCAAAATTTTTGGATGCCGAATTTTTAGGGCATAAAGTTCAGGGCTGAAATCTTAGGACCGAAATCTTAAGACCTAAAATTTTAGGAACAAGATTTTAGGGCCAAAATTTTAGGAAGCTTAATTTTTTGTGATTTTTAGGGTTTTTCTAATATATCTGATTTTTAGGGCTTTTGGTCATAAATAGCAAACTAAATGACACTAAATTAACTAACAAATACGAAAGTTAAGTTTTAGATAAGGGACAAGAGAAGGAGATATGATTTCATCTCAATCCCGGGCATAAGGGATCTATGATCAACATCTCTACATGAAATGCCCCTCTAGGCTTGGCATGCTAATTAGGGTTTCCTAGAACAACCTCAAGGGTTCGTGGTAAGAGCCTAAGAAGAGCAAAAGTAGAGATCCAAGGCCCAATCACAAAAAACTCTTTCAAGAGGACATTTTCTCACCATAGAAGTTGACAAAGTATTGAGAAGCCCTAGCTTGACAAGAATAATGCACTAGCATAACACCATTCAATCGAAGATAGAGATAGGCTTACCAACATTTAACAAAGAATGAACAAACATAAAGCATAGATCATCCCTTGTGCATGAGTTCTTCCAACCATCCAAGCATCAACAAGCATGTGCAAGAGAAACCCTAAAAAAATCATTTCACTTTCACTTTTCAAACCAAGAGAAGATACTCCAAGAGGTGTGCATCACATAGAGAGCCCCTATAACAAGAGATGGAGAATAAACATAATTTGATCCGAAGTCTTGTGCTTTCCAAATGAAATTAGAATGGTTATTATATCCATCTTAGCACAAGATTTAAATTTTTAATCACGCCTACATGTCATTTTAAAATTAAAACAATAAAATACTAAAATATTCTAAATTCAGACAAAAATAGGGAATGTCACCCACATGATAGGGACTAGAGCCTAAACTTAGCATAAAATGATGAAAAATGCCAAAATAAGTAAGCTAATGCCTCATTGTGTTGGCAAGAGTGAGTCCAAGGGGTATGCCATGCCCCTACAAACCCTAGAGTGATGAAAACATCCCTCAATGTACACCTTGCATTAGCTTGAAGGCTTGATCATTCATGAAGACATAAAGGGGTCGTTTGGTAAGAAAGGGTAAAACTGGTTGTAGAGAAGGTCCAAGTGGGGCATGAGAGACGTGATGGACTTAGGGATGACCTCCTTAGATGAAGCAATAGTGTGCTCAAAGCAGAAAAACAGTGGTGGTCATGTGACCCAATGACCTACCCCTAGAAGCCCCAGACACTAACACGAAGGTTAAAGACCACAACAAAGGGAAATTGACAATGCTATTAAGCCATAGTACTTCCAAGAGCAAAATCAAGGGGCCACGCCATGGCCAAAACCACATACAGGATGCCCACACTTGACCTTTTCAATCCCTCCTCTTCCAAATGACCTGTTGGAATGCTGTAGAATTGCAGAAGCGTAACACACTCTAATGCTCATTGCTATTGACAATACACTCACAATCAACAAGGTAACTCTCCAATTTGTGTTAACTTGTTTGCAAGATTCGTAAGCCAAATTGGACCTTCTCTAGACTTGTTCACAACTCCAACATGATGAAATACAACAAATGAGTCAAGATTCTGAACTAATTCTTGTTCAAAATAACCCTCTTTTGAGTTTGATAATGATTTCTATCAGATGTCAACAGATGACCAACTCATTGAAGCAATGTTGGATCTAGAAGATGAAACCTATCACTCACATGTCCAATGTAACCTTTCCAAGCCCATCATCAATTCTTGGGAATAAATCAAGAACACCATACACATAACATGTATTGAATATGATAACGAAGTGATCTTCCATAATATGGATTATTCTAGAGCAATCCAATTTTGAAGTTCTGGATTCTTTCAAGAAGATTCATCTTCACCTGCTCCATTTCAGAATCAGTGCCAACATTTTCATCAAATTGGCCACATGGAGGATCAATGTTAGACCTCCTTCCTTGTCAGCATTGCGGGAAGCATAATCACTCTTCATATGGATGCTCAAAATTGAAGAAACCTGCAATATTCATTAGAGCAAATTTAAGGTCTAAAACAGGCCTTCTAAGGAAAATAATAAAGTAGTAAAATAATATTTATTAATTTTGGAGGAAGAGAGAAAAAAAACTACTTTTTTTGTTCATATTTTCATCATATCTCCCTATGTTTTTACTCAAATTTCGAGCGGGAGCACTCGTTGGACCCACACTGTATACTTTTGATGGACCCCTTTGCCCCAAAAACAAGAAATACCTAAAAAAACGTGATGGCGAGCAGAAGCACTCAAATGCAGAATTCCGCATCCAATGAGTACCCACACTGCATACTTTTGACGGACCCCGCTGCCCCAAAAACAAGAAATACCTGAAAAACCGTTATGGTGACATCACCATCATGTTTTTTCAGGTATTTCTTGTTTTTGGGGTAGTGGGGTAAGTCAAAAATATGCAGTGTGGGTACTCATTGGATGCGGAATTATGCATAAAGTGAGTGCTCCCGCTCGAAATTTGAGTAAAACACAAGGAGAAATGTTGAAAATATGAACAAAAAAATAGTTTTTTTATGATAAATATGTCAAGTCAACTGTTATGGTTGACTCAATTTATTGAAATTCTATTGGTTCTTGAATTCCAACTCATCTTCTATTATGGTTGGCTCGTTTTCTTATAAGGCTCATTTTAGACCCCAAATTTCCTCTAATGAAATATTCACTATGGATGGATCAATTCTTGGCGATGGTCATCTTCAACCAAGACGATATATCAATCATAGAAAAGAATTCAGTCTCGAGTAATGACATATCTTGTAGTAGAAAGTCTTCTTGCTTATCATCTTGCACTTGATAAGGGGGAACACCATGGATTTACTGTCAAGATTCAAGTTTCCAAGCCCTATCAATTAGACAAATTGCTCACTAAGCGAACTTCTACAATGCGGAAACAGGCGAGCCCGAGCCTTAGCCAAAACTAGAGCTAGCGGCCAGAGCCACTATGAGAGTCATAGCTATGACCAAGAGACAGAGATAGAGCCATGTTCCAGAGCATCCATTGATTTGTGGTCATCCAAAACCACCATTTAGTGGAAGACACTAGTTTTTTCTAACCAGGTTTGTGGTCATCCTAAACCACCATCTACATGAGGTTTGTAGTCATCCAATCCCACCATTTAGTAAAAGACATCAACTCTTGCTAACCAGGTTTATGGCCATCTTTAACCACCATCTATTAGGTTTGTGGTCATACTAAACCGCCATCTAGACTTGGTTTGTGGTTGTCCAAAACCACTATTTAGTAGAAGACATCAGCTTCTACTAACTAGGTTTGTGGTCATCAATTCAGAGGGCACTTAATTACTTAGTAGAAGACTACAGCTTCTGCTAGCTTACATGTCACATGGCTACACTGTCGAGTAGGAAATGTTTAGCTTTTGGTAATTGATCACTTCTAGATTTCAGCTCTCTTTCATAAAATTCTTGGATTCACAAACGCCCCTTAGAGAATGTTGGAAACCTAATCCTTAGGGTTAGATATATTATTCCCCATAGGTGAATACGAAGATTCCAATGTGAATAGGAAGTCATGAGGAGTCCAAGAGATCTCTTGGAATATGAAAACCAAGGGTCACATCAGTGTATTTACTATTTATGTGTGTAATCTTAATGGAACAACAAAGCATTCACGATTATCTTTGTCTTTGCTTATCTCCATTTTGTATATTCTAACAAATTGCAATCTAAAGACCTTGCCAATGACCTTATTCGTTTCCTATTTTCTATAGAAATTTCAGAATTCTTACTTTTAACACAATTCTGAATTTTGATCTCACACTGGAGGTTTCCTAGATCCAAACCCTATGAATATTCAGCCTTAGGGCTGATCTGAAATATAAAAGTAGCAGACAAAAATTTAATTCCCTTCAACCTTAATCCACCAGGCAATTCAAGAGTAAAGATATCAAACATATGCGAACACGTTTCAATGCTTAGGGCACACTTTTCCAAGCATTAGCCAGTTCTGAAATCACTTTAGTTACTGTAGATTTATAGCAGTATATCTGCCCCATTATCTTTAAGATGTTTGTCAAATCACTTTACAATTTCAGCCCTTAACATGTCAAATCAACATGAACAATAAGTGCTGGAAATTACCCAATTAAGTAGACAGTGAAAACTGAAAATCAAATCTGCATTTACACAAGTATTGGATAGCTGGAAACTTCATTTATATGTATACGGATGAAGTACATATACATACCATGATTTTATCACTAAGCTGGTACAATCTTTCAAGTTCTCCAGAACTCTAGCTAGGGAAATCATGAAAACCCTTGCCACCCCTAAAGATCTCCAACAAGTAAGCATCAACACTAAGAAGTCCTCAGCCGCAACAAGAAGCTTGTGTGACACAAGCTTTGTATAGTAACATGGTTGTCTTCCTTAGTTTTTTAAACTTTAGGCATATTGCATCACCTAAATACATGAAAGGACAACTCTAGTGCTAGCCTCCAAATCTACATTTCAATTCTCAGGTTGAATCTTCAATTCCTAGACCTTCTACTCTTGCATCATCAAAACACAAAGACCGCCATGGATCATCAAGAATACAAGAACTCCATGATCTTGCCGTAGCCCTTACATCCCAAAAGAATAAGGCTCTAAAATCATGCAATGTGTTAGCTCCACTTACCATGTTTTCTACTAGGGTAGAAACCTTAGGGCTATAAGAGACATAAGAACCATGATCATCTTCAACACCATGTTTGTTAACTTTTCCCAGAGGTCTCCACTCGCTCCGAGAAGTTTGAATATTCAACACGGCTACAAAATTCACTAATCCTAGATCTAATACACTTATATCCAAATTAGAATAAGTAGCACATGAACATCCATAGAACTTATAAACCAACAATCACACAAATGACTCGGAAATTTATCCTGGAAACCCCAATGGGGAAAACCAGCTACAGTGGGGCTTTCTTCTTTCTCGAGCCTAAAGAAAATAGAATATAGCTGAAGTACAGTAAGCTTTAGAGAAGCAACTAGTGAACCTGAAGGGCCAAAGCCCTAGATCTGCAATAGCTACAACTGATGCTCTTGGATAAAGTGCCCCCACCAGTACACTCACGCTGGATTTCTCAAATATGACTCTTCCAATCACTGGATGTTGTACATTCAGTCTAACTTTCAGAAGGATGCTCCCTCATCCCTTTGCTCTGATCTGCTCTGCTCCGGAAGATGAACTGTGTCCTCAATCACTGAAAACGTCCCCCAGCTGTACAACTGCGCCCTCACTCCTCTGAGGCACGTCTCATCTGATCTGCTATTAGTCTGACTTTGACTGATCACTGAAGACCTCTCCTCAGTCACTAATGAAGACCCTCAACTCTCTGGGCCCTCTCAGCCTTCAACACGCGTGCAACAACTACTTGATGTCACCCACACGTGTGACGTGCTGCTGGTGCTGTTGCTCACGTCTTGCTCTCTCTGCTGCTGCTGTTGCCCTTCTGTCTCAGAAGATGCTCAATGAAGACTTTCTCTCTCATTGCCTTGATGAAAGAACTCCTCACTCTTTGAAGATTTGTTCTCTCACTGCCCTCAGGAATGTGCCCCTAGCTATCTCAGATGGTTCGCCCTCTTTTGGTCAATTGTTGCTCACAGCTGCTCTTATCTCCTGATACTCACAAAAGATAAATGATTTTTGCACCCTTAATGCCTTTTTTATAAGTCATTGAGAAACTAGGTCACCAACCCTAATTAGGGTTCCAAAACCCTAATTTTACTTTTTTGCAAAAAATCATACTGCTGCATTAAAAAATGCATGCATGCACTTTTGCATGTACCTAGAAAAAGTGACTTAACTCCCTGCATGTCTCCGCTGCTGGATCCATGACACTTGGTAGAGTGCATCTCACACTCTACCCTTCTGCCTATGCTGATAAGTGCCTGCATGCTAGGCAGTCCACATGGAGGACATCTTGAGTTACCCCATAACTCAACACTCCCTCTTAACAAGGGATGCCTGACCATGCTAGATGCTCGAATCCAACAAGTCCTTTGCTGCATGAACTGCCCTCTCTGTCCTGATTGCCACTGCTACTCTCTGACTTGAAGTACTTTGATCCTCCTCCATCCTAGTGGTCTTGGAAGGAGCCTCTCACTCTCTTTCAGACCATATCACCGATCCTAGACTCAGACTTCCTCTAAGTCTGTGCTGCAGCCAACCTTTGAAGTTGTAATCAAGCAGATCAACCGATTGGTACCTGACCTCCCTTCCCTGAGATCATTCAGCTCGTTCTTGAGTTAAATCCATCTCAGTCATCTCATACCAACTCAGTCTCTAGGTGGTACTAGAATGAGCATCTCGCTCATCTCTTGCCCTGTGGACTGACTCTCCAAAGGCACATTGAATTTGGGAGCTTCTAGCTCCAACTCCATCTTAGAGTCTGACGAGGACTCTAACAACCGCCCAACTGCTCCTGAATTAGGTCACCCCACATCACATACTCACCATCGATCTTGTGACCCATCCACACCGGATCATCTCCCTTTGGATAGGTGAATATCAACTGTCTCTAAAAGACTACAAAGAACCCAACATCATCCAATGCTGACACTGAGAGTATGCTCACTCTCAGTCTTGGCATGAAGAGGACTCTTGATACCTCCTCCATCAATGCCATCTTGAGAGAAGCCTCATGCTCTCTCTCTCTCTCTCTGACATTGATCCATGTTCTAGACTCCCTCTGGAACTCTGCTCCAAAATCTCTCTGAACATGACCATAGGATGACACAACAAACTGTACAACGTGCCTTGTCTGATGCTATGCCTCAATGTTGCATCAAAGGTCACTCTCTCGGAATATAAAAGACTCTGTCCTTCTCTGAACACCATTCTAGATTCTTCATCCACCAAAGCTGATACTGAGGGTAAATCTCTAAACTTTGGTCGATGCATCCTTTGTACCACCTCCAGAGAACTTCTTGGCTCAAGTTAGAATACAACCCATCCAACTCCCCCTTTTGCATGCTTGAGCCTGTCTCTAAAACCACAAGGAACACTTCTCGTATTCCCATCATCTGGCTAGATGCAAAACCCCTCTCTTCCATAGATCTAGGGTTCACTTTCACAGATCTGATGTCTGACTCTCACAGATCTGATGTGGCCTTTCTATAATCCGAGCCAGATAAATTGTGAAATGATCACAATCAACTTTTTCATGTAAACAAAAGAACATGGTGCCTTGGAAAGCATGCTAGATCTCTGGGAGAAACACTCAATACTCAACAACTACAATTGTCTCTGAAGGAATGCACCCCTCTGGCATGTGTGACCAATCTGACAACTGCGCCCTTTGCCCTACTCTGACCTCTGATGAAATCAAGTCAAGATCTTTATCTAGGGAAGTGTGCCCCCTCGCAGTCTCTAAAAGGTGCACCCCTCTCTTTCTCTGCTATCTCAACAACTGAAGAATGCACTCCCTCTCTCAAGGATCACACCTTTGATTGTCCTTTGTCTGCTCAATAGAAATGCCCTCTGGCTGTCACTCAATCTCTGAATGATCAAGGCACCCTCTCCTCAATATTTGAAGAATAGGCCTCATTGAACAAGGAACAACCTGCGTTGTCACAGATCTAGTGCCTGCTCACACATATCCGATAGATCTATTTTAGATCTAGTCACCAATCTCATAGATCTGATAGATCTATTTTAGATCTAGTCACCAATCTCACAGATCTGATAGATCTGATGTGCCTCTACAAAGATCTTGTACCTTCTCTTCAAATCTGATCCCTGATCTCATAGATCTGATAGATCTGACCTCTACCCTCACAGATCTGAACCCTACTCTTCAGATATGGTAGATCCGGTCTCTATCTTCACAGATCTAGCCCTTACCTGCTCAGATCTGACAGATCTCTCATAGATCTCACCTCCAAACTCTCATATCTAATAGATAGACCTCCACAATCACAGATCTGAACACTGTTCTTCAGATCTGGGTAGATCTGGTCTCTATCCTGCTAATGCCATCTAGATCTATCTCAGATATAGACTCCAACACTTAAGATCTGATGGATTTGACCTCTACAATCACAGACTTGAACCCTACTCTTGAGATCTGGTAGATCTGTTCACCCTCTCCATAGATTTGACTCCACCATCGAATCCTCACACAGATTTGGTATGCTGCTTACTTATCTGAGTGTGATTGCCCTCCTCTGACCTCTAATGAGGCTCTGATACCATGTTAACTTTTCCCAAAGGTTTCCACTCACTTCGAGAAGTTCATTAATTCAACACGGCTACAAAATTCACTAATCCCAGATCTAATACACTTATATCCAAATTAGAATAAATAGCACATGAAGATCCATACAACTTATAAACCAACAATCACACAAATGACTCAGAAATTTATCTTGGAAACCCCAATGGGGATAACCAGCTATAGTGGGGCTTTCTTCTTTCTCAAGCCCAGAGCAAATAGAATATAGAAGAAGTATAGTAAGATTTAGAGAAGCAACTAGTGAACCTAAAGGGCCAAAGCCCTAGATCTGCAGCAACTACAACTGCTGCTCTTGGATAAAGCGCCCCCAACAGTACACTCTCATGCTGGAACTGTCAAATATGACTAAGCCAATCATTGGATGTTCTACACTCAGTCTAACATTCAGAAGGATGCTCCCTCAACGCTCTGCTCTGATCTGCTCTGCTCTAGAAGATGAACCGCGTCCTCAATCACTGAAAATGTTCCCCACCTGTACAACTACGCTTTCACTCCTTTAAGGCACGTTTCAGATGATCTGTTATTAGTCTGAAGCTGACTGATCACTGAAAACCACTCCTCAGTCATTGATGAAGACCCTTAGGTCTCTGGGCCCTCTTAGCCTTCCACACGTGTGCAACAACTGCTTGACGTCAACCACATGTGTGACGTGCTACTGGTGTTGCTACCCACGTCCTGCTCACCAACTACTCTCTCTGCTGCTGTTGCTGCTCTTTAGTCTCCGAAGATGCTAAATGAAGACTCTCTCTCTCACTGACCCGATGAAAGAACTCGTCACTCTCTAAAGATTTGTCCTCTCACTGCTGTTAGGAATGCGCCCCCAGCTATCTCAATTGGTTCGCCCTTCTTTGGTCATTCGTTGCTCACAACTACTCTTATATCCTGATACTCACAAAAGATAAATTATTTTTGCACCCTCAATGCCTTTTTATAAGTCACTGAGAAATTGGGTTGCCAAACCCTATTTAGGGTTCCAAAACCCTAATTTTACCCTTGTGCCAAAGGTCATACTGCATGCATTAAAAAATGCATGCATGCACTTTTGCATGTAACTGGAAAAAGTGACTTAACTCACTGCATGTATCTGCTGTACATTTTCCTTCAAAGCACAACTAGGGCTAAAACAATATATTTAATTTGACTATTGAAATAACCACACATGTACTTCTTTACTAGTATGCAATGTAATATAACTAACTGAGAACCATTCACAACATCAATCACATCAATAGAAACGACACAGTTTTTTTGGGTTGAAATTCCTGAACAAAACCGAAGATGGGAAAATCAGTGTAGCAATATGGATGATATTTTATTAAGAAAATATGGAGCTTTTACAATTCATAAATTTTGATTTATGCCCTAGGAGGCAAAATCAAATCACCCAAAAATCATTGAAAAAAACCTGGAGGTAGGGCACGGATCCCAAGGCAGATATATGGTTGCTGTTGTACGGTCCTGCACTGTACGACCGTTTGCTGTACGGTTTGTACGGAATTCATACGACCTGCTGTACGGATCTGTACGATCTCCTGCTGTACGACTGTACGGTCCTTTGCCTGTCTCTCTCCTCTGTAAATTTGGTTTCCTTCTTTTCACTCCTCCGTCTTCTTTGCTAAAATTCTCTCTCTCACACTTCTTCCTTTGTCTCTGTTAGAATGGAACTGTATCCTCTCCACCAATTGACCTTTCTTATATAACTTTATGCTAAGCAAAAAACCTAATTTCACTTTCACTTTATAAAAAGTGTTTTGATAAAGTCAATTAATAGTGAGATCACTTTAATTTATTTTCCAAAGTAAACTTAGGAAAAATAAATTAAATACAACTGGCTTCCTGATTTAAGTCTTCGGGATGCAAAAGGACACACGCATGTAGAAAGACCTTTCTTGTTGCCACTTTCTAACACTCTCTCTCAACGAAGAAGGTATTCTGTAGCAACCCAAACTTATCTCTAAACTTTACAAAACTGTGTCTGCAAAGTGCCTTGGTGAAAATGTTCGCCACCTGCTCATCTGTCTGTATGTACTTCAACCGAATGGTTCCCCTATGAACACAGTCTCTCAAGAAGTGGTACTTGATGTCTATGTGTTTACTCCGGTCATGGAACACTGGATTTTCATATAGCCTGATGCCACTCTGATTGTCACATTGAACAACTATATCCTCTACCTCACACTCGAACAACCCTGAAAGTAGCTTCTTCAGCCATATACCCTCACAAGTAGCCATGCTGGCTGCCATGTACTTGGCTTTTGCCGAGCTCAATGCAATAGACTTCTGCTCCTTGCTGAACCAAGAGACAACCCCTAACCCAATGTCGAAGCAACAACTTGAAGTACTCTTCTTGTCCTCTACACATCCTGCCCAGTCAACATTAGTGAATCCTGCTAAGTGTACACTCCCCCTGCGCTCATAAACCAAACCTTACTCCACTGAACCTCCGATGTAGCGAACTATGTGCTTCGCAGCGGTCCAATGCATTCTCCGAGGGTCCACCATGAACTGGCTCAAAGAGTTGTTTGCAAAGCTGATGTTTGGTGGTGTGTTGACCAGATACATAAGCGATTTGATAAGTTGACGATACAAAGTAGGATCAAATCCATCTGACCCCGATGCATCAATATTCCTCCAGTTGGAAACTAGAGGTATGACCATAGGATTGCAGTCCTCCATCCTGAATCTCTTCAAGATCTCTACTGCATACTTCCCCTGTCCAATGAAGAAGCATCCATCTCTCTGCCAAACCTCCAAGCCCAAGAAGTGATGCATCAAACCAAGATTTTCATCTCAAACTCCACTGCAAGGTTGGACTTGTAGTCACCAATCAATCTTTCATCTCCTGTAAGAAAGAGATCATCTACATATAAGACCAGTATGAGAGGCCCCTCACCTGTCAAGAAGTACAGGTTGTGGTCAGTCTCACTCTGCTAAAATCCCATCTCCCATAGATAACTGTCTATCCTCGAGTACCATGGTTGAGGTGCATGCTTGAGTCCATAAAGAGCTTGATGCAGTCTGCATACATGTGTCTCCCTGTTCTCCACATCAAACCCCTCTGGATGCTCAATGTATACCTCCTCCACTATTACTTCGTTGAGGAAGGCAGTCTTGACGTCCATCTGATGGACATGCCAACCCATCTCTGCTGCTAAAGAGATAATGGTTCGAATGGAAGAATACCTAGCAACTGGGGCGGAGGTCTCCTCATAGTCAATACCCTCCTTCTGTGAAAACCCCTTTTCCAGGAAGCGCGCCTTGTACTTCTCCACACTTCCGTCTGCTGCACGCTTCACCTTGTAGATCCATCTGGATCCCACCACCTTCTTGCCTTCAGGTCTTGGCACAACATCCCATACCTGGTTTTTCATAATGGAGTCATACTCCTCAACCATAGCCTCTTGCCACACATCATGTTGTGCAGCCTCCTCAAAGTTGGAAGGTTCAGAGTTAATCAATTTTGTCATTAGTGCCATATAACTGAGTCTCACTGGTGGTTTGCTCCGCCTCATGGAGCTCTGTGGAGGATCCACCTCCTTGGAATCCTGAACTGTGGATCTAAACCACTTAGGTCTTGGCCTAGTGTCAACTTGCTGCGGCTGCTGGATGTCTGTCTCCTGCTGTAGCTCATTCTCCAAGTTAATGATTAAAGGATCTTGTCCACCTGACTCCCTTTGACTACTAGAACCCGTGTCTATACCTGTACCTGTACATCTGGCTCCTCCAATTTGACCCTCGAATCCTGTACTGGCTGCTGCTCTGCTAGTAAGTCCATAGATTTCCGCAAGGCCTTGCCCTCATCGAACTAGACATCCCTGCTCACAATGATCCTCTTGCGAGTTGGAATGTAAACTATGTATGCCTTTGAAGTCTCGCCGTATCCAACTAGTAACCCCTTCTCTCCAGAAGGGTCCATATTCTTCCTAGTGTCAGCATGAACATGACAACAACAGACACTGCTAAATATGCGAATGTGACTCACATCTGGCCTAGTGCCTGTGAAGACCTCCTTGGGTGTCTTCCTCCCCAAAGTTGTGTGGGGACACCTATTCTATATCTACACTGCAGTTCTGTATGCCTCGACCCAAAGGAATAGTGCTAATCCCTGATCAAATAACACGGCCCTGGATGCTCCTACCATAGTCCTGTTCTTCCTCTCTGCCACTCCATTCTGCTATGGGGTATGAGGCATAGTGTGCTCCTTCTTGATCACCTCTGTCAATCAATACTCCAAGAACTTATTGGAGGTGTACTCACCTCCGTTGTCTATCCTCAACACCTGAATCTTCTTTTCTGTTTGGTTCTCCACGAGAGTCTTGAACTCTCAGAACCTCTCAAAGACCTCTGACTTTTTCTGGAATAGTCATCAATGAAGGTTACGCAGTAACTGTAACCACTGAAATAATGGACATTCATAGGTCCGCATACATCAGAATGCACTAAGTCCAAGGGCTACTTAGACTTGTGCTCACTCTTTGGGAAAGGCTTCCTGATGTTCTTCCCCTAAGCACAACCCTTGCAGTGGTTATGCTTCTCCTCCTGTACCCGAGGAACTCCAATGACAACCTGTCTCAAGTGCCTCCGTGCTCCATGGTGTAAGTGTGCCATCCTCCTATGCCACAACTCGCCTTGACTGTTGCTGCTGCTAATTAGAGCCTTTGCAGGCTCAAAGTGTAGTCTATACAGTTTCCCGCTCCTGATGCCAATCACCCGATCCAAGCTCCCATTTGACCCCTTGGGCCTGATATATACTCTATGGTCTTGGAACTTCACTTGATATCCCTTGTCCTCCAGAGTGGAGACTGATATGAGCTTCTTGGTCAATCCTGGAACATATAACACATCAGTAAAACTGAGTCGTTTGCCAGACTTCCTCTGAAATGAAACAGTGCCAACTCCTTACGCCTGATAACGCGCATCATCACCTTGCTCAACGTGGATACCTTGTCCACCCTCTTGCAAGTCCTTGAAGAATCTCTTCTGTCCAATTATGTGACTAGATGCTCCACTGTTGATGTACCATATACTGCTCCCTGTGGTGCTTGCCATGCAAGCTATCAAGCAAAACATCTTTGTTGCGGTCTTCTTCCTGGAAAGGTGAGGGGCTATATGGTCCTTCACTCCATCCATGATAATCAACATGGTTTTGGAATCAATCTTCTTCCAAGCTACTAACTCTACCGCATCTACGGGCTTAGCTTTCGTGGAGTCAATGTGCTCCTCTGCATCAATGACGTCCAGTATCCTTGTGATTCTTTCTCTCCATGTGGGAAAGTTCTGAGCCCCTTGGAGACTATCCTCAATTCTCAACTGTACGACCATACTGAAGTGTACCTGTCAAGCCCTAGATTTGCAATCTAGGTTTGTGTCTTCAATAGATTTGCCCCTAATCTATCACTGATGTTGCAAATCTCTCAGCTTTAGCTCACTAGAGCTCTGATACCATGCAAATTTTTCTTCAAAGCACAACTAGGGCTAAAACAATATATTTAATTTGACTACTAAAATAACCACACATGTACTTCTTTACTAGTATGCAGTGGAATATAACTGACTGAGAACCATTCACAACATCAATCACATCAATAGAAACGACTCAGTCTTTTTGGGTTGAAACCCTCGAACAAAACCCAAGATGGGAAAATCAATGCAGCAGTATGAGATGGTATTTTATTAAGAAAATATGGAGCTTTTGCAAATCAGAAATTTTGATTGATACCCTAGATGGCAAAATTAAATCACCCAAGAATCACTGAGAAAATCATGGAGTTAGGGTACGGATCCCAAGGCAGCCATACAGTCCTGCACTGTACGCCTGTCTATTGTACGATTTGTACATAATTTGCACGACCTACTATAAGGATCTGTACGGCTGTACGGTTTGTAAAGGCCTCATGCTGTACGACTGTACGGTCCATCTGCCTGCTTTGCCTGTCTCTCTCCTTTGTAAATTTGGTCTCCTTCCTGAGTTTCGGCTCCTCCGTCTTTTTTGCCAAAATTCTCTCTCTCACACTTCTTCCTCTGTCTTTGTCTGAATGCAACTGTATCCTCTCCTCCAATTGACCTTTCTTATATAACTTTATGCTAAGCGAAAAACCTAATTTCACTTTCACTTTATAAAAAAGGGTTTTCATAAAGTCAATTAATAATTAGATCACTTTAATTTATTTTCCAAAGTAAACGTAGAAAAATAAATTAAATACAACTGGCTTCTTGATTTAAGTCTTTGGCATGCAAGGACACATGCATGCAGGAAGACCTTCCTTGTTGCCACTTTCTAACATCCGCTACTGAATCCATGACACTTGGCAGAGCATCTCACACTCTACCCTCCTGCCTATGCTGATAAGTGCCTCCATGCTAGGCAATCCACATGGAGGACATGCTAAGTTACCCCATAAGTCAACAATGTTCTTCTCCGGGGTTTACATGTATAGCACAAGCCCTAGTCATCACAATCAAAGTTTTCAATCAAACTGATCATCGAACCAACCGACCTCAGGAACTGGAACCAGACAAAAACTAGAAAAAAATCTGGGCCACAAAATTGGTCAACCAAATTATACATAAAATATTCAAAATTTGAAAAAAATACATGTATTCATGTGCATCCATCATATTTCAAACAATTATACAAAAATATGCAAAGTTTTTCATGTTTATAACAAGTAAAAGTGCATACAACCTATGCCACATGGTTCGTTGAATATGAACCTCTAGGTTCGGAATTCAATGAACCTACAAAAATTGAAAAATTCGTTTAGGTTACCGAACTGAATGATGAACCTCAAGCCTAACCTGTTTAGCATTCAGGTTTGCTGAACCTAACAAATTTGAACCTGCTCGTCAGGTATGGGGCCTGTTTTTTACTTTTTTTGCTAGGACTTTGCAATTAGACACGCTTTTTGCGGTTGTTTTTCACTTTTTGAGGATTTGCAAGGCACAATCGTATCCATCAACAACCATCGCGACTCTACGCAAGTGACTGCAGTTTGCAAGTCTGCAAAACAAGCAACACGACAACGTTTCAATTTATGAGAGTTGAAGGCGACCAAGGTCCAATTAACTGAAGTGCGGCCTGAGGCAGTGTGGTGGGGGTCTACAAAACAAGCCACGGTCCGATGAGGTTAATACTTGAAGAGTGAGCACTGAGGGCTACAATTCTGCTGGAGGTAGAGGAGGTTGCGTGAGCCAAAGGATGCCTTTTAATAGACATCTTTTATGTTTTGAAGTTCGAAGAATATGTTTCCATTGTATGTTTTAATTTGAAGAGCAGTGATTATTGGATCTTATCATGATTAAGTTACTCTTTGATCCTTATTGGTTCATTACTATTTATTTTTAAATGTTTTATGTTATAATTCATGAAATAGTAATATATATAATATATATTGAAAAATGTATATAGATGAACATGTGCCGAACCCCATCCCAACCTCATCGGAAAATTCGAACCCAAATCGCACCAGAAGGTCGCCGAACCCGAACCCAAACTTTGTGACATAGTATACAACCAAAATAGCACCTAGTACAATCCATGTTTGAACCTAAGTACATTAATAAGTAGCCTATAAACTAGCGATTCTTCAAAAATTAGTTTTGAGGCCACCAACATCAATTTAAACAATCAATACCACCAACATCAAGGTACATAGAGGGGTTGATGTGCTTGATTGAATGCCAATCCCATACCCTCATACATGATAGAATCCGGTGGAAACATTGCAATCCTGAAATCTTAAAAATTGTTAAGCTTGTTGGATTTTAAATGGGATAAAAGATTCTACTTTTTGCATTTGAAGTCCAATGACGTCGGAACCACTCTCAAACATCCTGAAACAATCAATGGTAAAGTTAAAAATTTAAGTAAAATGATAGAAAATGAAAGATAAGGAGAATGCCACTTTTACTCTAGGAATTTAATATTACCATTTAAAACTGTCGATGATGACTAGGTCTAGGGTTTACCTTTGTTCTCTACCTTTATATATCAAGTGTCCTCATGCAAGGCGCTCCTGTAACTGTGTGACACAGGCCCTCATATGTGGCAAATGCTACTATGATGTGTGCCAATGTGGTCACAAGGTTCGAATGCTTCTTAACATTTGTGTCTCGGTCCATCACCAACATCCATGGAATGTATGCTCCTCAGCTTCCATCCTTCGAGGTATATATCACATGGTCCCAAGCTCCAAGGGATAAGTGCCTTCCTCCAAACGTCTAATGGTTCTCATCTTAGGTTGGGGCCTCCCTTGATTGAGCAACTAACTCCCCCATTGTGTGCATCCACTATGTTATTCAATATGTTGATCAAGGTAACAACTTCCTAGGTAAGGGCGCCATGTCAATTCTCTAACCAAGGTCATGTATCCACCAAAACTGAGCCATCCATATGTCCATGAAGCAAGGGCTAGGAGAGCTTCCTAGGAAGGTGAAAACACTTTTGGAGTAACCCCAAAAGCTAACGGTTTCCTATAGGAATCATACAGCCCACATAAATTCCAATAAAAACGCTTGATCACTGTTAGGATGCTAATGACCTTATTTGTTTCCTATTTTCCTACATGAGTCAAACAACTCTCTTAAATAAGTTAAATTCCATGAAAAACACTTGATTATCATGAGGAAAGATCATCCTATATCAGACCTTCAAGTTTTCTATCTAATAATGTGTCAAATGTACTGTTTCTTTTATATGTTATTCAGAGTAATATTGCAAGATAAGATGTAATCTAAGTTGCTAGGGTACTTGGGTTCGGGCACTGGGACTGGGACGACACTTCTTGAAATATGGGACTTGGGTATGTCGAGGGTAGTGTGTGTGTATTATAATACATATGAAATTCAAACCATTTTCAACAAGTAACACATTAACATACTAACTAAAACATGCACATAATCACATTGCTTCATTGATATAAAGTTATAAAATATAAAGCTTAAAACTTCAAACATATTGTCATTGATATTCATATGATAAATGTCCATGGCCCATTGCATACTACATCCAAAATTTGCTTAATGGCATTTCCAAATATGAAATAGTGACCTAGTCAAATAGAAAATTCAAAAAACTTCAAAACATTGAACAATCAACAACATTGTTGATTTGGGTTCCTCAAGCCATGTCTGATAGGCTAGCTACATTTGCATCATCATTGCCAATAAGGTCCTTAGTCAACAAGCTTTCTAGATAATAATCACTTTCAAGTGGAGTCTCCTCCTCATCCACAACAATTGGAGGTATCTCGACAAGGCCGTTTGGTTCTATCTCCTCGTCCACACATATGGCATCATCTATTTATTGGTCACATCTCTTGAATGGACCCTTGTCATTCCTTGGGTCTTTTCGAGATACTAGATGACTTGCACTATGAATGTAGACCAAGTTCTTTGCTTTCTTCGATCCAATCAGTTTCTCTTTATTCAATAAGCATAAGTGTTAGATCGCTCCACCCTTCAAATTGTCAAACCCCTTGTTTGCTATTATGGATTGTCTCCCTTAGCAATTAGCTGGATTGCTCTCCTTCCACATTGCTAGAGGATAAAAATGAGTCGAATGCAAGTGTTTTGGTCAGTAAATAACGAGGTTAGGGATTTTGGAAGGGGTCCCTCCCCCTCCCTTTTTTGCCCCGTTTCCTCCTTGGTTTCCACCCAAAAAGAATATAAATCGTGTGTAGGTACCTTACAATGTCCCCAAAGTTGGGGTATGACATCGCTAATGACTCCCTCATACCCAAAATCTAGGGTACGGTGTCCCTAAAATTGGCCATTTATTTGGTACTTCGAGGGACATGACAAAAGTACCTGATCTCGTTTGGGGTACATATGTACATGCACTTGGTAATGGGACATGTACCCCACCACTGGGTACATGTACAATGGCACCATAGGATTATGATCATAGTACTCTAGTTTCTCCCTTGCCATGGGATTGATAGGTTGACTCTAGGATATCAATGGGGTTAAGAACTTTTAACTTTGCCATTATCCATGATTTGGGCAGGTGCGAATTGTTGCTGGTTTAGATTCTAGAATGAAAAATGATGTTGACTATCCTACTTGTTTGTATCCCTAGCATGGATATGATTGATCTTGCTACCTTCCTTGATAGTTCATAACTGTACTTCATGGCTATATTACCTTGACTAGGGTCCAACTATCATGTTGTATGTGGGGTATGCATGGTGGTTTGTGTCTATCCCTGAATAGAGCTTTTCTTGCTAATGGGCACTGTTTGATATTATGACTAATTTCATGACCCATGAAACATGCATTAAGGAGGTTGATGCATGTTTTGTGGAACACATTGTCTTGACTCTAACATTAGTTTCCTCAATGAGGTCTGTGACTAGTTGAATTAGATGTTGATTTTAGACTTGCCTATGATGGTGGGGGGTAAACAGAGGATGCCCTTAATGACACATAAATCGCCCTAGTGGTTGTATTGGGAGCTTGAGGGAGTTCCAGCCAGACAAAACATTGAAAAGTACTAACGAAATCTCATAATAACAACATTATGAAGCTTGGAATCAACATGCACTACTGGTTTAGTGAGTTCACCTTATAAAGGACTTTTCAGATGAACTTTCTTACACTCCTTGGTGCCATGCTCACTAGCTTAACTTGCATGGTGTAAATGAGTTGTCGGAGAAATGACTGCCACCCTCATCAGATTTGAGAACGTTTGCCTTGAGCGACAGTGGAGAGACAATAGCAAGCACTTTACTACATGTTTTGATGCTCATGCTTATAATAGGAAAGATATTTGGACTAAAACACTCCAAGTTCCAACCTTGCATTCCCTATCAAATATTAATCTTATTTTTGCACACTGTTTCTCCTAAGCAAAGCATATGCAAATTTATTTAATTTTCAAAAAAATAAGAAATTTAGTTTTGATTTCTTTTGTCTTGCATCCATTATAGGAAATATTATACCACTGTAATTGCATTGCAGATTCCATGGTTGTGGACTTATTATTAGATAACATTCTTGGGCAAGTTTTGGGAGTATTGAATGAGAGTCGATGACTCATTTAACTTGGATAGTTGCATCATTTATGTCAGCAAGCACAATGGTGCCTTGTTGTTATTTTCATGTGTAATCACACAATTCATTGCCAATTATATGGTGTTCTGTTTCATTTATTAGCCTGGAGGTGCCTTAAGCACTCCCATTCTACATTGAGCCTTGTGTGTTTTCTTGTCATATTTACTCTTTTAGTGCCTGCAGAATTAAAAAAAATATTCCAAACCTATCGCTATATGTTATAAGCCAATTTATTTCTAGCACTTGAAATGCATAGGAAAACAATTGAAGTTTCCCTCAAGCCTGAAAAATCGAAGTGGAAATTAGTTTCTGAAATTAAAGATGACCATATTTTCAATAGGGGATGCCCCATAAGCATTTTATGGGGATCATGCTAGTTTTTCTTCTAATTCCAGATCTGATTTACACATTCAATTATTTCTATCCTCAACAATCATAACTGCTGAAATAATAATTGTAAACACACTGGAATTCTAATTCTAACTCATATGCAGCGGAAATACACACAGGAAACTATCAGATTTGACACAAGTAATTACCCCGGAAACCCCAATCTGGGGAAAGCCAACAAAATTGTGATCTTTTAAATATTTGAATCTTTGATAGAGAGAATCAACTCATAAATTTACAACAGCTGAACTTACAACTCTGTTCAGGAAGACAACCTCACTGAAAATCCCAGTTTATTAACTCCCTCCAAGCATTGCCCTTTGACTTCTATGGATAGTAACAGGAATTACGAGTAGAAATTGTGTTTCCGAGTTTGGATCGGATGGCCACCTAAACGAGCTGATTCAGCTCGTCCCAAGTCAAACTCACCCTTCCCGATTTTATTCTGCTGAACTGGAAAAATTTGCTGTTTTAAACTTGGGTTGACGAGTTTGAGACGCGATTTAACCTACTGTCCAAACTCCATTCAAATTACGATTTCACTTACCGTCCAGACTCCAAACTAAGCGGCTTCCGGCTGCAGCAGCACAGCTGCACATCGTTTCAGGTTCCACAGAAACGGGTGACAAATTTACGGGTTGTGAAGTTACGATTTAAAGGTTACGGAGTTACAATTTACGGTTTACTGGTTTCTCCCTTTATTATTATGATTATTGAAGGAATATGGGAAGACGAAGAAGGAATCTAAGGAGAGTTAGTGAACCGAGCCTTATTATTGTTTTTGTTTGTTCAAGCGGAATAGACCCCTTTATTTTGTTTTTGGCTTTGAGAACTAGTTCTTCCATCCAATCCTCTCTTACCTTTAGGAATTAGCTTGACTGGAGGATGAGGAAAAGCAAAATCGATTCTTTCAGATCGACAGAAACTGCTTAAGCCTAACAAATGTTCTAGGGAATTTAACTCCGTTCCATCGCCCTAGATCCATCGCTTGAGTTATATAACCTGAATAAGATTGTCTTGGAAGAGGATTGACTAAATAAAAGGGTTGGAGAAGAATTGGTAGGGCGAGTGCCCGACATTGAACGAATAAAGCTTATATCAATTTCATTACACTTATATATAATAACAATATATATTATAAATTTATTACACTTTATATATATATATATATATCGTGTCGTTCACAAACCCGCTTTGATTATGGAGCTAACTTGATGTACGGGGACATCAAGTGAGGCCCTTATAGATGTATAGCCACCTAGGGATTTGACCATAGTTACATATATCGGCGATATATCGCCCATATCGCGATATATTGCGAGTCATTCCCCTTGGCGATGTATCGGCACTAAAAAATCGTGACATTTATGACATTTTGAATTTATCGCTATATATTGAATGTGTTGCGATATATTGGGAATATATCACAATATTTTGGAAAATATTGCCCTGTTAAAAAAATTGCAAGAATTTGTGAAATAAATCCATGGGTTAAGTTTTTTGCAGTGTTATTAAAATCAAATATATTAAATTCTTAAAGTAATAAATGGTAATATTAAATTCTTAAAGTAAAAGTGACATTCTCCTTAACTTTCATTTTCTATCCTTTTACTTAAATTTTTAACATTATCATTAATTGTTTCAGGATGTTTGAGAGTGGTTTCAACCTCATCGGATTTCATATGCAAAAAGCAGAATTTTAGATCTTATTCAGAATTCTACAGACTTAATAGTTTTTAGGATTTCAAGATTGCAACAATTCCACTAGATTTTATCAAGGATGAGGGTATGGGTTTAACATTTAATCAAGCACATCAACCCCTCTATGTAACTTGATGTTGTTGGCATTGACTGTTGAAATCCTTTATCACGACCTTAATAAAAATGTACCCTTCACTCATTAAGCAACCGGAGTTTCATCAAAATTGTAGAGTGTTGACTAATGTCATTGGAGGATCAATTTCGAGATTCAAGGTAGAGGCAAGGGCTAGAGCCTAGAGGAGGGGGGCATAAGGTGCTACTGATGAATAGGATCCCAATATAGGAAATAATTTTTATGATGTGTAGTTATGGGAGGAGATAACTCACATTAGCGTCCACCTTAGCCCCATTACCTTCCACCATAGCCCTAGTAGTTGGAGCTTCCAATTTGATGCCTAACTCATCCAAAGCACCTACAGGACCCCCTACTACTTTCATAGGAAGAGTGGTGTCCCTTGCCAATAAAAGGGGCAGAGGGGATTGATGATTCCTGCTATTTATCATTGTACTATGTAGTATCTAGATGCCTAATGAGTCATGATGATTCATCTCTTGAAAGACATTTATTTTGATCATTTGATGTGATTTTCTATCATTCCATCACGAACATATTTCGGTATTTTCAGTTTATAGTCGATATGCGATCATGATCCACCATTTGACATCTTATATATTAGTTGTATCTTCATATTTATGTAGCAATGTGTTTATTTGATGTTTTTCTTGCTTTAGATGTTAAAAAAATTAAAAAATGGTTATTTTTGTATTTTTTTGATGCTTTACGACATTTGCCGATATTTTCGTCGTTGTTGCCGATAAGTTACATTCTGGATCCTCGGCGATATATTCGTCGACACGATATAAATAACTATGGATTTGACCTTGAGACCTTATGCTCACAACTTACAACGCACAACCACTTGAGCTAGCCCATTGGGCTATTCATATATAATATTTATTATACATCAATAAATATTATTAATTGTTTATATATATGTATATATAGTTTTAAATATTTTGAAAATTTTGAAACATGTATGGTCATGAGAATTGATATATTTTGGACATCTTGATATCTTTTGGATATCTATTGATATCTTGCAGTATATTCGTATGGCTATTTTGAATATATCTGAAAAATGTTTTCTTTCTTATTTTTATTTAAATTCAAAAATTGTGTATATATTTAATTTTTTGTATGTGTTGGTTTTTTCCTGATCCAATTCAAACTCTTCACTCTTTTCCCTCGCCGATTTATTGTCAATTATGAGTTTGGTAACATTACTTGTATGGTATATAGAGTATGACCTGCTCTGGACAAAAAAATTGGGTTGTACAGATTTTCGTTCCGTATGGCCTGTGTATGGTCTGTACACCCTGCGTAAGACTCGTACAACCTGTTGGTTGTACAATTTTTCTTTGCCTACATTGTACGGCTCCTATCCGTGTTGTATGACTCCCTCTCGATCTATGTATGAGTGCCCTCTGCCTTCTCTCTCTACCGGCTGATCCTTACCCCTTTCTCAAGAGCAAGAGCACTCTAGATTAGAAGAATGTGTCGAATGCCTCTCCTTAGATTTCTTTTTATAACTTTATAATAAGCAAATGCCATGGGTTCAGTAAAAAGACTTTATAAATTAAAGCTAGTATCTAGAGAGTATCTTTCGGACGACTTCTACATGCTAGACACATTGTCAATGTAGAAGTACCTATTTGAGCTCCAAAAAACTAAGACTCACTCTTAGTGAGGAAGAACCTCCATTTGGATCTATCTCCAATCCCACTACATCATCTGTTGCTGTAGCTGCTCCTTTTGAACTAGAAGACTTTCTTGCCATATGCTTTGGAATTTGCTCTGAAGATCTATTCCTCCTAACATGCTCCTAGGAATCTCCACATGTTCTTGAGCATCCATCAATGTTAGCTCATATCAATTAGCCTTGACAGTATTGGAAGATGCCTCATACCCATCTTTCGGATTAGAGGATAAAGTCCTTAGTATCAACTCAATCTTCGAAGCCTCTTGCTCACTCTCTCTCATTGTCATTGACATTAATCCTCGATCCAAGATTCCCTTGGACACACATACAAGCTGACCCGACAATTTGTACAACTTACCTTGTTTGACACCAAGCATCGCTACTGTATCTTGGGTTGACCTTGGTACCCTATCCTAAGTCAACTTAACATTATTTTATGTTATTTTTGGTAACACTCCTAAAAGCTAGGGTTAGGAAGGACGACTCTTTTAGAAGACTTGTCAAGATTATAAATTCAAGTCCTAAGCTTTCATTTTGTGTGTCTTGACAAGAGAAAACTGGAGATCTGATTCAATGACTGTTCTAGGGTTTGTTGTTGCTCTTTGGCTTGACGTCTATTGCTCTGCTGTTGTTGTTTATGAGCTGCTGTGACCTTCTTCTCATCCTGCTAGGGCTGTCATGACCTTCTGCTCAGCCTGCTAGGGTTGCCATGACCTTCTTCTCATCCTGCTAGAGCTGTTGTGATCTTCTGCTGCTAAGCTTGCTAGGGTTGTCGTGACCTGTGTAAGTCTGCTAGAGGAACAATGAGGGTTGTTGTTGGTAGTTGTGACCTTGTTGAAGGCTGCTAGTGTGTGGTGTGACCTCTGCTGACCCTATCTAGGGCTGTTGTGACCTTTGTTTATCCTTTATAAGGCTTCCGTGACCTATGCTTAGCCTGTTTAAGGCAGCCGTGACCCTTCCTGAGCTTGTATGTGGATGTCTTGAGCCTTTGAGGGTGTTAAGTTCATCTTCATCTTTGGAACATGCATCGCTTTTGCCACCTCCAGAGATCCTCTTGACTCTACCTGGAATAACATTGTTCCAACCCTCTTTACTGCATGCATGGTGTCTACTTGACATGCCACATGGCAGTACAAGTCTGTCTCTGAAACTGTAAGGATCACATCCTTCATCCTTGTCATATGTTGTCATATGGTTAGATGTACCATTATCCGCAACCCATGCATCATTGACCTCAAGTTAGGCACTTTTAACACCAGTACTAGAAAGACAAGAAACTATTGAGAATTCCTTTTCGAACTTGGCTGTAAACTCATCAACCTTTGCTGATCTTGCAACCTGTGTCTTCTTTTTGCTTTTCTTTCTGCTTGGACATTGACTTGCATAATGGCCAGTCTTGTGACATGCTAAGCACTTGACTTTGCCCATTTCCTTCTTTTTCCCATCATGAGAGGACTCCTCCCCTCCAGTATTTAGTTGGGTAGCCGACTTGATCTTCCTTGCATTACTTGCAAGAGCAATGTTCTCATCACCATCACCATCACCCTTTAGCTGCCTGCTGTGCAGAGCCTCCTCTTGAGTCTCTTCTTGGATGAAGTCACCCTATAGCCTCTCCCAATTAGGAAGATGTTCCCGTGACACAACTCCATTAACAAAGGTAGTCCACTGCTTTGAAAATCCATTCAAAGCTGTCCTTACCAGTTCTGAGTCTTGCATTGTCTCCCCAGTGTAGCTAACTCATCATGAATTTCTGATATCCTGGTGAGATAAGAAGTCACTGTATCGGTCTTAGACATCATGGTGCTTTTGAGTATTTCCCTCTGCACCATTTTCTTGTTGTGGCTTTCACTTTGATACAACTTTGTCAGAGCTTCCAACATCTCTGTGGCAGTCTTCTTTTTCAAACATGCGAGGAACCAAACGATCCTTAACCCCATCTAGAATGATCCTTCTGGATTTCATGTCCTTCTTCTGATGGGCATCCATAAGACTAGCTAGTAGCATCAGTAGGAGGCTTGAGAGTTTAATTCACAAACTCGTAGGTCTCGTTCTCCTCTAGTACTAATGCTATCCTTTCCCTTCCAGTATTGTAGTTAGATGACCCATCCAACCGATCCTCAAACTTGAGACTAGTGGCCATCTTTGTCCAACTGATCAACTACTACCATCAACACTCTCCTTGATGAAGAAGAAAATCTGGACTTATAACAGATCAGACTTGTGCCCCAAATCAATCTTCTGCCAATCAGAGTTTATTGCTCTGATACCATGTTAGTTTTTCCTCTACTTTTAGATCTGTTTTACACATTCAATTGTTTTTATCCCCAACAATCATAAACTGCTAAGATAATAATTGTAAACACATTGGATTTCTAACTCATATGCAATGGAAACACACACTTAAAATTATCAGATTTGACACAAGTAATTACCCTGGAAACCCCGTCCTGGGGAAAACTAGCAAAAGTGTGATTCTTTTAAATAATTGACACAGAATAAATTCAGAAATTTACAACAACTGAACTTACAACTCTGTTCAACAAGACAATAACAAATTAGCCTTCATAGGAAAATCACTTTCCTCACTGAAAACCCTAGTTCACTAACTCCCTCTAGGAAAACTGTCCAAGCTCTATCGTACAACCTGTATGGTCTGCAAACTACGGCCTGCTCTGCATAGAAAATCGGGCTGTAGAGATTTCGGTACAGTGCGGCCTATGTATGGTCTGTACACCTTGCATAAGATCTGTACAACTTGCAAGATGTACAATTTTTCTCTGCTTGCACTGCAGGACTTCTATCTATGTTGTTTTCGATCTTTATATGGACACCCTTGACCTTTTCTCTCTATTGGTTGATCCTTTGCTTGAAAATATGAACTAATATTCTCCTTGCTGCAAATTTTATCTCTCTTTTCAGTCAAATTCTCACACTTTTCAAGCTTGGGTTAATCATTGACCGAAGACTTCCAACTTGAGATTCTCACAATCTCAAGACTTCTTTGTCTTCAAGATCTCTCTCTTGCTTCACTTGAGAATAAGCCCTTTCTTAAGAGCAAGAGCACTCTAGATCTGAAGAATGTGTTGAATGCCTCCCGTAGATCTCATTTTATAACTTTACAATAAGCAAATACCATGGACCCTCCAGGCTCCAACACTATGGGATGAATACTATAGGCTCAATAAAATAACTTTATAATGTAAAGTTAATGTCTAGAGATTATGTTTTAGACGACTTCTACATGCTAGACACGTCACCAATGCAGAAGTACCTGTTCGAGCTACAAAAACTAACATATCATCCCCTCAAGAAGAATTTCTAAGTTTGAGAAATATGATAGCTCTATAATATTGGTCAATGTGTCAACATGGAAATATCTCTCCTGTTTGTTCTCAATAGAATAACCTATTTGTTTACCATTGGTCATTCTCGAGTGCAAGGCTTCTTTTGATGTTATTTGTTTCATTGTTAACAAATTCAGTTGAATTAAGCCAAAAAGTTTGAAAATTTGAAAATAATTGTTAGCCTTTAGGGTTGCTCCAAAAGTGTTTAGATCATGTTTGAAGTGCTTCATGAGATTTGGAGTAGATGGTGTATTTCCATCCTTGGATGCTGTGAGATGGATTGGTGCTAGGAGATGGTCTTGATGGATTTGGACAGTGGAGTTTGGAGATAGCTTGCTTAGTAATTGCTTGACCTCCATTAGGTGTTAGCTTGGTATTCTTCTTTAGGCATTGGAGTTATTTTGATAGTTTATAGGATGCTCTTCATGATGGCCACATGGAGAGTTGACTTGCTTTGAGAATGCTCTACTTGGGAGGAAGAGTGCATCTTGGAGGAGGTTAAATGCTCTAGATGGCATGGTGATAGATTGGATTCTTGTTTGGAGGCTTGGAGTTGGCTTGGGGATCCCTGTTAATTTTTTTGAGCAACATCGAGAACCATTCTCTTAGGAGAACGAGGACACCTGGTCCGGGACCACGGTGTGGACTCAACCTAGTGTTGAGTGATCATTCTGTTGAATGAAGATATCTGGTCCTTGACCATGATATGGACCCAGCTCTGCCTTGGGGGGACTCAACCTTGTGTTGAGTGACCATTCTGTTGAATGGTAGACATCTGGTCCGGGACCACGATGTGGACCAGTCTAGTACTGGTAGACTCAGCTTAGTATTGAGTAGCCATTCTTTCGAATGGAGGCACCTGGTCAGTTACTAGGACTCAGCTCGGGGCCGAGGGCCATTCTCTTGGAGAATGGAGGCGCTTGGTCTGTTACCAAGTATTTCACCTAGTGTCAAATTATGTAGCCTATGGCTGAGGCACCTGGTCTGTTACCAGGAAGGCACTATAAGCCCTAGACTGGGTCTAGGCATGTGTGACACTCTGACCCTTGATCAAAGGGCTTTGCGATCTTCTCCAAGGCTTATCTACCCTTGGTTAAAACACCCTAGTACCTGATCTTGGTGTCACATAGAGTGTGAGATAAAAGCATTAGTAATTCTCTCAGTTTATGATGATGTACTTTGAATGGAAATAAAAGACCACGTTGACCACATGGGATGACCACAGGGGCACTTGAAGAAGGCTAAAGCAAATGTCAAAAGTACATGAAGACCCTTAGTACCACTAATATGTAAAAGTGAAAGTGCAAAAAAACTTTAACACCACTAAAGGCAAAAGTCAAAATTAGAAATCTCAAAATATTTTGAGATTTCTAATTTTGGCCCACTTATAGGTGACTCAAAGGATATAAAAGAAGATCAATCCAATTCATTAACAGACACACTCTTGCTCTCACAGGTACAACTGCTCTTCAGAAGATCTCACGAGTTTGAAGAAGAAAGTTTTATGATTGTGCCCTAGCATAGATGAGTCTAGCTAGTGCATCATCATCCATTGAAGGAAAACCTAAGCTAGGGTTTTTATTATTCTTTTGTTTTAAGGGTTTTTACTCAAACCCTCCGGGCAACCATCACCACCTCTGGGAAGCATCTTCTCTCCAGGCAGCTACTGATTTTTATTGGGCAGCCCTCTCTCTCTCTCCACGGGATGCCCCCATCTTCTCCGGGAAGATGTTTGAGGGTTCAACCCTCTCTTCATCTCATGGGCATGCCACTTGAGGGCCCTGCCCATGAGGGTCCTGTACACGCCCTCGGGCCAACCCGTAAAGCCACGACCTAGGGCAGCCTGCCCTTCGGGCAGTAGTAGGGAAGTTGGGCAGTGAGCAATGCTTAGCAGACAACCGGGAAGAGACAAAATCGGGTAGGGAAGTTGTAATTCAGGTAGATTGACAGGTACAAACAGGGTAGATTTGGGCAACTGATAAGATTTTCAGGCAACCTGAAATTGTTGGGCAGGAAAGAAATTAGGGCCACAGGCCCTAATTTGTGAAATAGCCATTTTGACAATTTTGACATTTTTTTATGTAATTGGAAAAATTGATCTTCGGATATTGTGGTTTAACCCTGTTGGGGTTTTAGGAACTTTTTGAAGAATTTCAGTCATCTCATTTACGAGATGAATTACTAATGCTTTTGGGGTTTTTGTCCTTTAAAGGTTTCCCCATGAAAAATTCTTATGTCCATTGTGTTGATGTAATGAATGTTTTTTACTGCACTTATTTCTTTATGTTAGTCTGCAAATTTTAAAAGTATCATGCTAATGCTAAAAACTTAACAATTCCTAAGTTGTGACAGTTATTTTGTAGGGGTAGCTGACCTAGTGGAGTACATTGGTTAGGAGGATTGATGGAGTCCATCAAGGCTTGTGATGAAGAGATGTGAACATGCCTTGTGTAGCTACATCATGTTGGTTCCTTTGCTGTGTACAATATTGCTGTAGAGCATGACAGATGTAATGTGGAGTGGAGCACTTCACTTGTGTTGGCCTACAAATGCTCACTGTAGGTTGCTTGTAAGGCTTGGGCCCACATTGTATTGTTGGCCTCCCTTACCTCCTAGAGATATAGAGGAAGGAGTGCATCCTTTCATTATAATCATCATTATATCTCTTCTCTTTGTACTTTCCTTCTTGGAGAGATTTCTAGGGTTCATGGGCTCAGGTGTAAACCTTAGGTCGAGCTATGGAAGGAAAGGGGATGTCTTGGTTTGGAGTTTGCTCACGACTAGGGTTTGCTCTTATGGAGGAGATGTTGGAGATGATCATTCATATTTTTGTACTTTATCTTGTATTCACTCAGTTGCTGCCTAATTCGCACCTTGGATCACGTGGTAGAAATCTTCAAGCCACTGGGTGCAACCTTGGGTGCAAGCTAGAGCCAAGTGCTATCACCTGATACTCAGCTCCTCCATCTAGGCTAACTCCTAGCGAAGTCAAGGGGGGTGGTCCCTATAAAAATAAATCTATGGTTTTTATTCTAAAACAAACGAAGGATGAACCTAGGAGTTAAAGGTGAAATGGATTTAAAATCTTACAACAACTTATTGCAATTTAAATTATAATGGCAACTTTAATGAGTCAAACAACATTCACGACAATATGCGGAAATTGATTTAACCATGAAATTGTAAGAGACTAGTGCCAGTGAATATGGAGTGCTCATGTATGAGGGTTGCTGCTGCAGTCTCAGTGAAAGTATTGCAATGTCTAGTTGTTAAGTTTTAAGATTGTTAATGCGTTGATTAAGGAGTGGGTAAATTGGGGGTTTCAATAAATTGAACTTTTCAAATGCATTGTCAAGTTCCCTTGAATTGAGTGCTAGAGCGGTTTTCCCAAGTGTCCATCGAGGCGAGGCATAACCTGCTTGGAGTAGCCCCCTAACTCTATGGTAGTCACCCTCTGCGACCTTCCGAATTCTTAGGAAAGTAACTTGTGTGGATTTCTTTATTAACTTAGGCACCAAACTTCCTTTCTGAATCAGACAATGTTCAATGACTCAGAGCATACGGGAAGCAAGGCCTTGGTTTATTTTATTAAATTTAAATGTGATGTTTATTAGCAAACTACTCACGGCTGAGAATCTCTTTCCCCCTTACGGGATACTCTGTAGAGCACCACTGGGTTAATTTTAAAAGCTAAAATTTAAAATGATGGAAACACAATTTGTTTTCTAATTAATCCTACCATGAATCTCTTTCCCCTTTCAATTAACTTGAGAAAGTGTGGGGTTCATAGTTATTTTATTTATTTTGCATAAAGTAAATGAAAAGGAAAAAATAAAACAAGTAAACTACCAAACCAAACCAAGAAGAAGAGACGACACAGTTCGCTGAATGGGGTGTAGGCACTGTGGCAGCTCACTTGCTTTCTTTATTTCAATGGTTACAATGCAAAAATAAATCTTCTTTGGGACACCCGTGGTCTTTATAATTTAGATCAACGGATTTACAAGTTTTCTCTGAAAAGTGAAGGGAGAGAAGGGGGATGATAAGAGAATAGGGAAGGAAGGGAGTCTTTGGTTTGCTTGAAACTTCAATTTTTGGGCAGCATATCTTTCTGCCTGTTCATCAAAAGATAAAAAACAGCCAACAAGTTTGTTAGAAATTACTCCCAAACACTCTAAGAGTGTTTGGGAAAATACTAGAAAAAGTTGCAAAAAATCTCCAAGTAAAACTACTTCAAGGAAATGACAGAAATAACTCAGAAGGACAAGTCTTTTGAGGACCTTGCCTCACTTTTAGGGCATCCAATAGAAAGCACTTTTTACTTTGCCAAATTTAATCTTTAAATACCAAAAAAAGAAACTTTCACCTTAGCCTTGAGATCTAACAAGAAGAAAGCTAAGAAATGAAGAATTTCTATATTTGATGTAGCTTGCAAATGATACTTCTTTATGTTAAAGTTAGAGTTTTGTAAGGTTAATATAAAGAAAAAAATAAAATTTATACTTTGATGCATAAATAGATCTAAAAACAAAGTTAGATCCAAAAGAGTACTGTTGTAATTAACTCAAACATAATTTTCATCTCTTTCAACTTTAACACTATGTTGGTCATTGTATTAAACTTGGTCCTTGAGATGGATTATCATTTCGATATACAAAACATAAACAGTAGCAAAATTACAATGAAACTAATACACAGTAATTAAAGAACAAATGCTAAATAGATCTGGTTTGAATCTGCCTTATACTCAGACATAATATGTCAGCTCTTGTCATTGTAAGGACAAGCTGTCATAAGTCATACTTTGAGAGGGAGAAGGTTAAAGTGCTATGGGTTTAGGTTAGACACATACAATAACAAATCTCAGTCACCAAGTGGGAAGATCTCATTAGGATAGCATCATTGTTACTCAACCCCAATCACAAATAGGAACTTTAAAAGCCACAACTCCCTCTAACAGACTTATCGCTACTACTGACCTATCATCTTGGGTTTAACACTGTCATAGCTCAACTAGGATAGGGAACCACAGTCCATGGACAAACTACGAGATATTAAGTACAATAATGGCCCATCCAGAGTAGAGATAACCCAGTAAAAAAGTATCCAAACAGTCACGGCCTGTTAGTAGAAGATAATCACAGTCATGTCCAACAGAGAAGGGACATCGCAGTCATGGTTCAGTAGAGAAGGGGCACCATAGTCACGGTCCAGCAGAGAAGGGACACAACAGTCACAGTCCAACAGAGAAGGTCAAGAATGAGTGAAGCAGCCCACAACCCAATAGAACAAGGTCTTATACAGTCATGGCCTAGCAGAGAAGGGGCACGCTGTCCATATTTTAATCTCAGAAGGTCACGAGTTAGTAGGAGAGACACCAAAATTGTCACTGGTCATCTTCATAAGGTTACGACCCTAGTCAAGAAGGGTTAACACAACCCATGGCTATGTTAGATTTTTATCATTCAAGCTAGCATTATGATCTTAGGATCTTTAACTGAGAGAATAACATGCACAGCAATAAAACACAAGAGACAAGAGACAAAGAATTTTCCTCGGGGAAACCATAAAGGAGAAAACCCCGCAACTTCCTCAGAGATAGAATCAACACCAAAAGTAAAACCTAAAAACATAAAGATGATCTCCCGACAGCAGTAGTCTCTCTCTCTGATCCCAGCGACTTCTCCTCTCACTCATGTGCCCCAATGAGTGAGTGTGTGTATGATAAATAGAGAGGCTCACTCTCTATTTATATTCTTTCGTTCACTTGAAACCCACTCCAACATGTCGGCCTCACTTAACAATTACTTACTAGAGCCGACATCTCTAGGAGTGTCTAATAAGCCTAGTGCCCCACAACTTGTGGGGACTTTGCCTCCTCCGACCAACAAGGAGGGTTATCCTTAACAAAACGGTGGGGACTATTGCCCCGACTTACAATGACTCACCTAGGGTCGACTTCTCTAGGATAGTCTAATAACCCTAGGGCCCCACAACTGCGGGGACTTTAACCCTTGACCAATAGGAGGGTTACCCATAATGACTTGACATGACTTGTTTACATTATAGAACCTCCCGATAGGAACATCGGGGCATGACATGACTCAAATACATTACAGACACATCCCGGAATAAACATCGGGGTACAATACATAAGATATATGGATGAATACATTATGAAGTTACAAATACATCAACACTCCCTCTTAATTAGGAAGGTATTCTCTCGACACAATTTATCAGCACAAGTCTTCTTCTCTGTATCATCTGGATCATCATCGAGTCCTCATCATCTTCAAGTCATCTTCATCTTCGAGTTATCTTCATCTTCAAGTCATCTTCATCTTTGGATCTGGATCATCACTTGATCTGGATCATCATCATTGGATCTGGATCACTGGATCTAGATTATCATTGGATTATCATCACTGGATCTGGATCATCACTCGATCTGGATCATCATCACTGGATCATCATCACGGGTGCTATCTCATGATTCTTCTCGTCACATGAAGTTCTACAGAGCCTGCCGTTTTTCATGCTGGTTGTAGGGCTAGCCTCCATGTAGGTCTTCTTCAGCGTTTATATCTGACACTAAGTCAGAATGGCCCGCCCATCACTTACATCTGACCATGAGAGGAACACATCCAACACCATGTCAGAAAGGCACGCCCAACACTCACATCTCACCATGCGGGAACACATCCCACAACCCTGTCAGAAAGGCCCAACACTCACATCTGATCATGCGGGAACACATCCCACAACCCTATCGGAAAGGCTCAGCACTTATATCTAGCATGTGGGAACACATCCTGCAACCTTGCTAGAAGGGCTCTGCACTTACATCTAGCCATGCGGGAACACATCCTGCAACCTTGCTGGAAAGGCTCTACACTTACATCCAACCATGCGGGAACACATCCTGCAACCTTGTTGGAAAGGCTCTGCACTTACATCCAACCATGCGGGAACACATCCTGCAACCTTGCTGGAAAGGCTCTGCACTTACATCCAACCATGCGGGAACACATCCTGCAACCTTGCTGGAAAGGCTGTCAACCCCAGGTTGAGGGTTCCTGGTAACTGACCGAGTGCCTCCATTCTCCCAGAGAATGGCATCAACCCATATATCTGATCAAGTGGGAACACATCCCTCAATCGCATCAGAATGGCCATGCACTCATATCTGATCATGTGGGAACACTTTTCACAGTCATATCAGAATGGCCCTCAGTCCTAGACGGAATATTCTTGGTAACTGACCAGGCACCTCCATTCCAAGAATGGCAATAACCCCTATATCTGATCATGTAGGAACCAATCCTACTATCACATCAGAATGGCTCAACACTCATATCTGACATGGAAGGAACCAATCCTCTCACCATGATAGAATGGCTCAGCCCTTACATCTGACCATGGAAGGAACCTATCCTCTCACCATGTCAGAATGGCTCACGGACTCATCACTTCCCCTTGGAAGGAACCTCGATCTGGAGAACACCAAGCTTCTCCCTGAAGTACTCAAACTTCACTCTGGCTAATGGCTTTGTTAACACATCAGCTATCTGTTCGTCCGTCGCAACATACTAGAGCTTCACTGCTCCTCTCTGCACCATATCCCTAATATAGTGATATTTGATCTCGATATGCTTCGACTTGTCATGGAACATCGGGTTCTCCGACAACTTCACACAACTCTGGTTGTCGCAATGTATACAAGTAGCATCCAACTCGAGATCAAATAAATCAGACAGTAGCTTCCTTAGCGATACTGCCTCACAACTAGCTGAACAAGCTGCGACATACTCTGCTTCAGCTGTACTCAGTGCCACACAGGATTGCTTCCTGCTAAACCAAGAGATCACACCTGATCCCATACTGAAGCAACACCCTGAAGTGCTCTTCCTATCAATGGCACTGCCTGCCCAATCTGAATCAACATAACCTTCTAGGTTAATCTTCTGATTCGCCTCATACTTGAGCCCATAATCAACTGTACCCTTCAGGTACCTCATTGCATGCTTTGCAACAATCAGGTGAACATGTCTCAATGTGTTCACAGCAAAGCAAGTATCTGGTCTCGTATCCGTCAGGTATATCAAGAAACAAATCATCCGATGATACATCGTGGCATCAACCGATTTTGATGAAGCAACACTCAATAGCTTCAGGTTCGATGCCATAGGTGTGGTCATGTAGTCCATCATCCTGAACCTATTCAGGATCTCTATTGCATACTTCCCTTGTCCACACCTCCATGCCTAGAACGTAGTACATCGACACATAACAGGAGCATCACTGGTCTTCTACCTTCAACCTTGAAGCAAAGGTTGGAATCCACTTTACTCTTAGTAAATCCTAGAGTCATCAGTAATCTATCCATCCTGTCATACCATGTTGAACCTCAGGATTTTCTGCAGTCACTCCCTCTGAAGCATCATACTCCCTTTGTCTTCCGTACTCTATGCACTGAAACATTCTGTATTGGACTGACAAGTAGCTGCCTCTGCTATTAATATTCAATGTATCCATCTAGGGTCATTGGATACCAAGATCCTCTATCTTTGAAAGTGTTCTTGCACCCATCTGTGAGCTTGTCATCCTCTATAGGCTTTCATCTTCAACCTTGTAGCAAAGGTGAAGATCTTCATCAAGCTCATCATGTATGTGTTATCCCATGGGTGTCTTCTGAGCTTGTACAAGGCCGCCTTTCATTCGCACACATGATTCTGCTTGTCATGTGACTCATCTTCCATTGGCTGCAATTGTCTCTTTGTATTCTATGTCTTCCTTTCATGAGAAGCCTTGTGCTACGAATCTTTCCTTTTATCTCATGATGTTTCCATCTACTGTATGATGGAAGTTGGAACTACGAACTTCCCTTCACGTATCGATACTGCATCCTAGACATCATTCTTTTTGAACTGGTCTTTCCTTTCTTCTTGGTTACTTCTTCATAGCTTGAAGGTTCTGAATCAATGATGTCGCTGCATTCGTCATATTATTCTTCATCTTGAACTGTCGTTACTTGTTCTTTGGAACAAGCCTCATCCTTCTTTGCTTGTAGGCGATTATGTATGCGATCTTTCCTACAAGTCAAATGCATTTGTATGGTTAGAAACATTTCATAAGGAATATTCATACTGGCAAATTCTTATGCATAAATATATGATCATGCAGCTATTTTAGCCAATACAACATTCATCCATATCTCACGGAAACTTTTCTAGATGCCTTCCATCTCCACTAGGACAACATTGAGATTGTTTCATTCTAGATAAGTAGCAATGGAGAGTTGTATAGCACCATGAGCTACTTACCCATCACATGCATATTAGTAGTATACTGTCATTAATGCAAACATTCTATCATGCATAATACATCAACTGAATATAAACAAATGCATAACAAAACAATATCATGAAATGACAATTGAATACTTATCTTTATTTGTTTCGTGGGTAGACTCCTTGAGCCTTCATCTTCTTCATCTTCTTCACTCATAATAGCATTGTTTCTTATCCAAATGCTAAGATGGATACGAGGTTCTTTAAGAGTTGAGTTCTTTATATTCCTCATCGCTTGAGGGATCTTCTTTGGATGGTGAGAGCTTGATCTTCCCATCTTCTTTTTCTTACTATGAGTTGAGCATCTTCTTGTGTGTGCTCTTCCTGGAATCTTTCTGAAAGTAATCACTTCCTTCTGGCACACATTCCTTGAATGAATGAATCCCATGATCCTGGGAAGTCATTCAAGGTGGTTATCACAACTTCTGCAATCTCCATTTCTTTTTCTACCGCTTCAAGTTGTTCTTTGATTTGAGAGACCCTTGTAAAGTATGACTGTATGGTCTTTGCATTCTGGATCTTCACATTCTTCAACTGGTTTCTTAAGGTCATATTCTGATTTATGTTCTTCTCTTCAAATAGCTTGGTCAAGGAATCAAACATCTTCGGTGTCTTTAGGGAAGACACTTGTGGTACAAGTTGATCTGTGATTGAATAAACAATGAGTTGAGCATCTTCTTGTGTGTGCTCTTCCCAGAATCTTTTTGAAAGTAATCACTTCCTTCTGGCACACATTCCTTGAATGAATGAATCCCATGATCCTGGGAGGCCATTCAAGGTGGTTATCACAACTTCTGCAATCTTCACTTCTTTTTCTACCGCTTCAAGTTGTTCTTTGATTTGAGAGACCCTTGTAAAGTATGATTGTATGGTCTCTGCATTCTGTATCTTCACATTCTTCAACTGGTTTTTCAAGGTCATATTCTGATTTATGTTTTTCCTTTCAAATAGCTTGGTCAAGGAATCAAACATCTTCGGTGTCTTTAGGGAAGACATTTGTGGTACAAGTTGATCCGTGATTGAATAAACAATGATCTTCTTGGCTTTGACCAAGTTCTTCTTGTGTAAGGCTTTGAGCCTCATCTCCCTCTGGAACTGGAACCTCTCTACTCATGTAGGTGTCCAATTCATTTTCTTTAGAGAGATCATATACTTCCGTGCTTGGAAGTTGTCAACTTCACCAAGCTTATCATCAAGCTGATGTGATAGATCACTTTGAAATGAGAACCTCAAATGAAAATAGCAAAAGATTGAATCTTATCGATTTGAGGTGTTCGTCTTTGTTTCAGAGCTGGCTGATCTAGGGTTTGTCAGAGAAACCCTAATTTTCAAAACTTGAAATCTTTCAGATCTGATTGGATAGAAAGATAGATCTCTTCAAGGTGAGCTGTCCAATGTACTCCTTTTCTAAAAACAGCGGAGGGAAGCTTCCGAAACCGGAAGCCCTAGTTTTCCAATTTCTTCTGCAAAAATGCCTGATACTGTTTTTGCGATATCTCCAAAATTACTGCTCCTCTGTGTCTGAAACTTTGCATTGAGGTAGCCTTGCCTGTCCCTGTTGCAACACCACAGGTTTCATCAAAATTGGTTTCACCAATTGGGACTTATGATAATTTTCCCAAGGTGACTTGTTACAGGACTGTTCAGAACAACAAAGTTGTATGGACTGCCACATGTCACTGTTTTATCTTCTGGGTCTGAAACTCGGATCACAGAAAGTACAGTCCGTGCCCTTTCTGGAACATCTTTAGAAATTTCATTTGGACCTTTGTAGCCCAAGATATAGCAATTCTCCCCAGGTGTCCTGTTTAGGGTTGAATCCTGGAAGAGGCTGGAACCCTAACTTGAAGGGATCATATCTCCCAGAATATAGCGAATCTGAGGCTCAATTTTGGACACAGTGTAAATAAGGATTTAATCTTCGGCCTGTGAAAGTTTCAGCTCCTGAGCCTTCTCCAATCTCGAGATATAGCGAATGTACCAAAACTTATCAGTTTTAGTATTTTAGGGTTTTTCCAGCGTGGGGTCAAACTAGGGTTTGACTTTGCCGAAGTTTCACCTAACCAAAAATCTTGACCCAGGTCTCTAAACTTCGATTTTGATGAGGAGAGCAATCATATGCCGGGCTCACTAAAAAATTCCTCTTCTGTAAGAAGCCCTAATTTCCCGCACCAAAAATTGGAAATGCTCGGAATCGAATTCCGCTTCGACAGAAAGATGCGCCCTTCAATGGAGAGTCAGCTTAGCACACTTTTGTTGTTGGATTGTGGAGAGAGACCCAAAAAGTAAGAAGCCTTAGCTTTTGTAGCTGCACAATGTCTTCTTCTCAGGTTTAACTCTGATACCATGTTAGATTTTTATCATTCAAGCAAGCATTATGATCTTAGGATCTTTAACTAAGAGAACAACATGCACAGCAATAAAACACAAGAGACAAGAGACACAAAGAATTTTCTTCGGGGAAACCATAAAGGAGAAAACCCCGCAACTTCCTCAGAGATAGAATCAGCACCAAAAGTAAAACCCGAAAACATAAAGATGATCTCCCGACAGCAGTAGTCTCTCTCTCTAATCCCAATTTCTCCTCACTCATGCGCCTCAATGAGTGAGTGTGTGTATGATAAATAGAGAGGCTCACTCTCTATTTATATTCTTTGGTTCACTTGAAACCCACTCCAACATGTTGGCCTCACTTAACAATTACTTACTAGAGCCGACATCTCTAGGAGTGTCTAATAACCCTAGTGCCCCACAACTTTTGGGGGCTTTGCCTCCTCCGACCAACAAGGAGGGTTATCCTTAACAAAACGGTGGGGACTATTGCCCCGACTTACAATGACTCACCTAGGGTTGACTTCTCTAGGATAGTCTAATAACCCTAGGGCCCCATAAGTACGGGGACTTTAACCCTTGACCAATAGGAGGGTTACCCATAATGACTTGACATGACTTGTTTACATTATAGAACCTCCCGATAGGAACATGGGGGCATGACATGACTCAAATACATTACAGACACATCCCAGAATAAACATCGGGGTACAATACATAAGATATATGGATGAATACATTCCGAAGTTACAAATACATCAACAGGCTAGCCCTAGAGGGTTGACTCAAACACAACTCAACACTTAGAGGGATTACGCAGGTCACGATCCAACCCTAGTGGGCATACACAGTCCAAGAGAGGATCACGGTCTGCATAAGTAACCCAAAAAGAGGAGAATGGTGGTTGTGGTCTACACAAAAAACTACAAGAACCCAAGACTTCAAGTCAAAGCAACAGTAACCCTAGATGTTAAACAACAATAAGGTCGTCAAGCAAAATCGGTAGCAACAAACTCTAAAGCAAATAAAGAATCAGATCTATTTTTCTCTCTTGTCCAGATGGCACATAAAAAATGGAGAAGTGAACTTTAATTTATAATCTTGACAAGCCTTCTAGAAAGGTCTCTTAGGTAACCCCTAGGTTTTAGGATAGTTACCAATAAAATAAAAATAAGATTAGGTTGACTTAGAATAGGGTGCTAAAGGTCATATGGCCAATAACAATAAAACAATAAAATAAAAGTCATCATACCAAAGGTACACACAATAGGGCGTTAGGACCAAGTAAGAGATAAAGGACCATAAGTCAACCAAAGGGGTTGTAATAAGAAGGTAAGACAACTCTCATACCCAAAAGACCAAGGTGTACCATAAGGGTGGAGAAACAACCCCTTTTACCCATAGGACCAACAAGACCAAGGACTTTAATCTTCTCTCTCTCTCAAGGCATATATATATATATCTATATATATATCATCACTGTATAAGGAGAAGATCCAAACATATGATATGATCCTCTGGTCCTCAATACTTCTCCTAAGGGTTATGTGCAGGTGACATCATCAAGGGGTGGCCAGTCCCTTGAGAAGCATCCTAAAAATAGCCATTTCAGAGAGAGGACATCACACATCATCATCTTGGTCAACTTGACCAAGATCTACCTAGTTAACTGACCAGGGGTGCACCTACAGGAACTGCTTGGTCCCAGACCAAAAATTTGCTTGGTCCCAGACTAGGAATGTCTTTGCCTCAACTTGCAGGATCTGTCGGGTCCCAGGCCAGGAACCCTAGAGGCACATAGGGTCCCTAACCATGTGTTAGGGACTTTGCCATGGCATCAACCTACTTGGTCCCAGACCAAGAACCACAGGAGACTACTAGGGGCCCTAGGATACCTTCTAGGGTCTTATTCTACCCTAGTTAACTGACTAGGGTACCATCCTCCCTGAGAATGGGTCTCGCAGTTGCACTAACTTTAACACTTTATAAAACAACTAGAATCTATTTACGTCGCAAAGGAAATTAGATCTAATTGTGATTTTATCTTTAAGATGATATATCTAACTCAATTTGCAATTTAAAATGGTAACCAAAGAAAATGAAGTATGAGGAGAAAGAGAAGAGAAATGCAGATCTTTGAGCAAAGAAAACTTTGAAGGTTTTGACGTGTGGGACATCGAGGGTTTGCTCTTCCAAAAGAAATTTGAAAGAACAAGAGCAAGCAAGCTCTTTGCTTTTTCAAATCAAGTAACTTGCAACTAGCAACACACTTACACACAACCATTTAAATCTAGAAATGAAACAAGATTAAAAACCAAGAGAATATGGGCATAAGCAAATGAAACATATAAATCTTGAATCTCTAACTTATGACAGATAAAAGATTAACTAAATCAAACAAATTTTAGCAATTCTTCCTACAAAATTGATACCAATCCTATCAATAGGCTAGATCTTCATGAAGTAAATATGCAAAGACTAAATACAAATTACCTCATGAAACCGAGATAATATCTCCACTCATTTGATAGCATCACACAACATGAACCTCGAAAGTCTCTTTTATTCTCAATAATAAAAAGATAGTACAGTGATTACGATTAGGCAACCTTTGCTTGCAAAACTTTGACTAGTTTGAAATGGGAGAGGTATGCTTTATTTATAGCAAAACTGACCCAGGGGGTGCATCCACCACTGTCAGAGCAAGGGGGATTTTTGGAGTTGATTGAGGGATTGAACATGAGTCAGCTGCAAGCCTAAGTGAAGAGGTAGGCGCCACCTCTCAAATGATGCACCTACCTCACCAAACGTCCAATCACATTCAATACTTCATTGCCACATAGCCAAAGCGCAAGCATGAAGATAAGGGGGCATCCTTGAGGTAGGTGAAGTCGCCACCTCTTCAAATCACTCCCAATAAAGACGTTACCATGAAGGAACAACTCGCCTTAACTTTAAATAAAGACAAAACACCAATACTCCATGCTTCACTCGTCACATATCCCAATTGACGTGAGATGGTGGGCACACTTTAAAACATGAAGTGATTCGCTTGCCTCCAAACACTTATCCAAAGTGATGCCTTTAATCATGGATGAAGTTGCCTCATATGTGGGACAAAAGTGCCACCTCATCCCAACATGTTTTAACATGTCTATTTTCACTTTTTCAACTTTGTCTCTTTGTCAAAATGTCGCATTGTTAGCATTTTATTGTCATTTTGATTCCCCTTTAGCGAAAAATGGCTTTAAGTGACATTTTAACCACCCGAAGCATATGAATAGTGGGTCTTGGGGTAAAGAGGACGCTCTGAGTGTGAAAACGAGCATCCCCACACCATATTCCGCCTTCGGATCAAGCTTTTATGCCCTTTGCAAAATTTTTAATTAAACCATTAAAAAATTGCCTAATTTTGTGGGAAAAATTATTTTTTTGGAAATTAAAAAAAAACCTAGGGGGACCTAGCACATGCCGATATGACTCAATAATAATGTTTAGCACATTCATATACATTGACACATGAACTTTAATAGCCTCATAAGGCTTGGCCACCAAAACAACCATTCCAACTTCGAAGGAGCAGGTGAAAAGCTCGAAATTTATACGTCACTTATTCAACATTGCATAATTAACAAGGAGAAAAAACACCTTGGAAGAATCAGCTTGATAACCAAGTCCTAGGAAGCCAAGTTCTTTACAAAAAATCCATGCTAGCACATTTTTTACAACTTCCGTGCAGGGTATGGACATGTAAAAAAGTGAAAAAGGGGCCCTGGAAGGCCTGCATGGACTTCTGAACTTTGAATTCGAACAAGTGTTGTTCATCTTTGGCGGCTCACTTGAAAGTCCAACTGAGTGCAACTCAGGTGGTAACACACTCTTGAGTTGAGATGTGATTTAAGAGTGTGCACTAGTCTTCTCTCTCTCATGGTCTTCACATATACTTGATCTCCTTCTCTCTTGGAGTTGCTATGCTTTCTTGGTCTTCATGCAATGTCATGGTTTCTGGGTCTTGGGAGTGAGGGATTCACTCATGACAGGGTTTTGTTGATATTGCTGAGGATTTGGGCTCAGTTGAAGCAAGGGAGAGTCAGGAATTGATTAAGATCCAGTGTGTCATATCCGGAACCCCAGTGTTGTAAGTGCTGTTCAACAAGTCTGCAATAAAAAACAAACTGTTTGCTGGTTTTCCCCATTGGGGTTTCCAGGGTACATCTTGTGCTCGGTTTTCTCTGTACATTATTGTTTATTAGTGTGTTGCCATTTATCTTTTCAGTAATTTGAACTTTTAAAATTAATTGCTGGGTGTGAAAGAAATGATTGAAATCTCATTCGGGATCTGGTAATCAAAAGTTAACAGTGGTCAAGGGTGAGGGATAAGTTCTTTCATAGCATGATTCAATGAGAGCTCAAAGCCTAATGAAGGCAAAGATACGATCAAAGTAGTAAACCCCATTAAGTGGTATTTAAGAAGGAAACCACTGATACTTGCATATTATTTAATATGTATACACCCAATTTTTTCCAGTTACGAAAAGTTTTTATTCAAATTTTTCCATATACCCTATTCAAATTCAAATTTGAACTTAGTAACTATGATTTGTTTATTATGTACCAAGTATTGCCAATATTATTATGCATCATTGAAATGGATTCATGTTGGATATCTCAGCTGTTTGACAGTTACTGTTTTCAAACACATACCATATAATGTATTTTATAATGTACATATGTAATTACATATTTTTGTTTGAACATCTATTTTGGAAAGTGAGAGAGGTTTGCTTTACTATCTGCAAAATAGTCATGCTTTAGAACATATTACTGTTGTCTTTGTCATTGAGTCCTTTGGAGAGAGCGCAAACTATGTTAAAGCTCTTTATCTAAAGCTGTCTGCTCTGCCCCTATCTGTGGTACAGATGGAAATTCGTTCTGATCTTGTCGATGCACATTTATATGCTTTCAGAAGGTATGTTTACTAATTTGCTGTCACATGTCCCTTTTTGAAATTTGATTTTAACCATCTTTTAGAGAGTATACCGTAAGGTCCATTTGTTCAATCGACACAATTTTTGTAGTCTAAAAGTTTTATTTGTTGCTATTATTATTTTGGGATTGTCAATATTATATGCACAAGTCTTTATTTCTATTGCTGAGAATTTGAATTTGGTAGAACTATATTGCAGGATGTTCTGGATCGGAGGCCTGAAATTCGCAGTATAAAACATGACCTGGTGCCGTATCTTGTGAGGTCACAGCTGGTAAGTGAACTGCTAAATTATTTTCCATTTTTTTTATTGTTCTTTTCCATTTTGCATTTGAACTGCTAATTGTTGGTTGAAGTTCATGCTCTCTAACCTTTAACAGGTTATTTGTTTTTAGAGATATGAACTTTCACCAAACAGGGAAGTACAAACAGAAGAAACAAAGAATGGAAGCCCTACTTTTCAGAAAAATGTCTCACGGCAGCAGCAATTTCCTGGTAGCCTAGTATCTCCCCTACAACATTCCATCGATATCAGTGGTCGGAAAGCTGATGCAAATGCATTGAAATGCTGTGCTTATATTGCGAGCAAGAGTAAATACTGTGCAAGATTGAATTCTATTCAGGCTTTTGGCGACATAAACAGAGACGTAAGCTTTTGTTATTTCAACCATCATTAGTATTTTGTATCAAATAGGCCCATAGCTCATGCAATCATGACAATGATATGGTTTAGAAATCAGAATGTGCACTTTCAGATAACATGTTTGCCTGTAAAACTATTCAATTCCTTGTTGGTGCTAAGGTTCTACACCAACATCTTGCACTGAAATCTTTAGTCATACATGTCTTACACGATGTCCTGAGGATCTGTTCAAGGAGAAATTGACAGGGTTTTAGTTACCTTTTAGGTTGTGGGAGAGGCAACTCATCTTACAGGATACACTCTATCTCCGCATAACAACATTGTTCATTCCACAGCAGAATCTGGTTCCAAAACTACGGTAAACTTTTATTTATTTTGGATACTTTCCTACTGTTGGTATTTTTCATTTTATTTGACTTGGGTTTATGTTTTAATGTGTATTTAAGTGAATGCATCGAATAGCTTAATCTCAAAGGAATATGCTCTGATAATTGTTTAGATTGGACCACACTGCATGCTTGGAGAAGGGTCACAATTGGGTGACAAATGTAGTGTCAAACGATCTGTTGTCGGACGTCACTGCAGAATTGGCTCAAATGTAAAGGTATTATGAATACCAAATTTTCTTACAACACTAAAATTGTTGTCTGCTGCTGGTCTGTTGTTTGTGATTATCTGAAGACTGTATTTCAGTTGAATAATGATTTGTCCTTCTTTATGTAGATTGTTAATTCAGTTGTGATGAACCATGTCACAATTGACGATGGATGCCTTATTCAAGCATCAATGATATGCAGCAATGTCCACGTTCAAGAAAGGGCCACATTAAAGGATTGCCAGGTTGATTTTACTTGTTTATTTGACCTGTTTTACTGAAATATGTTATAACTTACAGGCATAGAGCCTGGTTCTGAACCTGTTTTGGGCATTTCACAGGTAGGAGTAGGGTATGTCATTGCATCAGGGACAGAGCATCGGGCAGAGGCCTTGGCAAAAAAGGAGAAAGCATGATGCACTACCAGTAGTTGACTGCCAGCAGTTTTTCCTTGATGTTGGAGCAATTTAGTGAAGTATTTTTATTTTCCTTGTATTGAACAGCAGTTTTTCTTTCTTGGGGCCTTTCACTGTTCAGAGGGGCTATGATCTAATGGCAAGAACTCCATTTCTCTATTCATCATTTATTCTATTTTAGTTGCATATAAACTTATAAATGGATAAGCTGTTCTGGCAGGTTTGCTTGAAGAAATTATTTTGCATCTGGCCTTTCAATGTAAATCTCCAGCATTTATGTTTTGCAATCTGGTTCCAGGTTGAATTTTTTACGCTTCTATATGTGAGAACCTTTTATCAAATAATATATATAGGTATTCCCATTGTGACATATTTCTGAAGGTACTCTTTTTTATAACAAGTTTTTAAAATATTTTAATAATCTATTACTGAGCTGATTCGGAAGAAAATAAATCACAAAGTAAACTGATACATTTAGCATATCTAGCATGTAAGAGTATGATTTCATTATTTAAATGTGTTTTGCCTTCTCTTTTTGTTGTTTGTCAGGACACTTTATTTGCAGAACCTTCTTTTCAAACGAACAATTTAATAGAAGATGAACTATTCAAGTTTGCAAACTATGATTCCGATAACAGTGTTCTTTATTTTCCTCTTGCCTATAATCTTTCAAGCCATGCCCCACTCTTTTCTAATTATGCTTCTTTACTATTCTTTTACAAAAGCAGTGCTCTAGAATGTTAAAACTAGTGTCAACTAGAAATTGCATTGTTCAGTCTTGAACCATGTTACATTGTTTTGTTGACCATATCCATCTTTTGCGGAATGCCTAGTTTATTGCGATTTAGTCTTAAATTCTTAGTGTATTTAAACTTCGTGTTATTATTGCAATTTAGACATTTAACTTTGTTTTTCTCATTTGATTTGTATCTAATTCATAGAGGTCCTCATTACAATCAACAACCCACATAGATATGTATATTTTATCATAACCTTAAGAGATTTTGTCAAAATTGATCATTTCAGCACTGTTTTATTTTTGTTCTAAGTGAAACCTTGCAAGACCCCCCTCTTCCTTGGTATATTAGTATGGTGAGCGTCAAAATTGTTGACCACAATATCAAATGATAATGCAACAAGACCTAGGAGGACTCAAACCGTAGTGGGACTAGAATTGCATACATCAAGATGAACTCCACTTTGAAAGAACACATTCAAATTGATTGAGCTAGTGTAATGGGTGCGAAATTTGAACACTTTGATCCACTTATGTGTACATGGGTTATGAGATTATTTAATATAATCTCTGTTGGTGCAACCACACATTTGACCACTACCTAAAGGTGACCCCATGACTCTAGGAAAAATATTCATAAGAAGTGAACTTTTCCCACTAGTGAAAATCTTCTCGCCTTCATCAATGCTTCCAGCTGTTCCAATCTCCATTGCAAACCCCTAGCTCTATCTTTCCCAACTCTCGACTTGACCCCCATCATGGACCCCATCCCCATCACAACCCCTTCTCCCCTACTGTCCGATTTTACCCACTCACAGACACATCTTGTTGTGGCAACCCCCCTTTCATGAACATCTTTCCGTGTGGTTGTCTTCTCTTATCGCAACCACACCCTTGTAACTCAACCTTGGCCGTTGTGACCCAACCCTCTTTGTGGTTCGACCTTCTCCTCGATTGCAATCACTTCTTATCGTGGACCCAACAATGACCACATCATCCGTAGTTCAAATTTGCCCCTTTTATGGCATGTCCAATTGTTTCTCCAGTTGCCCCCCCCCATTGGTGGCACTGCTTTGTAGATGACCTAAACGGTTGTATGAGCAACCACTCCCACTCCATCCCTCTTTTTTCTTGCGCCCTCTCCCTCTCCTCTTTTAATTACCCCATACCAATTCATCCTCCCTTTGCCCCTCTTCTCTGTAGCATACTCCTCCCCCATTTCCTTCATTCTCCCAATCTCTCCATCAACTCCAGAGCACAACACATAAAGATGGTCCTCCATCTACCTCAATGACGGTTACCATGTAGAGCGGTGACCAAATCTCATGTGGTTTGACTTTCCCTCGTCATGGTTGCTTCCCTTCGTGGCCCCAGTCGTGAGCCCTCATTGATGGCACTATTGCATACGTGACCTGAATAGTTCGTATGAGTAATCAGTCCAAACTCCTCCCATTGTTTTCCTTGTGCTCTCATCTTCTCCCTTCCCCCCCCCCTACACCCTTTTCTCTTGCCTTTTCCTTTCCTCTTCGAATTACCCCACTCTAATTCATCTTCCCTTTTTGCCTTCCTCTTTATAACAGACTCCTCTCCAATTCCCTTCATTCTCTTGACCCCCTCAATTAACCTTGGTGCACAACACAAAAAGATGGGCCACTATCCACCTCAATGGAGGTTACCACCAGGAAAAAGCAACTAGACAAAGAGACATATCTAGGGTTGAAACAATAACATACCAATTTGCAGGATGGAGAACAACAACATAAAATTGACAGCTTTGACCTTGACATCATGGCACTCATCTCAACAAATCAGGGTTTTAGTAGCCTAGATTCACAACCTTATTATATTATTTGAAAATGAACAATGGAAATGACTCGCTCTCCAAAAGATTCTTTGAAGCAGAACTTGAGAATCTATTGCTCAAGAAGCTAATGAATGAAAACAATTTGCATGACCTCTCGGATGATACCATGCATGCATAAATCCTTGCTCTTAAAAACAAACAAGAAGAGATTAGATTCCAACATGACCTTTTAACAAGAAATCGACTCACATCAATTCATGGGTGGAAGTGGTATGGGGAAAGGATAGAGCCCCTCACCCCCTAGCAACACTTGAAGAAGTGGTACAAGCTATAAGCTCATTGAGGAGTGAACTAGATTGGCAAGAGAGTTAAAATTTAAGGTGAGGGATCTACCCTTTACCTCATCCATCTCTGGACCCCATGAAGGTTAGGGCCATGTTTCCTCGGGATAACCTTGGGCTCCTTGATGTGGACATTGATAGAGCCTGGCATAGTGTCAATTCCATTCTTTTCCTTTGGTTGAGGACCATAATTGATTGACTTCAAGTGTGAAAGCTAAGCATAAACTATCGTTTCTTCCTGACAAGCTCTTCCTAGATGGAGATCTCACTAGACCACATGTTATAGGCGAAAAAATCCAGAAAGTTGGTTATGGGAACCTGGCATACAATGAAATGGGTAGTCAATAGGAGCTCGAGTAGTCATTTAGGGCTCCTTCCGACTTGGTTGGGAAGCCTGATATGGGGTTCCAAATAACGGGCCTACCGGGAGTTGTGACACGAAAGAGGCATCTTTGTAAGTTGTTGGAACATCAATGTATCCTTTTGGTCATAACTGGGCATGATATATGATGCTCTTCGGTTGCCAGACACATCTTCCTCATTGAGATTCACAGGAGCTCTGTTTGACCTCTCCTAGACATTTCAAGGTACCATTGGTTTTCAACTTGTAGACATGAGACGAGGTGCTAAGGTAGAGTTAGAGGTTCAATTGGGATAACTTGTCTAAATAGGGACTTCTTTTAGAACAAAGTCTCTACGGTGTCCACATATGAGTTTTCCAGATTTATGTGGATTCGAGTTAGAGTCTTAACCTCTTTCCTTAGAGACATTTACATTGCAGTTTGCTACTTTCCACTAGCTTCATTGCCTTTCTCTATTCATAATGACTCTGATGGGCACCCCTATGTTGATTTGTATACCTACATCTCTAAGTATTTCTCAACCAGAGAGGTCATCCTTATGGGTGACTTCAATTCCTACAGTAGGGCACTTTCGATCCCTCTCCATGATAAGTCTGATGGTGGTGCCTTTTGTACTCGGGAGGTAGATTTAGAGACTGTGGGATTTCACAAATTATTAAATGAGGCTTTAGGGACCATCACAACTTATGGTAGGCACCTTTTACAATTGGGGGAATCTCATGAGCTGTTGATTACAAAATCAAAGGAGCTAGTGCAACAAATTATGTTAGACTAGTTAGACCTACTCCTTTTGTTGCTTCGCTTCTCGGTAACCGCCATCCCCCCCTCCCTGTGTTGACCCTTTTTCCTCTTCCCCATTCCCCCACTCTTGGGCATGCCTCAAATCACTATCCTTTTCAAAAAGGGAGACTCGAATTCATCTTCAACCCATCTCCACAAGATGCTTTCTTTTGAAGCCTAGTTCTCATTGTTAGGATATTTAGACACTTAGGAGTTAGTTAAGATCAACTTGTGTAATATATCCATTAGGTAAATGTCTGTTTCTTTAGTATGCATTTGTAAATATTTTAATCCGATGGTCACGATATGTTCTAGACATAAAGTGATTCGACGGTACAACTTCTCTTAGATCATACCTACCATTGATCCGTGGCTTAACACCCGATTGGTCTATGATCTCTATTTAAAGAGCATAGAAGGTCCTTAACTAGTTGATCGATTATGAGAAGCTCATGTAACTTTCTTTCTTTTGCATAATAAATTGCTCCAACTAGCTATTTGGCTGGGGCTGTGGATTGTTTCCCTCTCGAGGGTTTTAACCACGTGACAAACATCGGTGTGTTGATTTGTGATCTATTTGTGTGAAGTGGTTGTTCAAGGTGTTCGGTCTTTTGGGAGTACCCTGTGTACTCGAACATGGTATCAAAGTGTTTATGAAGAGCCATTTTCGGTTTTGATCAAGATCTGGAACCGGTGTTGCCGAAACTTTGAAAGGGTTTCTGGTTTTAGATTTTCTGTGCATTTGTGGCCTGTGGGAGCTGTTCCATTGCGTTCGGAGCGCCGTTTCCTTTGGTAAATAATTTTCGTTTAATCGAAAACTGTTTCCGTTTGTTCCAGAAACACCAATTTCGACAAATCTGAAAGTATAATGTTACAGTGATGGATTTGGCTTTTTTTATTTTTAAAATCTCTCATATTTTATCAGTTTTATTATTAGATCTTTACTGTTTTAGTCTCGGAAGTTGCCTTCCCTGGCTGTGTATGCTCTTTGCCGTGCATCTTGCGCGATCACAGCGAATCAGAAACAATAAGGAGAAATTTTTTTTCTTGTCTTCTCGGCTATGTATGCTCTTTACTGTGCACCTTGTGCAATCACGACAAATAAGAAACAACGAGAAAACTTGAAAATGTAGACTTTTCGGGTAAGCTAACCAAGATCTAACTCCATTGTGTGGAAAACGTTTTTTTGTTTTTGTTTTTCGTTTTTTTTTGTGATTTGCAGAAAAAAAAAGGCAAGCACAGAGAACGAGAGAGAAGAGTAAAAAAAAAGAAGCCCTCTTTCTCTTTCCTTTCTTTTATGTACCTTTTAAACTTAACTCACTTGGTCCAAAGTTGCTTTATTCCTTAATAGGTCTTGAGTTCTAGTCTTATTAAACTACTTTTTAGTGCATGCAATTTCTATTTTTCAAGTTACTTTATTGTAAAAATGCATTTCACATAAATAAAATAAAATAAAAAGTGAGTCACTGAAGTCTTTTAATTTATTGCCGCACTATTTAAAAGTAACATTATTGTAAAAGTGAACATCACTTATTTTACAAAAGTGATTCACTTAAAATCAACTTTATTGTAAAGTGATTGTCAAATGTTGATTTTGGGAAGAGGGGGGTTCTTTTTTTTAGTTGGTCAAGTTAATATCTGCAACGTCACTATTGGGGACATTTTCAACAATTTCTTTGATGAAGCATAACTTCATCATCTAGAATCAGTTTTCAGTGCCGTTTTTTTTAAAACCGCATATTTTTTCGAGCTCTTTGCATCCAGACAGTTAGTTTCTATTCTTTCAGCCATTATTTTACAGTATGGCCGCCATTGTGATATTTTACTTACAAGTTTTAACTATTTCTCATGGAAATCTCGTATGTAGGATGTTCTGCGAAGTATGAGACTTTTCAAGATAACCTCAGGGAAAGAAACAAAACCCATTGATGATGACGAGCAAATTAAATGGGCAAATAGATGTGATGAATCTCGTGGATTGATTGGGATGTCAATCTCTACTGATTTGCGATTCCATGTATTTGGAATTGATGAACTTGATATAACTTGGGAAAAGTTGGAATCTGTGTTTGATAAACACAATGAAATTCGGGGTCATCAACTTTAGAATGAGTTGATTTCCTTGAATCCAAATGATTTTTCATGCATTCAAGACTATTTATCTAAGTATAAAACTCTTACACTCTTATATGCAGAATGCAAGATTAAGAAAGAAGACAAACAATGTATTTACCATATTCTTTCCAAACTTGGACCTGCATATTCTGTTTTTGTATCTACATTCTACTCCATGAAAGAATCTTTGACTGCAGCTAGCTATCAAGAGCCTAGTTTTGAATCATTTTGTAATTCCTTAATTAGAGAGCATGATAAGCTCATTCATCTTGGAATAATTAACAATGCAGATACATCTGTGAAAACCTTATTGTCCCAACAGAAAGAAAAGTCCAAGTCTCCCAAGAAACATAATTTTCGCAATAATAAGCCAAACAACAAGGGTCTCAAACCCTCTCAGTCAACTCCTTTAAAAAATGACAAATGATTCAAGCCAAAAGGAAAGAACACTGAGCGTCATTGCAATTTTTGTGGGAAAGATAATCATGATGAATTTAAGTGTTTCAAGAAGATGGCATCCTTGGAAGCAGCAATGAAGAAGCATCACATCAGCCTAGATTCACCTTTAGAATCTAACTCTCATGGACATGCACTTTGTGCTTCTGGTTACTCTTATATTGCATCTTCTTCTTCTACTTCAAATGAATGGCTCATTGATTCTGGAGCATCTTATCATATGGCTAAGGATCAAACCATCTTTTCTACTATGCACGAATGCAACACCAAACAAATATTTGTTGGTGATGATAGATCTCTAAGTGTTGTAGGATCTAGAACAGTTCCAGTAGAAAATGGTCATTTCAATTATGTACTATGTGTTCCAAAAATTTTCTGCAATTTGTTATCAGTCTATCAAATTACTCATTCGGATGAAGATAAAACTGTGACGTTTACACCTCACCAAGTTGTAATCAAGGATTTTAAAAATCCTCAAAATGTCTTTGCTACTGGAACTGTTGATGATATTATCAGGTTGTACAAATTTAACAACTTTGCAAACTTTGGCATGAGCGATTTGGTCATTTAAATTATCACTCATTGCAACAGCTATGTAAAGACAATATGGTGACTGGTCTTCCGATGGTATCTTGCAAGGATGGTGTTTGTTTCGGTTGTGTGCTCAGAAAACATCATCGGGACAGTTTTGACAAACGTGCCTCTTGGCACGCCTCGGTTCCCTTGGAGCTTCTGCATAGTGACTTGTGTGGTCCTCTTCCATCTGCTTCCTTTTCTGGTTTCAAATATTTCTTAACTTTCATTGATGCCTACTTCAGACGCACTTGGGTTTACTTCCTAAAACTTAAGAGCGAAGTATTTAACATGTTTTTGGCCTACAAGGCCCTTGTTGAAAAACAATCTGGTCATCAAATTATTAAGTTAAGATATGACAATGGAGGAGAATATGTTAACAACAAGTTCACTACTTTTTGCATTGAACAAGGAATCCAACAAAATACACTGTTCCATATACACCACAACAAAATGGTGTAGCTGAACGGAATAACTGCACTTTAAAAGAAATTGCTAATTGTATGATCCAATCTAAGGGACTAAGTCTTCAATATTGGGCCCATGCCATAAATTGTGCAAATTACATAGTTAATCGCACACCCACTAAAGTTTTACAAGATATAACACCGAAAGAAGCATGGAGTAAAATTAAACAAGATGTAAGTCACTTTCGTGTGTTTGGTTGTGAAGCATGGGCTCACATTTCAGATGAAAAACGGAAAGCATTGCAGCCTAAAAGTGAAAAGTGCATATTTGATGGATATTCAGAAGATGTAAAAGGTTATAGACTTCTCTAGCCACATTCTCATGATATAATCATTAGAAGAGATGTTAAATTTGATGAAAATCTCTTGGCCTGCGAGCCTAACTTGACGGGTGTGCCATTTTTGGCCTGTGAGCCTGATTCGACGATTGTGCCTTCTTCTTCTTCTTCCAACTTCCTTGACAGGTTTCCAACTCCAGTTTCTGATGATGACAGTGATGATGAAAATCCATCTCCGCCTGCTCATGTTCCTCCAATTGCACCAGCACCAATGCTTCCTCGATGGGTTCGTTCAACATGTGAAGCAGCTGATGATCTTGCTAGTGATCCTAGAGATCAATGTCGAACACATTCTTAGTTTCAGTGAGCCTCTTCTCTTTTGGCTCAAGTTTTCGAGAATCATGATCCATAAACTTTTGTAGAAGCTTCAGGAAATCCAGATTGGGATGCAGCTATGGATGAATAATATCGTTCTTTAATGGCGAATGATACTTGAGATCTTGTTCCTATTCCAAAAGGAAGAAAACTTGTCAGATGTAAATGGGTCTACAGAACTAAGTATGCATCAGATGGAAGTGTTGAAAGACTTAAGGCAAGGTTAGTTGCCAAAGGTTTTTCCCACATTGAAGGGATTGACTACAATGAAACCTTTGCTCCCGTCGCAAAAATGAATTCCATTCGCCTTGTTCTTTCCCTTGCAGCCTTACATAACTGGGAAGTCCATCAAATGGATGTCAAGTCTGCCTTTTTACATGGTGATTTACAGGAGGAAATTTACATGGAACAACCTCCTGGATATGTTTAGGATAACTCTAGACTTGTCTATCTCCTTAAGAAATCCTTATATGGCCTTAAGTAAGCCCCTAGAGCTTGGTATGCCAAAATGGATAGCTTTCTCCTTGACACTAGTTTTTGTAGATGCCATTCTGACCCCAATGTCTATACCAAGAAAGTAGGAAACCATCTCATCATACTTGTTCTTTATGTTGATGATCTTATCCTCACTGGTAGTGACCCTAAACTTATAACCCATGTGAAATCCAGTCTTAAGTAAAATTTTGAAATGTCAGACTTAGGACATTTGCATTATTTTCTTGGTCTCCAAGTCTTGCAAACCAAAAAAGGAATCTTTCTTTCCCAATCTAAGTATGCTTATGACCTTCTTCATCGCTTCTACATGGAAGATTGTAAACCAGCCCCTTCTCCCTTCCAGTCTGGGGTCAAACTTTCTGTCACTTATACTTCCCTTGAAGTAGATGCCACCTTGTATCGTCAGCTTGTTGGTAGTCTTTTATACTTGACTCATTCCCGTCTTGACCTTTCCTTTGCCGTTGGTCGTGTTGTCTGTTATACGCAAACTCCTCTCGAAAGTTACTTGAAAGCAGTAAAAAGAATACTTAGATATATTTGAGGTACAATTCAGTTTCAGATTCATTACAATACAGAGGGGGAAACCTTCGTTGGTTGGTTTCACTGATTCAGATTGGGCGGCGATCCTGATGATCGAAAGTATACTGCAGGTTATGTTTTCAGTCTGGGATCTGGACCTGTCACTTGGGCTTGTAAGAAACAACAAGCTCTTGCTCTTTCTTCAGCAGAAGCAGAATATCGAGGCACAGTTAATGCCAGTCAGGAAGCTTTATGCTTTCGACAGATCCTTTCAGAGTTTGGATTCAAGCAGTCGCAACCTACTCCACTTTGGTGCGACAATCAAAGTGCCATCAAGCTTGCCAAAGATCCAGTTCTACATCAACGCATTGAACACATTGAGCTACACATGCACTTTATCATAAATCTTGTTCATGATAGTGTTATTGAAGTGCTCTATTGCCCTATAGATGATCAAGTTACAGACATCTTCACCAAGTCTCTTACAGAAGCGAAGTTTTCTAAACTTCGGTCTATGTTAGGAGTTCAGGAATGTGTCCTTAAGGGGGGACAGGCTCTAATGCGTCATTCCTTCTCCTAATCGTGTTACTTTTGTAAATCCTTCAATCCTATCCCAAGTTGTTCTTAAGGGGGGATGTTAGGATATTTAGACACTTAGGAGTTAGTTAAGATCAACTTGTGTAATATATTCGTTAGGTAAAAGTGTGTTTCTTTAGTATGCATTTGTAAATATTCTAATCCGACGGTCACGATATGTTCTAGACATAGAGTGATTCGACGGTTCAACTTCTCTTAGATCATACCTACCATTGATCCGCGGCTTAACACCCGATTGGTCTATGATCTCTATTTAAAGAGTATAGAGGGTCCTTGGCTAGTTGATCGATTATGAGAAACTCATGTAACTTTCTTTCTTTTGCATAATAAATTGCTCCAAATAGCTATTTGGCTGGGGTCGTGGATTATCTCTCTCGAGGGTTTTAACCACGTGACAAACATTGGTGTGTTGATCTGTGATCTATTTGTGTGAAGCGGTTGCTCAAGGTGTTCAGTTTTTTGGGAGTACCCTGTGCACCCGAACACTCATCTCTCATTTCTACTTTTGCCAAATACGATTGTCTTTCGTCCTCCATTTGCAAAGCAACCCTCAATTCATATCCCTAGATCACTTGATCTGTTGAAACACTGAGAGGGGGGTGAATACGTATTTGCACTATTATAATTTTTTTAATCAAGAGCAAGTTGCTAATGAGCAATCACAACATATCATCAATGTACATAGAAATAACAAGATGCACAATACACAATATTTTTGACGTGGAAACCCAAGTCCTGGGGTAAAACCACATAAGCCTTTTTAAAAATAAATTTGACTTAGCAACAACTGCAGTAAACAAATTTAATACAACTTTATTAGCTACAACTAGAAGTGGCTACAACCCCTTAGGCTTCATCAACTACATTTGACAAGTTGCTACAACAACTAAACTCACAAGATTATGAATCCTAGCACCCCCTACCACCTTGAAGAAAAAGACAACTGAACCTGCCAATCACTGAACCTGCGAACCTGTGAATCACTGAACCTGCAGCTGATAACCTCTGCTCTCACTTCATTACCAAATCATCACTGTATACTGATAAGTTGTTTCACTGCCATACACTGCTCATGTACATCCTTGTACACCTCATCAAACACAATCACTGATCAAGTAATTCTGCTCTGTTTTTATTGAACATAAGGCATGCATCGTCAACATCAAGTATAGGAGTATATCAACATCTTAGAGTGTGTTGCCCACCTATATAGACTAGGTGGCAACGTCATGTACATTGCAGATGTATATATTGTACAATTTGCACCATGGAAAAATCCTTTTTCACTCAGCAAGGCAATTCTGCCCATTTTGTACACGAAATGTCCGCTCCCCTGCGTGGGATAATTAATGTAACTTTATATGTCAACATGGGTCATTCCTCTAAGGATTTCACCATGGACTTTATTATCAGGGAAGTCCTATTCATTGATTGTTTTTTTTCCTTTCCAGTTAATTTTGTTATTTACCAATTTTAATTGGTTGGATTTTTCACTCACCAATCCTCCCAAGTGGTGAATTGGTGTTCTGATAATCAAGTCCATGAGGTGGCTAAGGTTTCAAGTTGTTGTCCATGACCATGCTAGCCATATCTTGTAGTTTTGCAGAATTTTGTTACGATTTTATTTATTTATATTTTTTCCTAATTAATTAAGTTTACCATTTGGTGGTTAATTAATTAAGTTTTGATGTAATAATGTAATCTTTTGAATCTTGACATTTTGTAATAGCTGTTATGAATGCAAATGAAAATGCCATGACACCCCCTAAGCTATTGGTTCAAGTTCCATGTCATTCTAGGGGTTAGAAAGTTAGACCAATTTTGGTTAAAACAAGGTATTTTTTCTTAGAAAATTAAACTAATTTTCTAGGGTGAAAAATTAAATTATTTGATTTTGAAGAAAAAAAATCAAATAAGGCCATGGTAATTAAGTTTGGGGGGTGGCTAAGTATTGTCAATTTTTATTTTAATAACCCCTCCATGGTCAAAATAAAATAAAGTTTTGAAGATCTCCCAAGTGGGGCGCCCCTCTTGTTTTAATAAAAGAAAAAGAAAAGATAAAAAAATAAAAGATAAGAATAAAAAATCAAAAATAAAAAATTGAGTGAAAGGAAGCCCCAGATAAAAAAAATAAAAAATAAAAAATAAAAGATAAAAATAAAAGATTAAATAAAAGATTAGAAAATAGAAAATAAAAAATAAACGATTAAAAATTAAAGATAAAATAAAAGATTAAAAAAAAAAAAAAATAAAAATAAAAATTTGAGTCAAAGGAGGCCCCACTTGAGTCATGGAAACTTTAGATCTAAGGGTTAAGCTTCATTGTGACATGGATCTATCTTTTTGACCATTGATTTGAAGAGGTGTTTTTGCTTTTGATTGGTGGATGGCTTGGAAAGTAAAAATAACTAGATCTAAAGGTGGATGAGAGCTAGAGTTTAGATCTATGTTTTTGACCCTTGATTTAGGAGTGGGTTTGGAATATTTTCAACTATAAAAGAGAGGCCCCTTTCATCTTCTCATAATTATTTGGAGCATGGTTATGTTGCCAAAATACTCTCTCTTCTCTATTCTTCTCTCTCAAGTTTTCTTTGGCTATTGTAATGTTGTTTCCCTAGTTGGACTTAATACAAGTAATCTTTGGAGGAATTCTTGGTGGCTCTCTTCTACATTTCATGCATATTTTGGTGAGGTAACTTGGATGTGTATTAACTTAGATAGCTCTCCACAAAGTATTTTGTGGACAGATTTGTAAGTAGAAGTATTTCTGCTTCTATTTGTGAGTTTTTAATAAGATTTATCAAAGTATTTTGTTAGATTTATTGGGTACTCACCTCTTTGCTTATATTTTGCAGCTCTCATAAGTTTATTTGCAGGGATCTAAAACAAATGAGCATTTTTCTCCAAGGGTTATTTTGTTGTTTTTCATTTTCGCTCATGTGTTTACAAGGGTTTTAAAACTCAGTTTTTATCATCGTATAGTGACAAAAACCTTTGTTTTAAGGCCATAACCCTTAGTATATTAGTTAAATGCTTCAGATCTACTGTTTTAACATAATTTAAATGGCTGGAAACTCATTTTCCAGCCCTCTAAACTTCTCATTTCAAGCATTTTTACATTTAGATTTTTGCCCTATTTTTGAGGGTTTTTGGACTAACTTTTCTAATAATTTTTATTTAGTGTTTACTGTGATTTTCAGCGAACATACCTCGCTGTTTTATTGCAGGCTTCACACAAGAGGAAAAGAAGTACTGCTTGTTTTGGTCCAGAAAAGCCTCAAGAACCATCCGATTCAAAAGGGGGTCCAAACCCCCATTTCTCTCTACTTCTTTTGGTATTTGTAAACCCCAAAGAGAGGTTCTCTTGGCGTATTCTCAAATCATTTTAAAGGCTTTGTAATTCTATTATAAGTAGATTAGATTAGAGGTAGACTAGCTCACTAGTTGCTAGTTTGCTTTTCTTGCAAGTAGATTTAGATTTTCCATTTTACCCACTTTTCTCTTTCGAAGAGATTGCTGTGCGGTTAGCATAATTGCTTTAGTTTAGTTTCAAGTTCTTTCATTTCATTTCAAGCACTTAGCTTTAGATTTATTTCCTGGTTTGTTTTTTTACTGCAAAGAGAGTAATATACAACCTTAAATCCACTGTGTATTTTTTGTTCCTTTCTGTTATCCCCCTTTAGGGAACTTAGGTCGGGTATGAAAAGCAGAAGGGTTAGGGGGTTTAGGACTTAATTAGATAATTGCTATTTTTGCTACAATCTTTTGCTTTCACAATTTATACACATTTACTTTCAACGTCCAGGGTTCAAGTACCAACACCTCCCATAAGGGATACCGCTTGGCTGACCTTGTTGATTGTTTTAAAATAAACTTTGCACATTATCAACATTAACAAGATTTAAAATAAACCCCCTAAAATAAACCAACGGTGGTTTAGCCCCTCGTCCTCTACTTGATCATCACTCTTCGGAGTATTCTGAGAAACAATGGGGGATTGGATAAGCTCTTAGTCATAGGCATCCACCATATATTGCTGTCGCTAACTAAAGATGGTGACCTTGGAGGCTAGAAGGGGTAGAAGGCCGTGGGGGGTCTCTAGGCATTTTCACGCTCTTTTGTTGAGCGCCAGGGCATCGGGGTTTGACCTGCAAGCTACAGGTGGACTGGTTTCCACTGTTTTGAGCACAACAACATTCCCTCTTTGGCTTTGGAGGATATGTGGTAGGGGTAGTCACATCCCTAGTTCTAAGATTTAAATAAAGATTAAGACACCCTTAAAATTGATTAAAATCAACCAAGAGACACTGCAAAACGTCCTACAAATAGATTACTACAAAGCATTTCACTCCATTTCACAACATAGATTTCATTTTTACTTTTCAAGTGGTTATTTTAGCTTTTGCAATATCATGTGTTGAATGGTTTAACTATTGTAATTATTTCACAACATTTGTTTATCTCACTGTCGTGTTTTCGCTCAAGCTGTTTATTCCACTAATAACCTATTCATAGTTTGTGGATATTGTTTATATCGTGCAATTGACTGACATTATTCATATGTTCATTTGTTTATATTGTTGAATTGACTATCATTGCTCTAACTGTTTAGCTAATCATTCATTTATGTGCATATTGTCCGTAGTTTCCAACTTATTTCATCTATAATCTCATTCGGTTAGAAAACATCTAAATTGTGGATTAATTAACCTAGATTTGCATTTCATTTGAAAGTTGCATTTGTCTTGACTCCATTTCAAAGTTATAGGCATTGGTTTTGTTAATTTAAAAGGTTTGACTATCATTGAAAGTGAAAATTTGCATTGCATTGGATGCTTGTCATCTTTTAGATAGTGCAAGACCTTAGCCTACACACCTTAATAAAGATCCCGTTAACTAAATTGTTAATAAACTTAGGAACTTAGTATTCCATAGGGACTACCCCCTTGGCTCTGTTAGGATCTTGCCTAAACGGAGGAGTTGTGGACTATGGTGACGGTGGTCCCTAGCTCTCACTTGCCCCATGGACACACATAGCAGGTTATTGACTTTCCTGTGTCATAAAGTGTGTATTAGGCGGCAATCAGGTGTATATCATCATTACATGCATTATCATCATAGGGTGTATCTTGTCTAAGCATGCATCATCACCATATGGTGTATCTTATCTAAGCATGCATCATCATCATAAAATGTATGGTGTAGCATGTATCATCATATCATTATCATAGTATGTGTAGGAATGCATCAACATCATAGAATATGGATCACAATGAGTTTACTTCAACCTTCACTGTATATATACTTGTACACTCACTATACACACATCACTGTACACTCACTGTATATGCATATACTTGTATTGTACATATAGAGACATCATTGTACATACACTTATACATTCACTATACATACTTTGTTCAATCACTGTACATAACACCGTATTGTACATACTCTTCAATGTTCATCATAGTGTATAATGTCATAGTATGTATCATCACATCACCATAATAGAGTGTAGGAGTGCATCATGCATGTATCATCACATCATCATCATATAGTATATCACTATGCATACACTTATTATTGTCATACATACCTTGATCATTAGCTGAGTAGAATACTTGAAGAATTCTGAACTTATACAGTAGATGACCTTACATACAGACTATGAGCAACAACAGACTTCAAACCTTAAACTCACAGTGTAAAAAGGCCTGAGAAAAATGGCAGGCCTTGGACTGCTTAAGCAAGAGAAGAAATAAGGATTGTGTGGAAGATAATCACCCAACAAACTCAGAATCCAAGACTTGGACTGTTCTAGCAGAGGATTTCATACTGTAAAGAGGGTAGTAACAACAATCAAATCCCAAAAATCAAACTCGGTGGACTGTTTTGTTAACCCCAAAAAATTCAACTCGGTGGAAAAATAAGATGCTGCCTCAGTTTACCAAAAACATTAGTCCAAATGTTGATTCGTTGATGGTTTGAGTTATGGCTAGTGTTTTGTGTATTAATACACTACTTAGGCGTTAAGGAGGATAGACTAGGGCCAACTTTCAAAGGTATAAAAAACATTTTATTAAATTTAAAATTGTTTTAACTTATCATTACTTAATGGGGTTTGTTATCCACTAAGTTGCACTTAGGGGATCTTTCAAGCAAGTCACTAAGGATCGGAACAACTCAGTGTTCTTACTCAGTGCTTAAGAAGTTCCATGGTTTCATTAGGGCCAGTTGTGGTCCATTGTTTCGAATGTTCACACTCCCTTGGGGGAATTGAAATAAATGACAACATGATGGTTTCTTTTTGTAAAAGGCTTGGCCTTCTTAGGTCTTGGTCATCATTGTCATCATCCTTGAGTGTTTTTTTCCTCATCGATTATGTGACATTTTTTTAAGCGACATGTAATTTTCGAGTTTTTCATTCAAAATTCTCCAAAGCCAGGATGGTGAAATTGGTGATTTTGTTGTAAAATGTTATTAAAACCTAGGGTCTATGTATTATACCAAGCTAGTCATAGTCCTAAAGTTTCATGGACATGTGCTAAGTCTTTCATAGGTTTTTTTAATTTTTAGTTTTTAAATATAATCATTGATAAGGTGTATTTTAATTGTAAAAGTTTAAAATGTCATAAAATTGGGCCTAAGGGGCCAATTTGGTCACGGGGATGCTCGTTTTTGTACACAGAGCCCCCACTTAACCCCTAGATCCACTTTTGAGAGTCAAATTAGTGGCCCCCACTTAACCCCTAGATCCACTTTTGAGAGTCAAATTAGTAATTTTTAATTATTAATTTTTATTTTCTCTCCAAAATGACTCAAAGGGTGAAATAAATGGGAAAATTAGAGAAAATCCAATTCCTAAATCAAAGCTAGCTTGTTTGGGACTTGTCTTTGAGGTGTCAAAGTTGTTGAGGATATTGTCTGGGACATTTATGAGCATAGAGGAGCATCTTCAACCACAAAGGAGGGGCTCCAACTCATTTTCACAAAAGAGGGGCAAATTCTCTCATGGAGGGTGTGTTTTGCCACTTGGTTGAAGTGGTTAGAGGAGGTGGAGGCTTCCCAAACCAAGTGGGATACCTCAAGATAGGTGGAAACCTCCTCTCCCAGGACTCCAAACCTCCTCCCACCTTTATCTCAACCCCCAAAATGACCTCACACTTGGAAAATTCGACCCCATGGGGTTTGAGCTCCATTTTTGCTATAAAAGCGAGGCTTTCTTCCTCATTCGAGAGGATGTATTGAACCTATGCTCATTGTATTGCTGTTATTTGCATTTTTATTAATAATATTGAAGTCTTTGGAGGCTCATGGTGGCATTGTCTCATGGTTATGCAAATTTGATAATTTATGAGGTGATATTAAACTAAATTAGGTTTTTTTTGTAAGTTTGGTAGTATTGATCTAGCTTTTTTTGGATGAGCATTTACTGTTGTCAATTTGTTCATTTATGTTTTGCTTGTAGAATATTTCAGGATTAATAGATTGTATTCGGTTGTACTAATATTCTCCTTGTCTTTTATGATGAAATGTACTAGATTAACCATGGTTGTTTGAAGGATTTTCTAGTTTTTGCAGGTTGCTTTAGGTGAAAGGATTTTGGATCTCAGTTGCTTCCACCTTCTTTTCCATTATATTATATCGGCTACAATCTAATGTGTTTTTCCCCATAGATGCTTCTTCTCTTTCACACTTTTCAAGATCAGGGTTTGAGGACCTCTCTCTTCTCTTTCTAAAATTCAGATATTTCTCGGTTACTAGTTCTTTGTGTTTGACAAATTTTAAATCTGAAAAAGTTTGATATTAAAATCTAATTTCAGATCTAAAATTTGAAAAGTTTGTATATATATATATATCAGATCTAGTTTAAATTATCATCTCAAACTAGATCTAGATTCACACTTAAAGTGCTTGTTTTCATTTAAAAACTCACAAATTTTCAAGTACTTGAGTAGTATAAGTTCTTGTACTTTTATTTAATCAATTCACGGGATTCTAAATTAAATTGCTCACTGATTTTTAGCTGGTCTGAGAAAAAGTGAAGGAAACGTTGCCGAAAATCAAACTTTTCATCATCCGGAGCACCTGAAATCCTTCCTTCTTCCCTCTTCTTCATTCATCTTTTCTTTCGAAGAGTGTGTTATCCTTTTGATCCATTTTCAAGGGTCAAAAGGTATTTTATTTTCTGATTTCATCATTTTGTAAAGTCCTTCAATAAAGAACGTAAGTGGGCTATGCAACACCCACACTCCATTCCCCCTTGGGGGCATTCGCAGTCTATTTCATGGTTTGCATTTTACTAATCAACACTTGCACACACTCCGCCTTCTAGAAATGATGTATAGTTTAGTTGTTTTAATTTAATTCCATCTTTAAGTTTTACACCTGACTCGTTGCTACGAAGTATGGTCTTGTCACCAACCAAAGACTTTTTGTCGATTATTGGTGGATGATAAGAAAGTGACACATAATTGCGGTTCTAATTTGTTGTTAATCCATTTGATTTTACAAAGTTATTTGCTGCATCAAATTGGAATAAGCATTTTGCTGTCAACTTGTGTATGCTCTTTCCCTCTGTGGGATTTGCCTGGTCGTTGGGAAATCAAAAGCGATTTTCGACACTTTCTAATTTCTTCACATTAATGTAATAATTCATTAATAAAATTAACTCCCCTTAGAAACATCACAAAAATCCAACGTACGATAGTTGACAATCGTGGGCAAATTCTTCAAAGGAAGCGGGAACAACTGAGTAGTGACCTCGAGATATAGTCAGGCTACACCCTTGTTGGTGTAGTGTTGGACACCTTCTCAGAGATTTCGATTCAACCCACATTTCTGAGTGAGGAACAACTTTAGTCATCTTTCGGACACATTCTCAGTACTTCCGGTATATCGAGAATCCCCTTCTCGTAATTCAACTCATCTTTTAATAATTTAAAACTGACCAAGAGACATTGCAAATAATTTACTGCAACAACACTATTTCATTTTGACTCCATTGACACTGCTCTGATTATCAATTATTTCATTCCTGCTTTATGTGTTAATGTTATGTTGCTGAATATTTACTTAAGTTTGCAGACAATCTTGTCTTAGAATTTACTTAAAAAAACTTCTAAACAACTTACTTCTATCAATAATGATTAAAATTTAAAGACCCTTAGACAACTCTTTTTTAGGGGCCACCCCCCTTGGATTCGTTAGGACTTTTTCCTAAACGGAGGAGTCAAGATCAAGTGACAGTACTTGACTCGAGACTTCCCCCCAAGGACACACCTAGCAGCTTGAAGATTTCTACTGCGCTTAAGCCCCAGGTGTGCGAAAGACGACAACAATGCTGACTTCATGGAGGGTTAAGTATTTTAGGGAGGGTCAAATAATATTTTTATTAAATTATTAAAAACATGTTTTAACACTTCAACTTAATGTGAAGACACATGGGTTTAATGGTCTTGTGTGTTTAAGGGTCACCAAATGAGGGATTCAAAGACTAATCAATGTAAAGGTGCAATGTGCGTCATCATGGGCTCAAGAGGGCATCATTGTGCAACATCATTAGTGTTTTAAGGGCAAGACATACAACATAGGGTCAAGTTCTAGGTTGTGGGCTTAGGGACCAAAGGTAAGAGTTTTAGGGCATTTTTTTAGGTCATCAAAGTCACCACAAGTGAAGGTGTGCTTTACTGGCTACCAAGAATCCCAACACATAACCATCAAGGTGTGGGGGTGCGTAGACTTCTCCTAGGGTACCATGACCTCATTACAAACACAAATGACCACATAATGGGTCATTTGGACTCTTTGAAGTTCTATACTTTTTCAACCATTAGTGACACTTTCTAGGTACTAGGGCATAGGTTGTGGTACTGGGAAACCAAAAAAACAACTAGGGAACCATAGAAATACCTTAGGGGTACTTAAACACTCTAAAGGGTGTACACGGGTTTTGTCATTGTCCCAAGGGCTTTAGATTTTGGCTTGGACAAGGTCAAAAGGTCTCATTTGACATTGTTAGACTTCTAAACCATATGGGATCCTCAAGGGGCACCAAGACACACCGATACAGTTGTTGGCATCAATGACAATTTAGTCAACAATCTCCCCCTTTGTCATTGATGACAACTTCAAAGCTCCCTCTTAGAATGAGCTTCCTTTGTTCACAAATCTCCCCCTTAGAGCAGGCTTCCTTTACCTTCCTTGTTCAACTTTTTCTTTCCCTTTGGCATCAATGGAAAATTGTACTCCTCGTAGTATTACTTCACCCCCTATCATGTTGTCGTGTTGTTGAAGATGGATCAAATCAATTAGGAGATAATATGACTTCCAATTTTTCTCGGAGGTACTCAAAAGTCTCTCTTGGGAGAGGCTTAGTAAATATGCATTAGAGGAAATTTGGGGTCTAAAATGGGCCTTATAAGAAAACGAGCCAACAATAAATTTTGTGAGTTGGAATTCAAGAACCAATAGAATTTCAATAAAATGAGTCAACCATACTGGTTGAATTGACATATTTGTCATAAAAGAAAATTACTTTTTTTGTTCGTATTTTCGACATATCTTCCTATGTTTTTACTCAAATTCCGAGTGGGAGAGATCATTGAATGCATAATTTAATTCAGCATCCAACGAGTACCCACATTGCATACTTTTGATATACCCCGCTACCCCAAAAACAAAAAATACCTGAAAAAACGTAATGATGACATCATGGGTAGCGGGCTTTGTCAAAAGTATGCAATGCGGGTACGCATTGGATGGGGAATTAAATTCCGCATCAAACGAGCTCTCCCACTCGGAATTTGAGTAAAAACACACGGAGATATGTTAAAAATACGAACAAAAAAAGTAGTTTTTTTCATTCTTCCTCCAAAATTAATAACTATTATTTTATTATTTTCCTTGGGAGGCCCATTTTAGACCTCAAATTTCTTCTAATGTATGCAATCTGTTCTTTTGTCTCAATATATTCCAACTTGGTATTCTTTTCTGTGACTTGTTCTTGAAGAAAGTGAAACTTGATAGGAATGTGCTTGGTCTTGGAGTGCATGACTGGATTCTTGGAGATACTGATGGAACTCGTATTTTCACATAGAATTGGAATTGGCTCATCACATGTCACGTGTATGGTCTTGCATAGTTTGTTTCATCCATATAATCCGAGTACAACAGGCGACTGCTACTATATATTCTGCTTTGGCGGTTGATAAGGACATTCAAGACTACTTTTTGCTTAACCAAGATACTAGAAAATTTCCTAGAAAGAATGATGTTCCAGTGGTGCTTCTTATGTCGTAAAACATCTTTCCCAATCCACATCTGAATAAGCTATCAATGTTAGCTCATTTCCTTTTGGATACCAAGATCCAAAGTCCATAGTTCCTTTGAGATATCCGAAGATCTGTTTAACTACTATAATGTGAGTCTCCTTTGGAGTAGCTTGGAATCTTGTAACTTGTCCGATGGCTTGCATCACATCTGGCCTTGAGGGTGTTACATATATCAGACTACCAATCATTGATCTATAGAGGCTTTGATCAACTTCTTTAGTTTCATCTTCCTTGCTTAGCTTATAATCGGTGATCATAGGAGTACTCACAGGTTTACAATCTTCCATCTTGAATTTCATTAACATTTCCTTGATGTATTTTGTCTGAACAATAAAAATGCTTTTTGTTCGTTGAGATATTTGAAGTCCCAAGAAGAAGGTTAATTCACCGAGCAAAGACATTTCAAATTATTTCTCCATGTCCTTAACAAATTGTTGACTTAGTGAATCATCATCACTTCCAAAGGTGATATCATCAACATATACTTTAATGATGAATATGCTGTCGTCGTCCTATTTGATGTACAAATTGTTGTCTGCACTTCCCCTCTTAAAGCTTTGGTGTTGCAAGTACTTGTCCAATCTGGAGTACCAAGCTCTAGGAACTTTCTTTAGGCCATATAAATCCCTTTTGAGTCTGCATACACAGTCCTCGTTTTCGGAAAGATGAAACCTTTTGGTTGTTCGATGTAGACTTCTTCTCCTAATTCCCCATTCAGAAAAGATGATTTTGTGTCCATCTGATACACTTTGATGTCTTTGGAACAAGCATAAGCCAATATCATTATGATAGCTTCCATTCTGGCTACTGGCGCAAATGTTTCATCAAAGTCTATTCCTTCGATATGAACATAGCCTTTACAAACCAATCGAGCCTTGTTTCTGATTGCCTGTCCATATTCATTCATTTTGTTTCTGAAAACCCATTTTGTGCCAGTCACATTCTTATTATTTGGTCTAGGAACAAGTTCCCATGTTTCATTTCTTTCAATTTGATCTAATTCTTCTTCCATTGCTTTGACCCAATGCTCATCTGTACTGGCCTTTGCAAAAGTTCATGGTTCAATTGTAGACAATAGAGAGAAGTGTACCCACTCTTTTCTTCCAGATTGTCTTCTTCTAGTTCCTATTTCAACATCTTTATCACCAATAATTTGATCTGATGGATGGTTCTTCTGGTACCAGTTCTTAGGAATCTGTTGATCCTTTTGTTCTTCTTGTTCCATAGTTGGTTGATTCCGTTCTTCATCTTCCATAAGTTGTTTTTCATTCTCATCTAGACGTTCTTCCACTTTAATTTCCTTCATTTCTTTTTGATCGGAATCTTCATTTTCTTCGCCGTCCAATTCTTTCGAGTCTTTTCTGGATGATGTTAGTCCGACCTCATTTATTTTCACGTTGATGCTTTCGATTACCTTGTTTAATCTCAAATTGTAGCATTTGTAAGCTTTCCTTTTGGATGAATATCCAACGAATATGCCCTCATCTACTCGAGAACCAAATTTTCCAATCTTCTTATCTTCTCTTTTGATATAGCACTTGCTTCCAAATATTCTGAAGTGTCATACATTTTCTTCTCTTTCTATTCATACCTGTGCACTGCAAGATGGACTTGTTGGCATCAATGACAACCTGTGGGGCCACTGCAAGTCCATGTTGGCATCAATGACAATTTAATCAACATGATCCACTTCTTGTTCCCCAAAATTCGCTTCATGTCCCATGAATATGTGGTATGTAAATTGCAAAACTCTCCATAGCTAGCTTCAACATGCATTTTTCCATGTTTAATATTCTTACACCAACCTAAAAGCTTCTTACCATTGCCTCCATCACAAGAAATGCCTCTTTATATCATAAAGAAGATGTGATTTGTGGGCTTGTCTTATCCATTTTCCAAAAGTTTTTGGCGCACAATTTTCCCTCGTTATTCTCCCAGTTGATCTAGATTCAATTTCCAATGTTCTCTCATACCTTTGCTCTATATGATGTCACTAGATAGTCCTTGATTTTGGTTACCTACCCACCCCCCATTATTCTACATATTCTCTAATTAAGATATACGAGAGGTAGTTTGGGTGATGAATACCACCAAAGTTACGGATCAGGATGGTTTCAAGCAAAATTCTTCAAACATGGTTTTCATGCCCTAGATAACTATTTGGTGGACTTGTTTAAAAATGTTGTCTATATAGGTTTTCCACATTCTTGGCCACACCACACTTTATCCAATTATAAATTGGGTCATAGCATGGATTCAAACAACTACCAAACGATTATGGTGAACCACACATTTTCCAAGCTCTATGTTACAATCCTCCATATGAATCTCTTTAGTGAGCTTGAAGGGAGACTCTTTAGAGCGAGACGACATGGGGGTTTCAAACTTGCACATTAGACCATTGATCACATACACTTTGGGCCATCATAGAGGAGGTATGGCATTACTTTTTGAAAGTCTACTGCTTCTTTGTAGATTTTTCAGAAACATTAGACTTTGCTCCGTGTGAGGCCCTATTCTAGAAACTTAGATGGTTTAACATTTTTGAGACATTCTTGACCACCATTATGCATTTGTATGGGTCAATCCTTGGTCATTTACATATTGTCTACATGATGTTTGGCTTTGTCAGGGGAATCATTGGGGTCAAGCAGTGGTGCCCCTTGTCCCCCACCTTTTTTTGGTATCTACATTGATGAGGTAGTCTTTTATGCATGATAACGTTCAATATGGAGATGGGTGCCACCTCCACTATCTCTTGATATCTATCCTGCTCTTTGTTGATGATTTTGTCCTCTTGGTTACATCCCTGAAGGGCCTACATAGATAGTTAGATGCTTTGGCACTTTTTTGTGACTTTCAGTAGTTGATGATCAACACGGGTAAAACCAAGGTTATGATCTTCAGTGGGTCAAAGAATGTACTCTTGGAGCACCATGTTTTTCAGAGGAGAGGATATTGAGATATCCAACCCCTATACTATTTAGGGGTATAGTTCTTTGGACCTCGCGTCATTCGGTGACATGATTTTCAACCTTGGGTCAACGAAGGTTACGAGTTTTTAGTTGTCTTTTAGAGACTGTTTTGACACCATTTTCGGGACATTTTGTTCAATATGTCCCTCATGGTTACCCACCCATAGTTCTTTATGGCTCAAAGTTTGCGGCCCCTGTTTGCTATACATTGATTGGATCTCACTTGAGAGTACAAACTCTTGTGCTTCGATGCATCATCATATGCAAACACACAATTTCCCATCACATCATTATTGTAGATTTAGTGCTTGTTTGTTCCAGCTCGAGAATGTTTTCTTCCTTTATCCATTCCTACATCGCATTCATAGATTTGTTGACTTGATGAGGGGGCGACATTAGTACAGTGTACTCCACATTTCATTCACTAGAGTCCTTTACCTCATCTAGCGCTCTTGGCCATACTCGATGTTGGTTTGCATGGGTCTCATTTCTTTTGGAGTTTGTTAGTATTTTGATGGATCATCTTCCTCCATTTAGATACTCCTTGGATTCCCTTGGTCACCTCTTACCTAGTAGATAGGGGTTGAATAGGATCATTCAATATTATATTTATTGATAGTCTGTATAAGTTACTTGGACAAACCCCCAAGGTGGGTTACGTTCAGAGACGACCTTCTATGCTTAACACTTCATGGAGGTGAGGGATAGACTTGTTATCTAACCCTCACGCACATCCAATGATTGGCCACACTCTTTGTATTCTCGTGGGGCAATTTTGAGCGGGCTCACATAGACTATATGGGCTCATTGGATTTTCCAGCTATGTCATCTTCAATTTAATAGCATTATCATCGATAGCCTTGGTGATGGTGTTAGGTCCATATCATAGTGTTTTGAGTTTCTCGTGGGGCATTTTGAGTCGGTGTTTCTACAAGTCCTTTACCAAACTGAGACTTATGTGAAACTTGATGTTGATGATGTTGTTGTTTGTACTTGGTGTTGGCTTACTAGGAAATATCATGAACTCGTAGGATCCGTTGGACCCGTTCAACAAATTTAGTTGCTTTATTTGCTTCGATTTGAGCATGGTAGGATGCTTCCTATATAGATGCTATATAGAAAGCATTGTTAATTTGGGCTAGTCGTTGGAATCTAGGAACACTTAAAAAAGTATATGGCCACTAGAATTGTGAAGGGATTTCATGTAGCAACACGAAACATAAGGAATACATTCATTCCAGGTATGCACATGTTTGGAATTGTACGTTTTGAGGATATGCAAAATCATCCTATTGATTAAGTCTTTTCACATCAGTTTGGGGATGGAAGGTAGTCAATTTGGTTGGCTTGGTGCTCATTAATGACTACATGTTATATTACAAAGTATAGAGGAATATGTTATCTCTATCTAAGTTGATGGTTTGCAATAGCACATAATGAACCCAAATGTGCTTGAAAAAGAGCTTAGTAGTGTCTTTCGATGCACTACCCTTCTTGTAGGGTGCCAAAATGGCCATCTTAGAGAATCGATTAACAACCACAAATACACAATTGTTACCATGCTTGGTGGAGCATTGCTTGATAAATAATTCATGCATATCGATTTCCATGGATTATCTGGATTAGGTAGAGGAGTGTACAATCCTTGCTTTTTGATGGTCGGCTTAGGCACTTCATGATTTGATAATCTTGTTGATCTCTTCTTAGAGATTTGGCCAGTAGTGCTTTTGTAGTACTTCCACTATTTATTCCACACTGAAGTGTCCTATCACCTCACTATAATGCTCCTCTCAAATTAGTGTCTCACACTTGAAGGAACACAAGGATGATGCATATAGCAGAGAAGTCCATCTTGGAGGTGAAAGTTTGAGACTTGTTTACATGTTCCCACTTTGATAGATAACAATGAAGTCAAAATCATTATTAGATAACTGGGGACACTTGGAGGACTTGTCTCCATAAGAATTAAGGAATTTGGTTAGTGCTATAACCAAAGGTTAGCTGAGGTAGTTTGCAACTTAGTTTGTGTTGCACTTCTTGTACTTGATGTTCAAGCGGGTCGTTCTACAACTTTTCTACCTTTGTAAGAAGTGTAGGGGATTGTGGTCGGTGCTGATGATCATTTTCGTTTGTAGAATATAATGCTTCCATGTTGACATACTTGCATAATGGAGTCCATCTCCCTGTCATAGGTGGGTACTTGTGTATTGCATAAGAGTCTCACTTTGATATGACATTGAATGCCGATTTTCGGAGTGTGGACTACATTAACAATAGAATATTAGGCATTTGTTTCAATCTTGAATGACTGTGGTAGGTTTGGTAGAATGGGGATTGGTGTCAAGCAGATGTAACATTTCATATTTTTGAATACTTTCTGTTATGCCTTGGCCAAACAAACTTGGATTTGGCTCCACCCTTGGTCATCGAGCTTTGAGGCCAAGAAATATGAGAGAACCTCAACATGAACCTATGTTAAAATTTGGTTTGGCCAAATAACTCGTGGAGCTCCATGAGTGTCTTCATGTTGACGAATTGCAAATGACATGGATCTTTGTTGGATTCACACACACACCACGATCATGCATGATATATCCTCGACACTTAATTTCTGCATATTGAATGAACATTACTCTAAATTGGCATACAACTTGTGTGGCTTCAGGGTGCTCAATTCTTATTGGATGTGCTTCAAATTCTCTTACCAATTTCTTCTAAAGACGTGGAAATTGTCTAGATATACAAACACAAAGGAATTGGTGAATCACTACAAGATATCTTCCGCCGTTCTCATAAACATTGCTATGGGCGTTAATTAATCCAAAAGTCATTTCCAACCACTAAAAGGATTTTTTTTTTCAGACTTGAAGGTTGCCTCCCGCCATTAGGGGAAATTTGGGGTCTAAAATGGGCCTTATAAGAAAACACGCCAACAATAATTTTTGCGAGTTGGAATTCAAGAACCAATAGAATTTCAATAAAATGAGTCAACCATAATGGTTGAATTGACATATTTGTCATAAAAGAAAACTACTTTTTTTGTTCGTATTTTCGACATATCTCCCTGTGGTTTTACTCAAATTTCAAGCGAGAGAGCTCGTTGGATGCGGAATTAGTTGGATGCGGGATTTAATTCCGCATCCAACGAGTACCCACCCTGCATACTTTTGACGGACCCCGCTACCCCAAAAATAAGAAATACTTGAAAAAATGTGATGATTATGTCATCATCACATTTTTTCAGGTATTTTTTATTTTTAGGGTAGCGGGGTCCGTCAAAAGTATGCAGTGTGGGTACTCATTGGATGCGGAAATAAATTTTGCATCCAACGAGCTCTCCCACTAAGAATTTGAGTAAAAACACAGGGAGATATGTCGAAAATATGAACAAAAAAGTAGTTTTTTTCATTCTTCCTCCAAAATTAATAACTATTATTTTATTATTTTAACTATTATTTTATTATTTTCCTTAGGAGGCCCATTTTAGGCCTCAAATTTCCTCTAATGGCACATTATTTTGAGTAATGGTCATTTGTAGATATCCCAGCTTAATATTAATCTTACTGAAAAAATTGGTGCCTTTGAGATGATCGAGAACATCATCAATCCAAGTGATTGTATATCGGTTCTTAACTATGATTTCGTTAAAGACTCGGTAATTAATGTAGTCTCCATGTTTTGTCCTTCTATACTAGCATAATTAGGCTCCCATAAGGTGAAGAACTTGGTTGAATATGACCCTATTGTATTGGTTCTTGATTTTGGTTTTTGATCTCCTTATTCTATGGAAGAGAGCATTTGTATATGGGTTATTAGGTAGAGAGGGCACTCAATGTCACATGAATTGCATGCTTTCCTTTATAGTGCATAGGTAATCTTGTAGGTGAGGTGAATATATCTCTGTATTATTCCACCATCTTGTCTACTTGCTTTTGTTGTGTAGAGTTTTTCCTTTTAGAGGCTTTGGTGGTCATGGTGATCCTTGATTCACTTTCCTATTGAACCATGAAGATGACAAATCTTCCAATCTAAGAGATTACCTTCTTGCACTACTTAGCTATGGTTAGAGAGACTATGATAGTCAGGTCTACCTTTGGTATCCTATATAGTTGACCTCTTAAGGTAATAATGAAACTTTGGGGTCTAGACATGTAAACAACATGATACTTCCACATATATGGTTGTCCTAAAAGAATAATTCACCAACTTCAGGCAGGGAAACATCACACATTACCTCATCTATGAAAGGCTTGATGTTGTAGTGCATGCGACATTGTTGATTGATGCAGATGTTTCGTTCTTGACTAAGATAACCAATGATGTATGCTAAGGGGTGTCGCATGGTCGACAACATAATCTTCTTGACAACCTTTCTTAAGACCAGGTTCTTTTGGTTGTTGTTATAAATGATGAAATGTAGCAGAGTCCCCTTCACCGACATCTATGATGGAAGATGTGCTCACCTTCTTCAAGCTCCCCTAGTTCTGTTTGTTGGACATTTGAATATTAAATTGAGCACATAGATCTGTGGGCAAACACACAACTCACAAGATAGATCACACAATTTACTTAGTTATTGAAGAATGAAACAGTGCAAAAATGGCTTGCAGCTGTGAATTCTTTTCATTAATCAAAGAGTGATTAGATAATAATTACAATGAAGTACAATGGCTTAAATAGCCACATGCAATTCGAATCCACATGAGGAAATTCGAATCGATTAGACGCTACTTGACTGTAGATAACTAAGACCTTGTCTAAATCACTATCGAAGGACTCAATAGTTAACTGACCTTGTCTAAACCATTACCAGAGTTCAACGAAGTTCTAAAACACAACTCAAGTGTCTAATTTAGTGTTGAATGAGGATAACTAACCATGGTAGGTAAGAAATGCGCCTCTCTTGCATGCAGCCATGCAAACCTAGCGCTAACTGAATGTAGAGGACTAGAACTGAATGTAACTGACTCCTAACTCAGCTTGACTAGTCACTAACTGAACTCAACTAATGAAGGTTGGTGTCGGCATTCCCAGTGGATCTTAAATTGTAGGACTTGATCTAGGAGGCTCCTAAACTGATGCATGCAAGTGGAATCAGTGGCAATAGGCCTCAATTAGTGTTCCCCACACTTTAGTAACTGAAACATGTGCCCCAATTAGGCCAAGTGGACCCAATGGTGCTAGTGACTAAAAATAGACTGGATGGATTCCTGATTTAGACATGACTCCTGATTTAGACATGCGACCAAATTGGACAAGGGAGGATTAATAATCATAACACCCCCCTTGAATTCTAACTTGGACAATCTGTGGGCTCTGGTAATTAAGACCATAGGTCACCCATTACATCAAGTGAAGTAAAGTAACTGCTCAATACAAGGAGATGGGGAAAAACCACATGGGAAAAAAGCCCCCCTCTAATTAAGCAGGTAGAATCAAGATCAATCCGGTTCTTCTGTGCACAGGTATCTTGGGGCCTGGCATGTAAACCTCTCCATCATTATGTATGGAGGAATCTTCCTCTTTGGAAGAAGAATGATATGCTCAACTAAATCACAAATATAGACAGCTGCTGGATGAAGACTAGACCCATGTAGAGCAACTGAAATCAACTAATAAGTGAGAAAAGGTTCTTGAGGATTCAGAGCATGTGAGGAACACTCAAGAAACTGATATGTTGCAGCCATGAACAACAAACCATGAGTGGTAAAATCAGCCCCAAGTGTTAGGAGCAAGTGTTCAGGCGGATGCAGAATGTCTTCCTCTTTACTGGTTCCGTGAGGAGATGAGCATGTGATCAATGGTAGAGAAGCACTGGGACTGTGGAGAGAGAATGCTTGAGCTCCATAGTCTGATATAGCTTCAAAAATATATAATGATTCACAAAATAAAATATCAGCAGCCTCATAAGAGGAAACTAACACCAAATCCCCAGCAACAGTTTTGAAGAGAAATTGCGGTACTTGATTTTTCACACCGGAATTGGTGAGAGCAGCTACAAGCATGAATGAAATCTCTTGGATTTTAAAATCTGAACCAAATAATATCAGATCAGAAAGTAAATCAGACCTAAATAGATTCACAACAGATCCAAAACTGTGAAATGAAATCAAATCCCCAGCAATAGTTTTGTAAGAGACTTGCGGTACTTGTCTCTTCACACCGTTGATAAGAATAGCTACAAGCAATACTGAAAGATTATGAATTTGAAATATTGAACCAAGAAATATCAGATTAGATCCAAATAAGATCATATTAGATCCAATAAGGTTCATATCAGATCTAAAAAAATGGTTAACCGAGATGGTGGATGCACAACTTTCTTCTTCTTCAAAGTTCTAAATTTTGGTGCATGTAATCCTGCAGGAATTCGTTGGAAGATATAGATCAAGGGGAGCGAATGGATCACTCTGGTAATCTGATATTTCTTCCAAAATATCCAAGGTTTTACATATTTTCACACCAACAACAACATTAGAGAGAGAAATCAAATTCCTCTTCACTTTTGGAAGCAATTACTGGAAAATTTTGCATAGAATTCAAAGGAAAATCACCGATGAATGTTTGCATGGAAGTGTAGCAGTATTTTTCTTCAATATCATAGATTCGAATGTCTTCTTATATTTCATCCACATGAGGAGATGAAATATCAAAGATCTCATAAACTTCCGGAGCATCAGGAGAAGGAGTCACTGCAAGGAGACTGTCTTCAATTCGAATTGACCATGTAGAAGTTTCTGCTTCTTCTTCATCTTGAAAAACTTCGTCAGAGAGAGTGGACGCCGAGAATTTTGGATCAAGAATGCTTATGGTGCTGGAGGTGCTCTCCAAACTACTATTATGATCCTCATCAATCTTTCCAAAGGTTATGTCCAATTTTGTCTAGAGATCCTTTGGGTATTCAACAGAGCTAGTGAGGTAGCGCAAGCTAGGAGAAAGAGCCAGACCAATTGTTCCAAAAGCTCCATCACATGCATTCAACCAATTATTCTCACTCTCATATGACTCTTTACCAAGTCCAATGGATACCTCATAGAGATCTTGTCTCTTTAGAGATGCAATCATCTTCATCTTCCATTTTGAATAGCTTATGAATGGGGTAAGAAGAGGAATTGATGAATCCATTCGAAGTTGTACCTGTAAAAACACAAAAGGGGCACCGTAAGATCGAACAACCTGCACATTTCAGGGTTTCATCACACCTAGCATAATTGATCAAGCAAGCTTGATCAACAATTCCTTAACTTGGGGTATTAAGTGGTAAACCTTCTGCTTCTGGTGCAGAGATGGAATGAACAATTTTGCTCAAAAATGATCAAGTAGGAGATCTGAGGAGGAGAAGTGCCTTGTCTCTCCAAGGCTTTGATACCATATTAAATTGAGCACATAGATCCGTGGACAAACACACAACTCACAAGATAGATCACACAATTTACTCAATTATTGAAGAATGAAACAGTGCAAAAATGGCTTGCAGTCGTGACTGCTTTTCATTAATCAGAGTAATTAGATAATAATTACAATGAAGTACAATGGCTTAAATAGCCACATGCAATTCGAATCCACATGAGGAAATTCGAATTAGTTAGACTCTACTTGACTATAGGTAACTAAGACCTTGTCTAAATCACTATTGGATGACTCAATAGTTAACCTTGTCTAAACCATTATTGGAGTTCAACGGAGTTCTAAAACACAACTCAAGTGTCTAATTCAGTGTTGACTGAGGTTAACTGACTGTGGTAGGTGAGAAATGTGCCTCTCCTGCATTCAACCATGCAAACCTAGCACTAACTGAATATAGAGGACTAGAACTAAATGTAACTGACTTCTAACTCAGCTTGACTAGTCACTAACTGAACTTAACTGATGAAGGTTGATGTCGGCACTCCCAGTGGCTCCTAAATTGTAGGAATTGATATAGGATGCTCCTAAACTGATGCATGCAAGTGCAATCATTGGCAATAGGCCTCAATTAGTGTTCCCCACACTTTAGTAACTAGAACATGTGCCCTAATTAGGCCAAGTGGAACCAATGGTGCTAGTGACTAAAAATAGACTGGATGGACTCTCGATTTAGACATGACTCCTGATTTAGACATATGACCAAATTGGACAAGGGAGGATTAATAATCCTAACATTCAAGTGGTAATGGTAAAAATTGGTTGTGTCAATGATTTGTTTTCCCTCATTTGACTTAGAATCAAAGTCAAAGGCATAATTAGATTTTGAGGCTTTCAGCGCGATCAATAATGATTGTTTGGAATAACATTATCTAGTGTTGTTCCAAGGAATTTTGTGGATCAGACCACTCTCCAGTGTTCGTAAACTTCTCATTACTCCTATTTACATGCGGCTTGGACTAGTTGTCATAAGGTTGGTTATTCTTTCTCCATCCTTTGTTCTGTGAGTTAGGATCGTATTTAACTTTCTTTTGTATTGGCTAATTTGCATACCCAAACTCTCTCTTACTCCTTTGTCAAATTTTTTCCTTGATCTTACCAACATACCAATAAGCAACTATTAGTGAAAAGTTATCTATACACTTCATTTTTGTTTGAATGTACTTGTGTAGGACATTGCTGTATTTTAGAACTAAGTGCTCCTTGGAGTCTTTGATACTTAGCTTTGAACATAATGTATGGACAATATTAATGTGCTTTAATACCTTTAGGTCTTTCTATTAGCACAAAGTTATTCATCTTATGTATTGGTCGTCATAGTTTCCAACATGGTAGAATTCCTTCTTGAGGGCATCAACAAACTCCACCCAAGTGGGTTTTGTCCCAATTTTTTTAGGTTCATCTTCACCTCGTTGCATACAATAAATGTCCTACCATTCTTTGACATGGGAAAGGGACTTGAGTGCAAAGGTGATCTTACTGTTGGAAATTTATTTAACAATGTAATAACCCTTGAGGATACTTAATTTCTTCAAAGCATTTGCATTTATCTTATCTTGAACAAATAAATATCAAAGTTAACTTGTACATTAAAGGGTATCATACATATGTATCCATTGCTTATTGAACGTGCCTTCCAATTGTTGTTGGGAGTTGCTGAAGTCTTTCGGGGAAACTATCCATTATCTTGTTTCTTTGTCGTGCAAGATTTTCGTCGAGCAATATCTTGATAAAATACCTTGCTTCATCCTCCTTGTTGTCCGCCATGGGAGGTCACTTGAGTTGATGAGGGAAGTCTTCACCAAGATTGGTTAGTTCGAGATCCAACTCTTAATACCCTAACCGTGTTGAGGACATGATAGAAAATCAAGAGGAGAGATTGCTTTGATACCATCGATCCAAATTATGTTGAAAATGAAATAAAGATAACAATAACATGGGAAACAATACACAGATATTGCAGAGATTATAAAGATACAATGAAACCCAAATTGTTTTAGTAAATGAAATAGTGAAAACATTGCAATATGCAATGCAATACAAATTGGCGAGAATGGTGTATCTTATTTTTGAGAAGAGATGTGTCTGTTATGCTAATTTTGAAAAAGCCCTTCATAGGAAGTTAAGCTTCCTTTTAACATGAAGTCTGAATCCCTATGAGAAAAAACCCTAAGATCCAAAACCTTGACCTTAGGAGATGAGTTGACACAATAAATGTGTTGTAGGAGGAGCCTAGTTTATATGTCAACTTCTCAAGGCTTCAACTTCTACATACAAACTTGTTTGGGGCATTTCTTGGTCCATTACAAACCTAATTCCAAGTTCATTGTGCTTGGCCAATGTTGTAGTCAAATATTTCCAGCTTGTGTCAAACAAAAAAAATGCATGTCAAGGACTTGAAAAATGCATTGAACTTTTAGGACGTGCAAAACTATTGTAAAATTGGAAAGGTGTAAGATCATGTTTTAGTTGGCGACCTCTTATATTCATGTGGATTAGAGAATTTGCAGGGGAATTGGCTTCTGTCGCCATTTAAGAGCATTAACACAAGGTAATTTATTTTTTGTTGTAGTTCCCTTCCCATTTTCTCCTTTTTTTGTAGATTATTTTGTTGTGCTCCCTAACTCAAAAATTGAATCACAAACAAGATAAATTCTTAAAGTTTAGAAATAAAAAAATATATCCACAAAAGAATGAACACAAGAATATGGACCCTTAAGGTAGGGTAACACCATTAACTATTATTTTAAGAAGGAATCACTCAAGCTATGCTTGCTACAAGTACATCCAGCACACTTCATAAGACATCTTATTCCATTTCTTCTACTTCTTGATACTTTCCATCCAACCTTTTAGGTACTTTATATAGAAAAAAATTTCTAGTAGGAAAAATCTTCTAGATATTTTCTAAGGAAGGCATGTGCCTACCTCTTCTGAGAGCCACAATGCTTCCCACAGCTACTTTTATGTTTGTCTCCATTGTTTATGGGATGTGACCAAGCTCACCATTCCCATTTCTTGGCTTCCCGTGCGAGAACCTGGACTAGTAGAGTGATATAATGGAAGCAAATGGGAACAATGAAACTCACTCTAAGTATCAACACAATCTCAATATTATCAACATTCCCAACACGGTTGGATAATATAAGTCACATGGTCCAAAGCTCAAGATTAATTTCAACAGGGAGAGGGCATACAAATTTATAACACAAGGAGGCCAACTTTAACCCAAAAAGATCAACTCAAATTAGAGAGAGGTAAGGTTTAAACTTCATCATGGAAACTTAACTTGAATTAGTGGAGTGGTGTCTTAGTGAAAATATTCTCTCTCTCAAATTAGCACCACGAGGAGGAGTTACCAAAAACCAAGGAATGGAGCCATGATGAGCACAAGGATGCACACTAATGCATAAGGGAGGTTACAAAACATGAAGGAGGGTGAAATAGGTGAGATAAGGGATCCAATAGAGTCATAAACACCTTGGAAGCACAAAAGTAGGATCATCAATGCATTGTGTAAGAGTGGAAGCGAGAAAATAACTTACAACCCCTAAAACTAGGAAAAAAGGCTCATAAATGACCAAAAATACATAAATGTGAGGGACTCATTCTCCAAATGAGGGCGCCCTAGGAAAGAGGGTCCCACTAAGGCATGCACACTATGCAATAATATCTCCATAGTCCATAAAGATCAAGAATAAGGTCCGTTGTACAAGGTTTATTTGACCATCATTGTTAATGTCACAAATGTGCAATTTATGAACTAGGATGGACAACTTCAAGCCAACAATATATTATAAGGTGCTAGGGATGTCCCCATTCCCCCTCACTTGTGGAATCCATGGTTTCCCATACTATTTTAGTTGCCTTTGCTGAGCCAATTTTTTATTTAATAGTAAAAACCATTAATGATAACAATAATAACAATGATTAAGATTAATATTAATGCCAAACTCCATAACTCAAATTATTAAACAAGGATCACAAGTGATTAATCACACTAACATGCAAAGGAACATAAGTCCACAGTTACATAAAATATCATAAGGCCATAATGCAAAAAAACATAAGTCATATGAATGACAATAAGTTTGGGGCTTAGCAACTAGGGTATTACATTGTGAAAGTGTTACAGAGAAAACTTTCTATGGCTTGGGGTGGAACACAACAAACAATATGACACTAGAAATCAATCCATTTCCAATATGGTAAAGATATAAACAAGACTAACACTAAGGGATGAGAAGCGTAGGCTTATTCCAGATGTTCGTAGAAGATCTCCATTGAGTTTCAATCACACATGCACCTACATTCCATCCTCAACAACAACGAAATACACAAGCAAGGTATATATTAAGTGTTAGAATCTACTCTAGCATATTCAAATCCAATATATATTTAAAGCAACTACATCCATAGATACAAATATTCATAGTTACACATATAATATATGGAAATGGATATTTCTATTAAATGTAAATAAAGATACAAATGACAACCTTTGTTGGCACCTTGTTGAAATCGAGAAACCGAGTCCCCCACCTAGGCCACCACCACTTCAATCTTCCATATCAAGGAAAGCTCTTAAGAAAAAGGTGAGCTTGGGAAAGAGAACCAATGGATGCTCCAAGGACAAAGGGATGCAGACTCAAGTATGCAAGATTGGGGCACAATTCCACTATAATTTCTTTGCTCTCACAAGTTCCTCTCCCTCAATGCTTCCAAGTAGCTCAATATATATCCCCTCAATGAGAATTGAAGGGTTGAATCAAAGTGTTTCTAGGCATATGGAAGGACAAGAGTTGAGTTATTAGTTACTTGATGAGGGAAAACTCCAAATATTTATTTTTGAGCACATTTCCCGATGTACGCAGGTCATGGTGGATAAAGATGCATGTACACGTGGGTTATATGGTGACCCGCATATACCCATAAAAATGACTTTTTAAAGAGATTTTCTAGAGCATCAAAGTAATACTGAGCAAAGGGGGTATAAGGAGTCTGTGTAGGGACAAGGATAGGCCATAAAACATGATATAACAAGCATGGAAAATACAACTATAACAGATGCCAGGTAGAAGTAATGAAGATCCATGTAGAAAAACCAGTCGCTCATCGGTACAATACGATGATAGATCTCTGCAAGTGACTGCAAATATGAAGTGTAGTACTCCCCAAATACAAAATACTACAATGGCCATGAATAAACATAATAGACATATGTCACATGTGGTCATTGTTACGTACAATATACAATGAAATAATATCTTCATACTGAATGAAGACATCTGATGGTACACTGGAATATGGTCATGCGAACTGATATCTCATAGGTACTAGCACGATCAAGGAGGTAGCATATATGGAATGCCACCAAGCTCAGAGGTCTTGTACACAAATCACCGCTAGTACATGTCCCATCATGCGAATAAAGGTGTCGAGGTCGAACATAATGGACCATCATTTGATTATCGGTCATTGATGTATACTGTTAACAGATGGGAGATATACCACTGATAATGATAATGAGAATCAAGGTACAGAGTGCAATCAAACAAGTGTGAATAGATGTGTTGAGGTTGAACACTTGAGAGAGTCCATTGATCAAGGGACATTGATGTATTCCCAAATCTGTCGATGGCGAGAGAACTTGCCACTGATGACTACAAATCTCAAGGCACTCAATGGAATCTAGATCCCTTTTCCAGAATAAATGATATCAAGTCGATGGAATGGAATCCATGGGAAGGAGGGCATTAAGGCATCCCCCATAAACCAACATGATGTACACAACAACGTTGGATAATTTGGAATAACTCGGACGAATCAAATGTGTATGAACCAATAACTGTATCGGGAATGACCAACATGCAAAGACAAGATAACTGAGGAGTGACCGTCTCAGGCTAAAACTTCCTTCGAATAAGAGCATAAGGCAGATGTCGACTCATAGGCATCATAGACTCAACATGGAAACTGGGACAACTTTGTGACACAGGAGGCATAGACAAAGGTTTCGTAGGGACTGGAAGCATAGCCAGTCAGTGGAGAAAACTCAAAGTGAAGAGTATAACTACTAAAGTCATATTAATAACCTAACCAATGGATGGACTTGTTGAGGCCTGGAAATTCGCAGGAAACAATAGAAAGGGATTCTCCCCAATCAACGTTCCCAACTAGCCCATTGACTGTTTGGTATAGGGAATCTGTCCGGTTTGCGGTCCGGCTACCGTAGGTCAAAGGAACAAAAACAAGGCTTTACCGGTTGCGGCCTGGTCCACCGTGTATATTTTTGTATTTTTTGACTTAATGTATGAGATGCATATGCCTAACTAACAATGCAAGATGATTCGGATGCCGGGAGCAGTCACAACGTGATGCGCAGGTTCTTACCTCTCGTCTTAGGCTCACCTGCATCTAAATCACATATGCAGCAATGAAATGAGACTAACCACCTATCTATCTATCCCTGGGGAGCAAACTGAATTTAATTATGAGTAATGTAAAGTGTGCATGCAACATAAAGAGAAACTACAGTTAGCTGATTATTTCTTCCCATATTGCATGAACAATTAAGGATATTTCACAACCAGATAGCCAATTGTTTATGAACAACATTCATTACTCATAGTGGAAATCTTCTTAAAATAAACCGGAAAACATTCATGCAAGAACATAGGTTCAAAGAGTTAGAACGGTCTCACGGTTAATGGACACAAAGCTAAAAACGAAATAGTTCCTCTTCAACCAATCCATTAGCACAACATTAGAATATTCCACCAAGCTTTCTCCAACAGGCCAACTGTAATTTTCTATTGCAAAAGGAAATAGTTCTTCTTACAATATGTCTTCACCAGTCTCGCTGGGAAAAAGTCCCCTTTTTATTCTAATATTTCTATCTTTATACAAAAGGGTGAGATTGTTGGGCTGCCCAAAGTGACCTTTGGGCTTCCCAACCCCTCGTTTCCCAACATTTTTCTTTTCTTAAATGTTTTACAAAAAATAGTTACAAATTACAATAATGACCGCTCCTTCATGAGGAGGGTCCCACTTGAGCATCTAGAAACTTCTTCCATGACACAACATCGGAGGCAATGCCCTCAAATGCGCAGGGTTCCAAAAATTGAATGTTGATCTCAATTTTTTCTACTTGGTTCTTTATGGCTTCCACTCTGGTTGCGCTTAATCGAAGCTGGTCTTCCAGGATCTACACACTAACTGCTGAATGGCCTACTTCGCTCCTCAGAATCTGGTCATCAATGGCCTTAATGAGCTGCATTCTTGCTTCTTCATCCTGATGTCTTTTCTGCAACATCTCCATGAATGAATCGTGGTCTGGGAAAGCCTCGAGCCTCTGCTCAGCCTCTATCTGGCACCGGTTGTAAGTAATGAGAAGTCTTCTGAAAAACTCGGTGCATAATCCCTTTGTCTTTTTAACTGCCTTCTTGAAATCTTCAGCGGTGTTGATGGCGAACTCTACCAGGTCATAATCCCGCTTAAGGGCCCGTTTATCTTTTGATGGAAGCTCTGCTGGAGCTTCTTCGTTGCTTTCCAACCTCGCCATCCTTGCAGTGAGGACCTCGAGGACATCTTGAGATCTGTCCACAAAGTAAGATGCTGTTTCCAAGATCTCTTCCAATCGTCCATCGATTTGCAGCACTCTACATCTTTCTTCTTCAACAGCAGTCTGTAACTGCAGCATCTTGGCCTTTTGGGCCAAGACATGCTCTTTGAATGGCTGGAGGTTAACCTGCTGTTCTCTCGCTTCCTCCAGAGCAGTTGTTAGCGAGGACATCTGTTCATGGTGTTCCTTCTTCAGTTCTTGGGTGTGCAGATCATTTGCCTGCAGGAGGATCTTTTGCTGCTCTTCTAGTTCCTCCACCTTTGCCAACAACTGTTCCTTTTCAGTTCTTAACCCTTCGTATTCTTTCTGTGCTCTCTCCAGAGATTCCTGGGTCGTTTCCAGCACTTGTATTTCTCCTTTGAGGGCCTGTACTTTAGCTCTTGAGGATTTCATTTCCCTTTGCATATCTTCGTATTTCCTCTTGAGCCTGTTTCTTTCTTCCCTCTCTTTCCTCAATGTGTCTTTTAACTGGGCAGAGGATTTCTTGGACTGCTCCAAGTCAGTTATTACCTTGTCCATGTTATCTTCTGAGGCATGGAGAAGTGCAGTCCCAGCTCTCAGGGTGAGCCTTGGATCTTGGTCTGTTCCTAACATAACAGCCGTATCCGTTATCATTTTGCCAGGCATATTTCCTGCTTCTACTTTCCTCTCTGTCCTCTTCATTATTCTCTTCGTTGCCCTATCATAATATACAATGTTGAAATCGGGAATTTCTTCCCCTTTCTTCTGGACAAAAGGAACCAGCTTAAGAGTGGGGACCATGGGAGTGCTGGCAGCAGGTACTTGTGGGTCGTGAACCTCGGGGTTCTCAACATCCTGGGTCTGCCCTCCAGCTATGTCAGAAGCTGACTGTTCTGTCTCAGTCTGTGTCAACTTCACCCTCTCTGCCTCCTGCTTTTGCAGCTCTTCATCGACCTTTCTCTTCGCTTCTTCGGCTGCTTTTCTAGCTGCTTTTTCTGCCTCTTTAGCTGCTTCCTGGGCTTTCTCAGCTGCTTCTTGGGCAGCTTTTCTTTTCCCTTCCTCTTCATTGTGCAACCACTCTGCAGCTTCCTGTGCCAATCTCTGGGCCTCTTCATTTCTCCTTTTGGCTTCTTCCTCTGCCTTTGCCTGCTCATCCCCCTTTCCACCTTTGGTGGTGATTTTCTTCGTGAATCTTCTTTTTAGTGCTGTCATGTTCGGGGCATTTCGGAAGACAGATTATTCCCTATCAAAATGGTGAGTATACTCGAAATGCACCTTGTTTTCCTTACAATGCTCCGCAAATTTACCATGGGAGTCATTTCTGTGGTAGGGCATCTCGCCAAAGTGGAACTTCTCCAGCTCCTCTACGAATTCCCTAGCTTGTTTCACCTTAGTGAACCTATAGCTTCCAAGTTTGAAGGGCAAGGGAGGATAAGCAGTCTTCTTGTGTTCGAACAGGAAGCTGCCTATTCCATCCAGGAACACTTGTCTGACTGCCTCCTTATGGACAATGTAATCAGTTGCATATTTTGGCAGTAGGGACGGTGCTCTCAAGCCTCCAAACATTCTGAAGTACATGCCATGTTCGGTCAAATAGTAGTCTGCGTAATCTTGTATCACTTGCATGGCCTCCTCCGACATACAATCACACTCTTTCCGGAAAATGAGTGTGTGTAGTGGCATAATGAAGTGCTCACAGACCTCTCTGTAATGACTGTGGTATTGGTGTGCCCACAGTGGTCTATAAGCAGCATATACATGCATTCTTTCCCTGTCCCAAATGCACCTGAGACCAGGGAAAGGTTGGTTGCATAGTATACAGTCTATGAGTATTGAGCTCATATAAAATTCAGACCTTTTCCGGGACTCTCCTTCCAAGGCTGAGGCCAAGCAAGAAGAAAGACTACTTGATACGAGGCTGGCCCAATTGAAGACTGTCCCTTGTGTTGCCACATGAAAAATGATGGGTATCCACTCTAGCTTGAAGAATATGCCATGGGCTCTCCCAAAGATCCTATTAAGCATCAGAGCTATAAATCTGTAGGGAGCCCTCAAGCTCGTTGTATCATACTCACTCGTGGGTCTGTGTCGGTAATGTTTTCCCTGCAACAACATCCGTTTCAGGGTCTCTACCAGGTCCATTCTAATGCTATTCAGCCAGTTATCAGATAGGAATACTTGGGCTTCTGGCAGGTGATAAGCCAACGCCACATATCCAGGGCTAAATGTAGCATAGCCCTGTTTCTCAACATTTTCCAGAATCATTGTGGTTACATCTGCCCGGGGCAGAATCCAGCCAATTACCTCTGAGCATGGGAACCGTTCTGGCCTGGTGGAGACCTTCATAAGGGAAGATATTTCAATGTTTGCATATATGGACTCTTCTTCTAAGCCCATGTCGGGAACTTCTCTTCGGGTAATCAGTCTATAGATTTCCCCCCACTGGTATTCAGGTTCCAAGCCAGAAATGCATTTAGTGTCTTCATATACGTATTCTGTTTTGGTGACCACTTCTACCTCTGGCTCTTCTTCGACCACAGGGGCCTTCTTCTTTTGTCTTTTTGACATTGTGAGCTCGAATTCTTCCTTCCATATATAACATTGTAACATTAAGCAATTCCAGTTGCAGACACTTATATGACAATGTGCTGCGTTTTACTTCTTTTATGTGTATCATGACAGCAATTAATTAACGAAGCTAACAAATGTGTATGATCTTACTAACAGAGCTATTGAAACATGATGCGCATTGTTCAGTGAATCAGTTTATGTAAAACATGATTGAAAAGAGTTATATGCAGTAAACTGTGCATGCTACCATTACTTGCCAACATAAAACATTAACAATATAATCTAGCAGGAATGAAATCTACATCAGATTGAAGAAGACTCATGTGGGTCGCGGGAAAAAAATTCATATTTACATAACCAAAACCTCCATCTGTCATGTTTGGGTAATTTTATCGTTTCGCTATGCAGGATAAGCAGGGGAAAACTACACGCGATTTCAACAGTGTTCATGCCCACACGCTCAAGGTCAATAAACAAAAAACCATGGCGTATCCCTTTCACCCAGCTAGGGTTTCAGACGATTGTGTGCGGAACGGCGCGGCAAACAGCTATTCGAAGATGCGGGAAAAATAAAGGTCACAACGGCAGTGGGAACCATCAGATGCTTCAAGAAAAGCACACAGAACCCCCCCCCCCCCCCTTGCACAATCATCACCACCCGGGGCAGCTTGGTACAGACGGCGTAACGGCCGTCTGCACCAAGCCCTCATTCCCTACGTGCGAGGATTCGCAAACAAAGGGCCGCTGGTCAAAATACTATTTCACGAGTTAAAAACGCCTCCCCCCCCTTGACCGCGGACAGTAAAACCCCCAAAACTTTTCAATATATATGTAGGTGCAATCACGGGGCGAAAAGAAACAGTCCTGATAACTCTAACCGCAGCAAACATTAACCGGATGCTTCGAAAGGAACGGGGTAGGAAAAACGAAACCTACCTAGAAATACAGCGAGTATGGCGGGTCGACGACGGTCAGGATTCCACAATTTCCACCTGGATGTAAGTACACCGACTGAGAGGTCCTTCGCAGCTCGTGAGAACGACATGCACGACAATGACAGTGCTCAACAGTTGAGAATAACAATAAAAAATACAACCCCTCGACCCGTATATATATAGTCAAACTCTTGCGGCAGGAAAAGTTAAAATCGGACGCCAGAGCGCTTTGTATCGGCAGTCGAAAGTAAACTTCGGTTCGCAACGGCGGAAGTCCAAAGCGCGAAGTCATCCGCGACGACACATATGGCGAGGAAAACATCGGACGGCGGAGAGCTTCCGAATCGGAAGCTGAAAACTTACGCTCCTCCGCAACGGCGGATGATCAAAGCTCTAAGCCTTCCTCAGGGTCAAACATATTGGGTGGCGGACCACTTCGGATCGGAGACTGAAAACCAACTTTCTTCCGCAATGGCAAAAAACCGAACCACATATCTATCCGCAACGGCGAGCGGGAGACGACAACCAAAAGTAATCGGGAGAGCTAACGGTGTGTCGTCCGCAACGACGAAGGGAAAAGCCATAAAACCCCCGATGTGAGACCAAAAACATCCGATGCAGAATCAAAGAAATCGGACAAACATTCGAAGTCAAACCGGAAACCCATCCGCAACGGCGGAAGTAGAAATCACAACTACTCTGATGTGAAACCAAAAAACCTCCGACGCAGAATCAAAGAAATCGGAAAAAATTAATCTAAGTCAAGACGAAAATCTATCCGCAACGGCGGAAGCAGAAGTGACAATGGTTCCGATGCAAAAACAAAACCCAGCCGATCTCGCCACCGAATCGAGAGCAAAGTCGAAGTTAAAACCAAACATCCATCTGCAACGGCGGAGAACAACATGACCAAAACCTTCCGACATAAACCGAAAAATCAGCCGACGAATCGAAAGACGAAAATGTAGACTCACCCGCAACGGCGGAAGACGAAAACACAGACTCACCCGCAACGGCGGAAGATCAAAACAAAACACCTTCCGATCCATACCTGCTTCAAACGCAATTAAAGGCAAATGATGAAGGTTTGATCAATCATTGAAATTCTTAATCATTTTAGAAAATTGGAAAACAACTATAGATCAATCCAAGCGTAAGCAAGTCTTTCTGAAACGTTCTCAAACCAAATCCACGAAGGCGATCAAACTAATTCAAGTAAAGGAGGGTCCTAATTTTTTTTGGAATTTTGGGAAATTTGTTGCAGCTGCAACAGGACTATACCGTGCTCTGTTCAAAGGCGACACGACACGACAATTGCCAAATAGAAAGTAATATCATTTCCCGTCCGAATTTTTATGTTTTTTGATTTTTCGGTCTTTTTCATATTGGAAAGCTTGAAAAAGAATAAAATTGCTTATAGTACAAAACTAGGAGGAGATGAGTGTCGCGGGAAAGAAAACTAGTTTCAAGCAGTGAAACATACCTATGCTCAATGCAAGGAAGCATATGCAGCATAATGACACTTAGGGGGATGTCTCCTCCATGTATGGGATAATCAAGCTGCAAAAGATATATGGAAAGCTTTGCTTAGCTAGGATTGAGACAAGCTCATGCTATATGGCTTATAAAACTGAAGCAGGGAGCTGACATAAAGCTCAACATGTCAAGCGGACGCATGAAATGCAGTTACAACTTGATATAAATGGGAGTCCCTGTGGGAGATGACTAGCATAAAGTTCAAGAAAGAATACGAGATTATGCTCAAAGACATGACATAACTACAAGGGACTCTCGGACCTAAGGGATGATACTTAACATGGGTACCGAATGGAAAAACAAGATCTATCTAGGGCACCCATGAGTAGGAAAGCTCTACCACTTACATAAAATTCCATTTCTAGAAACAATGTGAAGGTTCCATAACATCACGAAGTGGGTTTGTATATGGTTAAAGTGACATGGTCATATGATAATGTATGATGCACATGAAAAAGTGGCCCTATCCTATATGCAAATTTAATGTTATACCTGTCATGGGCACGAACGAGCAAAATTCTCAGTGAGAGTGTGCAAAAATGGACCCTACACAACAATAATAATCCAAAAGAGTTGGAAATAGTAAGTAAAGAGTCCAAAATATAGGATATAGGGAGGATTGGTCATGATAAATGCATTTGAAGGAATCGATAGCGTGTATGATTTGACACAAGTAAGAAAGTAATATGTAGAACCAACGTTCACATATCCACTACCACCCCCATGGGAATGACTACTTGTGTTAATACCAGATGAAGGAAGTGGAAATACTACATAAATGGAGTAGAGGGTGGAATATAACCACTCTTGAATATATGAGTAAGGTAAGGGGCTGTCATACCCCCAAGTCCAAAACCAAGGTCCACACTCAGACCAACACCAGGCGATGGATAGTAGTAGTGATGTCAGGCACGCTGAACGTAAAAGGGATTGAACTGAAGAGAACATAAAGAGACTTAAGTAACCACGATTCCAAATGTCAATTAGCGCACAAAGAGCACACCCCTAAGTAAAGCTAAGTCAGATGAAAACAATCCAAGAGGGAGGATAAGTGAGCTCCCGAATGTAGTAGGTATGTATCGCCTAGGAGAGACCCGACACCCCCATGCACTACAAGCGTAGGTGTGTAACCAATTATAGTGTCCCTCAGCTTCAACGTGTATAACGAATATGTTGTTCTACCCTTACCTGGCTAGGACACTCACAGAATAACCTTTGCAAGTACCCCTTGCGATACCTAGATAAGGAAACTTAGGTCACCTCAATATAACCAATGCTCAAGTGGACAGCCGCAGGTGGGATCTACCGTATGGGCATGGTAACAAAGCCTGAAGCTCGAAAGCACCAAAGGTACCTCAAAAGCCCTTAGATACAAATAAGATCATGGAAATATATTTGATGCTAAACATAAAGTGCCAAGGGGATATCCCCACCACTAACGTGTGTGTTGCCTCGTGCTTAACTCCTGTGTAAGATGAGCCTCCCGAGAACACCAATTATAATAAGGATTTAACTTCACACATGGACACACACCTAATTTTTTTGTTTCATAGTCTTGAAAAAATTTACTTACGACACCACATTCCAAGACTCTACAACTTAAGCTTGTTGGTGCATCTCTATCAAATAAAAATTGTAATCAATTTTAAGTTAAGCATTAATTTTAATGGTTGTGATTACTTAAGGGTAATGAACATGCAGCTAGCGATATTATGACTCAACAGTGAAATAAATATGCACACCTAAAAAACCATTCCAAGTGAAACTTGTGTTTAAACATGAAAAAAGGGGGTATGCTAATGCCACTACATGAAATGCAAAAAATTCCATTCTGTTTCAAATGCGAATGCAATCCTTCCTATATGAAAGCCTAAACACTACTCTCATCCAAGCAACCCAATGCAAGTGCCTCCTTAAATGCATATGTGACATGCAGGTAAGTATGAAAATATAGAATTATTTTGTATTTTCAATATAAAAGAATGAAAATGCAATAAAAGTCATTAAAATTCTCAGTCTGTGCAGAAAGCAACAAACACACGCGAAGAAAGACACTAAGACAAAGACTAATGCTCTAATGACAAAACAAAAAGGAAATCAATTGGCCAAAACAATTTTCAAAGAAATAAAATTAATAAAAAGGAGATCTCTGGTCATAAAAGAAGCAATCAACAGACAACATTGGTACCCAGGAGGACCCGACCACACTCAAAATCCACCCAACAACTTCACACATCAAGAACTCAACCAAAAGGGAGGATGTATGCAGCTATTCAAAGAACATTAGTGTATGTACAGGACTAGGTAAAGTAAAGCCCATGCATATACACGATTGTATATTCTATGAACTGCGTATACATAAAAGAAGGTGGTAAAAATCAAGCCAAGGGTCAAACCACTCTAGGGGATTGTCAATGAATGCACATACTACCAAAAGCGACACAGAAACATGGAGAAACAGAGAGAAAATCAAGAAAATCATGCACCCAAACCCCAACAAAAGGGAAATCCCTAGTGGAGTTGCCAATTCTATTACAGAGAAAACTTTCTATGGCTTGGGTGGACCAAAACAAACTGTATGACACTAGAAATCAATCCATTTCCAATATGCTAAAGATATAAACAAGACTAACACTAAGGGATGAGAAGCATACCTTATTCTGGATGTTTGTAGAAGATCCCCGATGAGCTTTTAATCACAATTGTATCTACATTCCATCCTCAACAACAACGAAAGATAAAAGCATGATATATATTAAGTGTTAGAATCTAACCTAGCATATTCAAATCCCATATATAATCAAAGAAACTACATTCATGGATGCAAATATTCATAGTTACACATAAAATCAACGAGAAATGGATATTTCTATTAAATGTAAACAAAGATACAAATGACAACCTTTGTCGTCACCTCGTCGAAATCGAGAAATCGAGTTCTCCACCTGGGCCTCCACCACTTCAATCTTCAATATCATGGCAAGATCACAAGACAAATGTAAGCTTGAGAAAGAGCACCAATGGCTTCTCCAAGGACAAAGGGATGCATACTCAAGTATGTAATATTGGGGCACAATTCCACTATACTTTCTTTGCTCTCACAAGTTCCTCTCCCTCAATGCTTCAAAGTAGCTCAATATAAAGCCCCTCAATGAGAAGTGAATGGTCGAATCAGATCGTTTCCATGCATATGGAAGGCCAAGAGTCAAGTTATACATTAGTTGATGAGAGAAAACTCCAAATATTTATTTTTGAGCACATTTCCTGATGTACGCTGGTTATAGTGGAGCAAGTTGCATGTACACACAAGTTGTAAGCTGGTGACTCATGTATACCCATAAAAATGACTTTTTAAGGGATTTTCTGGAGCATCAAAGTAATACTGAGCAAAGGGGGTAGAAGGAGTCTGGCATAGGGACATGGATAGGCCATAAAAACATGATATACCAAGCATGACAAATCCAACTATAACAGAATGGACTATGTATGAATGGTAGAGGAATATATGATAGTGAAGTTGAATGCAGGTTTATACAAAGAGTTCAAGTGCATGAGGATATATATATATATATATATATATATATATATATATATATATTCATTCACTCATATACACTCATGGAAATCAAAGAGGAGAGGTGGACCGAAGAGATTGAAGATGGTGTAAGATGACCATGAACGTGTTTTGGAGATTTGCATTCCTATGATCCATTAGCTAGATGAGTAAACTATAAGCTACTTTTGAGGTTGAATTAGTTGGTACACTATCTCATTCTACAATGAGTTAATGGAAACTCATACACACTCATGGAAATCAAAGAGAGGTGGACCGAAGAGATTGAAGATGGTGTAAGATGTCCATGAACGTGTTTTGGAGATTTTCAAGCCTATGATCCATTAGCTAGATGAGTAAACTATAAGACACTTTTGAGGTTGACTTAGTTGGCGCACTATCTTATTCTACAATGACTTAATGTAATGTTTGGTTGCATATTAATTGTTTGTGTGGTTGAGATTTATTTATGTACTTGGTTCAATTGCATTTTTCTATTTTGGTTTAATTGATATTATATAATTCAAAGCATCTATAGTATTTTGTGTTTCTTTTAAATAATATTATATATAACTGAAATTGCATAAGACTGGTGTAAGTAAAGTGCAATGGCCCCATAACCCATTAGCCTAGGTTCAAATTCAAGCTCTAATACTTGTATCAAGTGCATTATATATACTCATTATTATTATTATTCAAATATGCATTTACATATTTACGTTAGTGTATAGTATGCCCCATCAATTAACTCTCTACCAAATCTACTATCATATATCAATATGGACTATCTAAACCATTCCTATAAACTACCATCTTATTTATTCCCAACGAATATAATTTTTCATCTCTTCCATTGACTCTTCACTTTCCTCCATAAGCACAACCGTTGGAATAGTATACAATGTGTTTCTTTCTTGGGTTGTGCACCATAATGGTGATAATAGTCTTATTGTCCTCATACATGAAACTTCACCTTCCATGTGCATAACACCAACTTCCTTAATGCAACGCTCATCATGCAATCTTTTTTCATTTCTATGCCTCTTGTGAATTGATATATCATGTTCGATCCTCTTCTAGGTTGCTATACCATACATTCCTAGCATCATGCACTTGAGCTCTTTGTATAAACTTGCATTCAAATTTCCTTTCAGATAGTCCTCCATCATTCATACATAGTCCTTTCACAAATGCTTCTACATCAAGTAATTGTCATCATCATAAATGCTAACCTTACATTCTTAGATCCCTATATGGATATGATTGACAAGAACTCTACTATATCAGTTAACATGTGGAAATTATTATACAATTATCTTACTGATTGGTGATGTAATAAAAGGTTCTAATCTAGGATTATTCCTAGAAAGGGCATGTGTGAAATCATTATTTATATTTTCTACTTTTGTGTGTTGAACCTAAATTGTGGGATATATGTGGTTTTCACCTTGTAAGTATTAGTTATGAGGCATATCAAACTAAACCAAGGGAAAAAAAGGGAACATGTGTGTAAAATCATTTTGATACAAAATTATGAGGAAAAGAACAAGACATGATACATGTTTTAACCATCATTGATAATGCTCATTGGTGATTTAGAATAATTCACGAAGTCATCTTTAGAACTTATCAATGGAGATTTATAATTTTCCTTGGAATTTTCATTAGGAATTATCATTGGAAAATCATAATGCACATAAATTCAAAGATAGTTAGAGCCTTTTATACACATGAATAGATACAAACATTCCTTTTAGAATAAGCATACGATTGACGGGGAGATCTAGATAGCATGAATTTGATAGCTACACACACACACACACACACCTTATTTTTTAATTTTTCAAAAACGTGACCCATTACAACCATGTCAACAATTTTCCATGTGTAATCTCCATCTTGATATGATCACACCATCTTGTTTTCTTACTTATGTGAATCACAACAAATAATAGGTCACATTCTTTGTTGATTGAATTGTCACTGATGCCAACATGGGACTTGCAGTGGCCCCAAAGGTAGTCATTGATGCCACCAAGTCCCTCTTGCAGTGCAGAGGTATGGATAATCCCAGTACCCTCACATCCAGTTCCTTGGGGCCCATAAAAATATGAGTTGTGCGTTGAAGCACCTTGTGGAGCTTGACAAGGTACTTGAACCCACAAGGTTGTATCTTGGAGCCACCACCTTGTTGATGATGCTGAAGACCCTGCTGCTGATGATGAATATCTTGGTGATGATGTTGAAGTCCTTGTGGATGTTGGAGAAGCCCTTGATGGGTTGAAGAATCATTAATAACCCATTATGTGGTTATTTATTCTTTGATGGGGTCATGGTACCATAGCAGAAGGATTGACAACCCCACAGGAGGTGGCATGATGAATATTGATCCCTGGAGGTCCTCTTGTGTGATTGATGAGGTTGAAGAATCCCATGAAGCCTATTGCATGGTGAAGAAGTATTTGGAACACCAAATGGGACAAATGACCCATTCTGTGGTCATTTGTGGTTTGCATGGTCATTTGTGGGTTGATAGGGTCTTAGAATCCTCAGAGATGATCTTAGGGCATGAGAAAGGTTCGCGGCCTACTTACATGGTGGTGAGATGACATTTGGACACTTGGAGACACTTGCTTGTATGCTTGTGGGTTGATATGATCATGATGATGCCCTATGGCACACTTGCGTTGGTATTGAGGTCATTTGTAGTTGTAACTTTTGGACATGGTTTAAGTCATGAAGTTTAGATGTGTCCAAATGGTAGTTTGATGGTTGTTGTACCCTTGAAGGAGTGCTGAAGATGATGTGTGTGTTGATGGGGTATTGAAACCCTTGAAGATGGTTTGTACCTTTTATTTTTGGTGGCATGACACTTAACACCTTGATGAAGCCCTTGAAGATTGTGGTGAACTTGAAGGTATATGTGGTAATCTTGATAACTTGTTGGAGTATGATCAAACCCTAAGATTGAATTTTGAAGAAGTATTGGGTTAATTATAACAAACCCCAAGACATGATGACCACTGAAGATGACTTTGAAGGATGCGTGACAAAACAAAAATAATACTAAATAATAAAAACAATTCCTTAACCTACAAGCCTTCTCTATTTTAAGGATATGGGAAACATAAACAAGTATAAATGCAAGTCATTTCCACTCAAGTTGGATATGAACGATTAAGAGGAAGAACAAGTTGTAGACTAAGGTAAATTCAGTGGAGCCTGAGGAAACTCAGATAAGTAGAAGTCCAATACAGTCCCAAAAGTTTTTTGGTGGTTGATGACAGTCCAATCTTGGACTTGTCTTGGGGTTGTACCAAAACACAGTTCAAGTTTTGAAGGCTCTCGGTGGTGACCAGCAACAGCATCAAGTTGCCATAAAACCTTCGCTGGTGGCTAGGGATGCTACAACAACTCACGAATTTGGTCTAAGGAAGCAACAGACTATGCTAGAAGCCCACGATGGTTGTCTAGACCTTTGTGGAGGTCACGAGCAGCTTGAAACAGGCCACAGGAAGTCATGGGAAACCAACAAACAAATTGAAGAAACAATATCATGAGTTTTTTTTGGAATCTATGAGAGCTATTTGGAGAACAAAATGGGTGTTTTGGAGCTCTGGAATTAGAACTTTTCCCAAGGAAATTAATTCTGCACTTGATCAGAATGAACATACCAGCAACAACTACTGTTTTGTGGAACAGGATGAACACCAAAATCTAGATGAATGAGAAGGATCTTGACATATGACCAACAATTAAAGGTAGAAGTAATGAAAAGTTTATGATCATCTTGATGACATGAAAAACCTTGTTCCTAATGTGACAAGTGACATTGGAATTTGACAATTGTAGTACAGTATGTGACCAGCCTTGCATCCTCTTGATGATTGACATAAGTAGACCTATTGATGTCACACAAACACATTGATGATCAACATACGAGTGAACTTCTGTACGATTCAGACAAGCAACATGGTATTGAGAAAATATTTTGCTAACTTGATGTGATGAGCAAACCTTTGATGGACATGAGAATACTTGAACAAACTTTGAGGACTTGGCTGTGTTGCAGTAGTGTATTGAGCAGACTTTGATGACTTGTTTGTGTTGTAGCAGTGTATTGAGCATACTTTGATGACTTGGCTGTGTTGCAGTATTATTTTGAGTAGACTTTGATGACTTGGCTATGTTGCAACAATGTATTGAGCATACTTTGATGACTTGGATGTGTTGCAACAGTGTATTGAGCAGAATTTGATGACTTGGTTGTGTTGCAACAATATATTGAGCAGACTTTGATGACTTGACTGTGTCATAGCAGTGTATTTGATGACTTGGTCGTGTCACAATAATATATTGGCTGTGTTGTGATAGTATATCTAACATAATTTTATGACTTGGTTGTGTTACAACGATGTATTGAGCAAACCTTTGAGGAATTGGTATGAGTCTGGAGGAACAGAATTGGTTGATGATTAGCAACAGTTGATTGAGTTGGATTGTGGACTGAGGTGTTGATGTGCAGAGGTACATGAGCAGATCTTGATGCAAGATGAGTCTTGCACTTGAGGTTTGGATACCTCAAACCTTCTTAGTTGGAGCTAAGAAAACCAGAATGGGTCCCGTTAACATAAAAAATTGTTCACCTAGCTATCTATGGTACAAACCATGATCATACATCATATTCCCACCATGAATTTCTCCATTTTGACCTTCACAACAGAAATTCCACCAAATATGGTCCAAAACTTTATTATTCCTTCCCCCATAAATGAAGGGAAGTTAAGCACTTATTGTGATTTATCCCCACTCTCTCCAAAAGGACAAAAAACCCTAAAAATCCAAAGATAAATACCACGCACAATGAGATACCATGGGTTTAAACATCCTTGGACCTCCCTATAAATACATTGTGAAGGTCTCCCAAAAAATACTTTTAGCCACACTTTTTGTCACATATCGTTACTTTTCACTCACCGTTGCTCCCATATTTCACCATATTTCTCCCACGGTGTATGTTGAGCTTGCTCCATACCCATTTGGATCCATTTTCCCTATTTGAAAACCATTAGTGGAGATGATTGGAAAACCATACCGTGGAGTCGACGAACCATCTCCTCGGACGGCTGCAGTGGCCCACATTATTGAAAGGTATTTTTGTTCTTGTTTTTTCATTAGATATAAAATAAAGAAAATCATAAAAATCGTCCTTGTTTTTTTCCTGTTACTATTTTTGAAATCTACCCTATGATCTGACTGATCTAGGGTAGGTGTTTTTACACGTAGTAGGGGAGAAATCCACACTACAAGTCCTATTACAAGAGTTGGTGCTCTTTTCACCAGTTAGTACTGATTGTAATCGCGAAGATTGAAGTCTTCCATTGAAAATAAATAATTCTTACCTTACATACATTGTCGTGTCTCTCTTTGATGTGATTATTGTGCTAATGACTCATGATTAATTTGGCTGATGAAAATGATGATGTAATTGACAACATAATGCTTGATAAATTCTGATTGATTAATTGAAGGTTGAAAAATGTTTAAATTGCTCACAAACTGATTCACCCCCCCTCTCAATGTGACCATTGTGTCCAACATTCTTTTCATTGATCCATGGTGCAATGCCAATGAATACATCACTTGTAACTATAATTAAAAATATCAATCAATATACATTCAAGTTAAAGTTTGAAAGTTTTAACATAAATTTGAAGAGGCCAAATAAAAACACCCTTAATATATAATGAGCCCATTAATGAAGTCACATACCTTCCCTAACAATAAGAAAAACACAATCACGATTTAGTGAAACCACAATCCCTTTGGTGTGCGTCTCTTACTATATCAGAATTGATGTGGCCCCTTTGGATTAAGAGGGACACACTTCCATTGTTTCACTTATCCATCATCTTCACATTGATGAATTACACATCCCTATGCATCAGTGCAAAATCCACAAAAGCATTCATATTTTCTCATCTTAATGAAAAATATGTCATCAATGTCTTTATTATCAACACATTGTAATTCCCTCGTGCCATTAATAGTTTCATAATAAGGATGGATCTATTCACATAATTGAGTATAACATTCCAAAAGAACTTTCATGATATTAAATATCAAATAATTTTTTTGTCTATGATCATGTCTTTAAAAGTATGTTAAAAAATTGAGCTTCAATGTCCACATTGTGGTCTCTTACTTGCACACTGGACTCACTTGAAGCTCAAATTTTCAACCTACTTTTAGTGTGCATCTCTTGCCATGTTGGAATTCTATGTGGTCCCTTTGGATTTAGAGAGACATATTTCCATTGTTTTACATATTCATGATCTTTTCAAATTTGATTAAGATCACATTTCTCTGCATCAACACAAAATCTACAAAATATTGCATACACTATCGTTTCAATGACAAAGATAGCACTGATGTCTTTACATCAAACATAGTGTAATTCCCTCATGCCACCTATAGTTTCATAATACCAAGGCATGGACCTATTCACATCACCAAGTGCAACATTAAAGAATAACTTATATCACATTAATATTAAATACTTTTTTTCTACTGATCATGTGTTTCAAAGTATGTTGAGAATTTGAGCTTCAATTTTCACACTGTAATCTCTCACTTTGCATCAATCTTGCTTGTTTGTGATCTTCATGGCCTAGTGATTTTTTCACCAGTAATTTAATTCAACAGATGATTTGAGTTCGTCCACATCATAATTGACATGTTATCTCTTAAGTGCTTGTTTCTCACATGCATTAATGCTTTAGTGTTCACTCTTTCCATGCCCCATTTCAAAAAATCTCCCAGTATGACAAAATCCTCTCCTTATGAATTTGACTCAACCAATAAAAAGAGAGTGCCAATTTCAATTGCCCCAGACACCAATAAAAAAAAATCCAATGCTTTGTATATTCTATCTTGTTCTTTCATAATGATTCATAACTCAACGCAAAGAAATGTTGAACACATAATGTATCATGCTCACAAACATAAAAATGATACTCCACATTGTGTGATTATGGAGTGTTGTCTTAGCCATCAATGCTGACTTGTGCATGTCTATACAAGACATGCACAAATATAGACACTTGCACATGAAAGCCATCCATCAATATAATTTTTATTTTAGTACACAATATCATAAATATATACGTGTGTGGAAACTACACATAAAATACCTAAACAATAATACTTGGTTAGAATGATAGTACTTGCTCTTTATATTTTTTTTAGAAGAAACTATGTAATTTGTGGTAAAGTTTATTATCGATAAGATTATGCCTGGCTCAAATACCTTGCAACACTATCTAAATTTGAAATATTGCCACTTAGACCTATGAGGGTGTTAGATATACTTATAAATATGGTTTTGAAACTTTCCCATGAATTCTAAAACATGTATATCATTCTAAAACAAGTCAATGCTCAAGTCAATGCCCATAGAGGTTATTCTTGAAGAAGAAGAAATAATCATAGTCATTAGAGGAAATTTGGGGTCTAAAATGGGCCTTATAAGAAAACGTGCAAAAATAAGTTTTTGTGAGTTGGAATTCAAGAACCAATAGAATTTCAATAAAATAAGTCAACCATAATGGTTGAATTGACATATTTGTCATTAAAAAAAACTACTTTTTTTGTTCGTATTTTCAACATATCTCATTGTGTTTTTACTCAAATTTCGATCGGGAGAGCTCGTTGGATGCGGAATTTGATTTTGCATCCAACGAGTACCCACACTGCATACTTTTGACGGACCCCGCTACCCCAAAAACAAGAAATACTTGAAAAAACGTGATGATGACCTNATTATTTTATTATTTTAACTATTATTTTATTATTTTAACTATTATTTTATTATTTTCCTTAGGAGGCCCATTTTAGACCCCAAAATTCCTCTAATGAACATATTCATATATCCTCCATATGGCCATGATATATGATATAATCCATGGTGTGCATGATCTAAAGGAGAATTCCAAAATGGAATAATGCAATATTACCACATTTAGGGAATCTTCTTCTACCTACATATTTTACTGAAAAACATATATTTGAGATGATTTATGCATTATTTCATTAAAACAAAATTATGACCCGTGGGAGGAGGGCCACTTTGCTAGTACCTTTAGAAGAATTCCACAAATGTGTAATAATAGAGATGGAATTCAATGCGCTATTGACAACAATAAGTGTCAAGAATTGTATTCGGCCTAATATACCACAATTTTAGTTAATCAAACATGTTAATGGAAATATTGACATTAAGATTTATTTCTTGAAATCCCTCAAATAGTTCAAATTCCATCATCTCCATAATGTACTTACAATGCTCATCATACATGTCTCTACATAAGCACTATTGTATAAAATACTTCTAATTTGATTTAACACAAGAATGTATATCCCAAAGCTCTCATACATTCTCTCATGCCATTTGGAAGTCTATCTTAGTAGGTATACTTGTAAATAAGATCTCAACAAGCAACTTTCTCATTTTCATCATATATACCTTGAATTTAGTATGCCTTTGTAATATTTTTATTGAAACATGGAGGGATTTTGACAATGATGTCACCATTCGAATATTTGTGTCCTTTTGCCACAATAACACTTGCAATTTCCCTGCAAGAAAATTATATATCAAGTTTTATAGATTTTCCGAATGAATGGAATGCCCTTGATACATTCCCATATGAAAGTTTGAACATAAAGTTGAAGAGGCCAAATAAAAACACCCTTAATATATAATGAGCCCATTAATGAAGTCACATACCTTCCCTAACAATAAGAAAAACTCAATCATGATCTAGTGAAACCACAATCCCTTTGGTGTGCGTCTCTTACTATATCAGAATTGATGTGGTCCCTTTGGATTAAAAGGGACACACTTCCATTGTTTCACTTATCCATCATCTTCACATTGATGAATTGCACATCCCTATGCATCAATGCAAAATCCACAAAAGCATTCATATTTTCTCATCTTAATGAAAAATATGTCATCAATGTCTTTATTATCAACATATTGTAATTCCCCCGTGCCATTAATAGTTTCATAATACCAAGGATGGATCTATTCACATCACTGAGTATAACATTCCAAAAGAACTTTCATGATATTAAATATCAAATAATTTTTTGTCTATGATCATGTCTTTAAAAGTATGTTGAAAATTTGAGCTTCAATGTCCTCATTGTAGTCTCTTACTTGCACACTGGACTCACTTGAAGCTCAAATTTTCAACCTACTTTTAGTGTGCATCTCTTGCCATGTTGGAATTGTATGTGGTCCCTTTGGATTTAGAGAGACATATTTCCATTTTTTTACATATCCATGATCTTTACAAATTTGATTAAGATCACATTTCTCTGCATCAACACAAAATCTACAAAATATTGCACACACTATCGTTTCAATGACAAAGATATCACTGATGTCTTTACATCAAACATAGTGTAATTCCCTCATGCCAGCTGTAGTTTCACAATACCAAGGCATGGACCTATTCACATCACCAAGTTAAACATTCAAAAATAACTTATATCACATTAATATTAAATACATTTTTTCTATTGATCATGTGTTTCAAAGTATGTTGAGAATTTGAGCTTCAATTTTCACATTGTAATCTCTCACTTGTGCATCAACCTTGCTTGTTTGTGATCTTCATGGCCTAGTGAAATTTTCACCAGTAATTTAATTTAATAGAAGATTTGAGTTGGTCCACATCATAATTGACATGTTATCTCTTGAGTGCTTGTTTCACACATGCATTAATGCTTTAGTGTTCACTCTTTCCATGCCCCATTTCAAAAAAGATCCCAGTATGAAAAAATCCTTTCCTTATGAATTTGACTCAACCAATAAAAAGAGAGTTCCAATTTCATCTGCCCCAGACACCAATCAAACAAAATCTAGTGCTTTGTATATTATATCATGTTCTTTCATAATGATTCATAAGTCAACCCAAAGAAATGTTGAACAAATAATCTGTCATGCTCACAAACATAAAAATGATACTCCACATTCTGTGATTACAGAGTGTTGTCTTAGCCATCAATGTTGACTTGTGCATGTCTATACAAGACACACACAAATATAGACACTTGCACATGAAATCCATCCATCAATATAATTTTTATTTTAGTACACAATATCATAAATATATACATGTGTGGAAACTACACATAAAATACCTAAATAATAATACTTGGTTAGAATGATAGTACTTGCTCTTTATATTTTTTTTAGGAGAAACTATGTAATTTGTGCTAAAGTTTATTATTGATAAGATTATGCATGGCTAAAATACCTTGCAACACTATCTAAATTTGGAATCCTGCCACTTAGACCTATGAGGGTGTTAGATATACTTATAAATATGGTTTTGAAACTTCACCATGAATTCTAAAACATGTATATCATTCTCAAACAAGTCAATGCTCAAGTAAATGCTCATAGAGGCTATTCTTGAAGAAGAAGAAATACTCATAGTAACATATTCATATATCCTCCATATGGCCACAATATATGATATAATCCATGGTGTGCAAGATCTAAAGGAGAATTCCAATATGGAATAATGCAATATTACCAAATTTAGGGAATCTTCTTCTACCTACCCATTTCACTAAAAAACATATATTTGAGATGATTTCTACATTATTTCATTAAAACAAAATTATGTCCTGTAGGAGGAGGGCCACTTTTCTAGAGGAATTCCACAAATGTGTAATAATAGAGATGGAATTCAATGCGCTATCGACAACAACAATTGTCAAGAATTGTATTGGGCCTAATATACCATAGTTTTAGTTAATCAAACATGTTAATGGAAATATTGACACTAAGATTTATTTCTTGAAATCCCTCAAATAGTTCAACTTCCATCATCTCCATAACGTGCTTACAATGCTCATCATACATGTCTCTAGATAAGCACTATTGTAGAAAATGCTTCTAATTTGATCTAACACAAGAATGAATTTCCCAAAGCTCTCAAACATTCTCTCATGCCATTTGGAAGTCTATATTAGTAGGGCTACTTGTAAATAAGATCTCAACAAGCAACTTTATCATTTTCATCATATATACCTTGAATTTAGTATGCCTTTGTAATATTTTTATCGAAACATGGAGGGATTTTGACAATGATGTCACCATTCGACTATTTGTGTCCTTGTGCCACAACAACATTTGTATTTTCCCTGCAAGAAAATTACATATCAAGTTCTATATATTTTCCAAATGAAAATAATGCTTTTGATACATGTTTTGATGCATTCCCATATGCCTTTGTGTGTTTAACATCTAAAAATCCCAACAACTTTGTTGTCTATTTTTATTTTATTTACTTTGTTTTATCAATCCATATAGTATTTGATTTTGTGTAATTATTGATTTTTTCAGAAAAGCAACTTAATTATGTTATTGACTTGCTCTCTAATTGTTCAATAAAGGCTAACGGCTCTCTAGTTAGATGCCCAAAAGGTTGGGAAATGGATTGGCCTACATTTTATTCTTGACATTCTCTCAATTTTGTTAATCTTTGTCTCATCTTCACTCCATCCTTCTCTCACACTTCATATCCGCTGGTAATCATATTTTGTTTTGTGTTTTCCCACATTCTCCATCGTAATTGTTTATTAAACTATGGATTAATATTAGACTGGCATAATTTTAACTTTGTTTTTTGTTTTTTATACAATGACAAAATAACTATGTGAGTTGGCCGTTGGGGCTTGTGCAAAAGTTTTGTTCTTTGTTTAATGTGAAAAATTCATTCACTTTTTTTCTCCTTTTAAGTTACAAAAATACCTTAATTGAGGTATTTCCTTGCCACAAGCATTCTTTTTACATCTTTGTTATAGTACTTTGATTATGGTATTTCCTTTATCAAACATTTTATGTTAACCCAATAAGAACTTGATCAAGGGTTTAATAAGCCTTCAATAGAGATATTTTAAAAATTTAATTTATGCCCTTAATTGAGCTTTAAAATAAGCTTCGATTGAGCTATAAAACTTGAGTGAGGGTTTAAAAACTAGAAATCTTGGCCCCTTTCTATAGGATTTTATACAAATGCAACTTCCAAGAGGTGAAACCCCTTCATCTTTATCATCTCAAGTGATAAGGTTGTTATTACTTGATTCATTATTAAATCCTCTATCCAATGGCATACCATTTTCACATTTATAATTTTACATTATATTTATAATTTATTCTCTTCTAAAACTTCGCACTTTCATGAAAAGCCTTAAAAACAATTAGTGAAATAAAAATTACACATCCAAAACATTGTTAAAAACATGTATGTACAGTTTTATATTTCAAAGTGATATTTCTATTTTTTTTTTCATTTTACATAAAAAGATATAATAAAATTTTGAAACACAAGCTTATAAAATTCAATCCAAATATTTATTTGCCAACATTGTTAAAAACATGTATGTACCAGTTTTCTAATTCAAAGTGATATTTCTATTTTTTTTATTATTTTACATAAAAAGGTAAAATAAAATTTTGAAACACAAGCTTACAAAATTCAATCCAAATATTTATTTTCCAACATTGATTTTTTTTCTTCTATATTGTATGTAATTGTGTACATATAGCTTTTGACTTTTAGGTGTCAAGAATAAAAGTCCATTGAACTTTGGTCTCATTAATTTTTAATAATACAAATTTTGACACGAAAATTAACATTAATGTTTTTGGAAAAACATATTATTATAAAAAACAAAATAATTCTTGAAACTTGTTTTTTTATTATTATTACAAATATATATATGAATTTTGATAAATTCAATTTAAACACGTGAATTTAATTATTTTAATAAGATTTAAATTTTTTCAAATAAAAATTTAGTATGGTTTGAACATTTTCATTAAGCATATTCAAATAACTATTAACATGTTCATTAACCATTAACAAATAGCATATAAATACTATAAATAAATAACTATTAACAAATTTACTAACAATTAACATATAAATATAAATAGTATAAATAATGACTACCATACCCAATATCTAATTTGCAAAACCCACACAGTCATGAGTAGAATATACAAAATCTTTGTTTTGTAAGTTGATATGTTTGGAAACATTTTCCATCTTTGAAGACATCCATGTTAATGTTTATAGATTATAGATTTGCTAGATGACCATCTTTTCAAGTTGAAAACGGGTTGTGGTAACAACTCAAACATTTGGGCAGAACTTTTAGCCTTACGGGGTTTACTTTTCTTTGCTCATCATCAAAATATCACTAAACTACAAATAGAAGGTGATTCAAGAGTGGTGATCGATTGGGCTTCCTATAAGTGTACCATTTAGGTTGATCATTTATCTTGGTGGATAAAAAGAGTGAGGGCACTTCAGGAACATTTTTCATTATTCAGTTTCAACATATTTTTAGATAATATAACATAGAGGATGATGTATTATTAAAGGGGTCTCTTTGCTACCCTGAAGACAAAATATTCTTTGAAGAATTATTCAATGATAGGCTAACTGATATGGGCTTTATTCCTATTTTCGACCGAAAGGTTTGCTGCAATCATCCTCAGATCTATTTTTTGGGTCGTTGTTGTCTATCGTTTTTTTATTGCTAAGGACGTTGTTCTTTAATAATTAGTTTTTTTTTGCATTAGAACCTTTGGCATGTTTGTGTTTGTTTATGAGCTAATCATCTATATAAGGATTTTTGGGAAGGTCCCTTAGGAGATAAAATTTTGTTTCAATGCTAATAAAATATGATAAATTTTGATAGTGTATACGATTATGCTATTTATATGTATTTTTATGTGGTGAATAGAGTAATTCTCATGTATACTTTGATTCTATCACAAAATAACAAGAAGATTTTTATTTTAATCTATCGTATTTATCCAAAAGTATAATTGTTCATCATATATTACAGATTATAAGGCTATTTTAATTTTTGTTCATAACTATAAACAAACAATATTATATTGAAAATAAATTAGGGTGAATTCCATAACATTTGTTTTTTTTAATAGCTCACTTATTTGAAATTGAAAATTTCAATTTATTTCTCAAGTTAATTAGCTCCTCTCCTACCTGCCATTGTTTCCATTGGGATTCGGATCCGCTTTGGGAGTTGGATCCCTTCCTAGAGCAATGGGCTGGCATGCGTGAGTTGAGGGTTGGAGATAAAGGAAGGGAAAACAACATAGAGAAGGAGGATGGCATCTATTCCAACTAAGGTCATGCTAGAACAACCTGCTTCTTCTAAACAACTTCTAGATTATCGATGTATATGTCGAAAAGGGTAGGGGAGAGGGGGAACCTTGCTTGAATCCAATATTACAATTAATAACTTTCAATCACCCCTCATTGCCCTTAAATTTGGAAGTGACAGTCTCATACAACATTTTGCGGCAACTCTCCACTCAAAGGAACCTTTATTTCTTCTCTTCTATTCCATAAGTTAATTCTGGCCACCGTATCAAAATATTTCCTAAAGTCCACAAAGTAGCAGAAGAGATTGGATTTACTATTAAGAAACTCCTCCACAATGATCCTAAGTGTAATGAGGTGGTCTGTGATAGAGTGATGACTTTTAAAGCCCTCTTGACCTTTAGCATGCTTACTTTCACTTTCTAGCCATACATTGGTTTTCTTTTGTAAAATGATACCATAAAACTTGGTGAAGTGAGGGATAATCATAATGGTTTGATAATTATAGGGGTTATTTTTATCATAGATTTTAAAGGTAGGAATAATGAGGCTCTGAGTCCAAGGATAGGGAAATCTTGCTTGACCACTAAATTAAAGAGTTTGTGGATGTGATGATTGAGGACATATGCTATAGTTTTTAATATTTCTACTTGTATCCTTTATTGTACTTAGATTTTCCATTTCCTAGGCGCTTAACCTCAAAATCAATGTCTTCTAATGAGAAAAAATTCTTTTGATGTAAGGAGGGTTTGAATGTTATCTATGGCATCTGGGGATTCATAAAGCTTGTTGAATTCAAATCTTTCAAAGAAATCCTATTATTAGCTTCAATTTTACTTGTTATAATTTGCCTCTAGATTTTCTTAGGAGTTTCCTTGGAGATGTGTAAAATAATTATTGATTTTTTATTTATATAGTGCATTTTTTTCCTTTTAATTAGGGCTTTGTATCTATTTATGTTGTCGATTTTTTGAGACTTTTCAATAGATTTCTTGATGGATCCTCTTGTATTTTTACATTCTTTATCATACTCGAGGCTGGTTCATTAGAGGAAATTTCAACTCAAAATGGACCTCCTAAGAAAAATAATAAAATAATAAAATAATAAAATAATCTTTATTAATTTTGGAGGAAGAAAAGAAAAAACTACTTTTTTTGTTCATATTTTCAACATATCTCCTTTTGATTTTACTCAAATTTCGACCGGAAGAGCTCGTTGGATGTGAAATTAAATTCCACATCCAACGAGTACCCACTCGGCATACTTTTGATGGACCCCACTACCCCAAAAACAAGAAATATCATCTACAATTAGGGTTTTTCCACCAAAACCCTAACAACTATTCTTTTTTCTAGGGTTTAAAAAATATCATCTACAATTAGGGGTTTTCCAATGCGATTTCCAATAGTAGCATATCAACTATGGTCCACCATTCAAGCAAGAGGCATAGAAATTTGATTCAAATAGCAAACTTCTCCGTCACAACCTCCATCGAATAAAAAAGAGGAAACCAAGGCTTCATATAAAGGAAGGACTAAGTGTTGGGTATGTTATATTCTTTGTATGTAAATTAGCGATCGAAGTTGATAGTCGACTAGTTAACAAGTCGACTGGAATTGGATTTGATATACAATGGAAGTTTGGTCAACTGGACGACTAGAATAGTCGACTGGTTGATAAGCATAAATCGGGTAGGAGTGTGATCAACACTTGGATCATAAAGAAGCTTGACTAGAGGTCGACTAAGGTTGAATCAGTCAAGTAAACTATAACAAAACAATTGAAAGATATTAGGAGGTTATGGATTTCCATTAATAAGGAGTAGCTATATATTGTAACTAATTTGGTTGTCATGAATTCTAGTATTCCATCTATAAATAATATGTGAAGGAAAGATGAAAGTAACATGGCAATACAATACGATACTTGTTCTTGTATGAGTTAAGAAGTAGAGTGGAGTGAATTCATGCTTGAGATGTTGTGATTTAATAAATAACTGTTGTAAATACTGATTAAGAGTGTTGATAATATATGAGCGGTAAATAACAATAGTTTGTCAGGTTTTACCTGTAAAGAGTTTTTCAGGCTGAAGTTCAGTGTGTTATGTGACTGTGTTTGTTCCATTGTTAAATTATATTACATCTAATTGTTAGAATAATTATGCATAATCAATATCAAAGGTATATGAATCATTGAAATGGTATCATAGATATATTTACCTTCAAGGGGACACCTTTGTTGCTGAGGGTCTAGAGAATACCTAGTTTTAGTGAGAGTTCTAGAACATTGTTTTTAGTTAGAAGGATCAACAATACAAGGATAGAAATTGAAAATTTTAATGGATAGAATTTTGAGCTTTGGAAGCTCAAAATGGAGGATCTTCTTGTAGATCAAGAGCAGTGAGTTGCTATCAGTCCCATAACAATTCTGACATGTATATCATCGGAATATTGACAGAAGATTGATAGAAAAGAAAGGAGTACAATTTGACTTTGTTTAGAAGATTATGTATTGCAAAATATCTGAGGATAAGAAACTACAAAGAAACTATGCGATAAGCTTTAGAACTTGTATCACTTAAAATATCTGGTTAATAAATTGTTTCTTTGGAAAAATCTATATCTTATGAAGGTTGATTAAGTAATAAATCACTCGAATGTCTTCAACTATTGTCGGTAAGTTGTTGTCCATGGATGTCAAAATCATAGAGGAGGAGAAATGTATTAGTCTATTGTGTCCTTTTCCAAACTCATGGGATAGCATGGTTGTGGCTATTGGATGGAATAATACCACATTAAAGATTGATGATGTTGTTTCATCTATGCTGTCATAAGAGATGAGGTGGAAGAACATGGAAGGATCAACCTACAATTCCCTGATAGTAAGTGGTCAATCGGTAAACAAAGGAAAAGGTAAAATCTTTGGTAGAAAATCAAAGTTGAGGGGTATATATCACCGACCATGATTGTTGGATGAGGTAAAGTTTGACTTTTATTAAAAAAAAAAAAGGAGAGGAACCCTTCCAGGGGTGTTGCATATCCCAGGTTTAACTCAAAATATAATATTTGTCAACAAGATGGGAAATGCATATATGGGGTCTGTATTTGAGAAAGATTCTTGTAAAATGGTACGAGGAGGGATAGTACTCATAGGAATATTTTGGACTGGAACATTGTACAAGATATTAGGAAGAACATATACCAATGGATGTGCAAATATAGTCTTTCATGAATCTAACAACATATCTTCTTGTTTAGTCAAAGCTACCATGTTTTGGCATCAACGGATGGGAAATATTGGTGAGAAAGGTATTCGTTCATTGCACAACAAAGGTATAGTCAAAGGTTTTCGTGATTTCTCTTTAGAAGTAGTCTTTTGTGAACATTGTAGTTATGGTAAACATGGTCATGTAGCTTTCCCATATGGGGCCACAAGGGTCAAGGAAATATTGGAGTTAATACATAATGATGTGTTTGGACCAATACCAGTCCCATCACTGGGGGATCCCAGTTTTACGCTTCTTTCATAAACGATTTCTACAGAATGAAATGGTTGTATTTTATAAGGAGGAAATTTGATGTTTTTGAAAGGTTCCAAGAGTTCAGAGCTCTTGTAGAAAATCATATTGGTAGAAACATCAAGGAGTAAAAAATTGATAATGGAGGAGAATTTTGTAGTAAGACGTTTGACCAGTTATACAGACATCATGATATAGCTCATCAAAATTTGACTTAATACACACATCAACATAATTGTGTTGCTAAAAGAATGAATAGAAAACTGATGGAAAAGCAAGGATCATGCTTAGTGATGCAAGTATCACATAAGAATTATGGGTAGAGGAAGTCAACATGACATGTTACATGGTGAATAGGTTGTTATCAATGGCTCTAGTCGAAAAGACTCCATATGCATCATGTTCTCATGGGAGGATAGTAAATAGAATTGAAGACTTCCTTGTTTATAGAAATCCATATTTTCCAACATATTTATTTGGGAAGTTCCATCCAAACTCTACTCAATCCAAGTTTGTTTTGAAGGGATCTAGTATAAAATCATTTCCAAGAGTTGAATAAATTATAACCTTGAATGAGAAGCATGATTTTGTCCCCTAACTCAACCATGACTTCTTGCCAATATTGGATAACATAGTCACATTCCAACATCATATGTTTCACCATTTCTTCTTCCTTCATCTAGAATATACATCGATAAGGGTCATGGATATTCCTTTTATGAATATTTTCTAATGCTATAATCCTTCCATGGGCTAAAGACCCAACAAAAGACATTTATTTTGGGAAGATAGTTTGGGTGCCAAATCTTCTTTCATAATTTAGAATGAGGATGAAGTGATATGTTGTGCAAAAGAACCCTATATCCATCTTTACCTAGTTACATTGGCCCTTTCTTACCCCATCCTATGATATATTTAGAGTGGATTCTAAGAGGGGATATGTTGTGAAATAGAGAGAGAAGAATAGATTAGTGAAAATTGAATATGCTCTTTTTACGTCTTTGTTACAATACTTCGATCATGGTAATTCCTCGACCAAACATTATATGTTAACTCAACACAACCTTAGTTGAGGCTTTGATAAACCTTCAATCTAGGTAGTTTGAAAATTTAATTTAGGAACTCAGTTGAGCTTTAAAATAAACCTTGATTGAGCTATAAAGTTTGATAGAATTTTTGAAAACTAGAAATCTTGGTCCCCTTTTACAGGATTCTATGCAAATGAAACTTCTAGGGGAAGAAACTCCATCTCTATCATCTCAAGTGACAAAGTTGATGTCAAAGGATTTATGATTGAATCCTCTACCGAATGATGTGTCATTTTCACAATGCAGCTTTCATATTATATTTTTAATTTATTCTCTTCTAAAACTTAATTTCTTCTTCACAGTTACAAAGACGCTTAAAGAAAAACTAGTAGCTTAAAACCTACACAACCAAAAAATGTAGATACCCTACCTTACCCTCCTTTGGATTTGAACCTATAACCTCTTAAGATAAAATACATGTTCCTGTTTAGGGGTTGGAATAAAAGTTACTTGTAAACTTTTTAAATTTTTTTTATGGACAAGCAATTGAATGCAAAATTGACATAAAAAATAACATTAAAATATTTTGAAAAATATATACTTAAAACACAACTTAATTCCCTACTAATTATTTAGCTAATATTCTCATTAATATATCACATATATTAATATATTCATCCATTTTCATTATAAATACTAAGAATAGAGATGCATTTAATTTTTAATAATTCAAAATAATGAAATTAAATTTATAAATAAATCCAATTATATTTTCTTTCATTAAAATAAAATTTAGACTACAAACTATTAATTCCTATTTATTAAAATTTTACCTTTCCTTGAACCACAAACTATTAAATCCTACTTATTAAAAATTTAGTAATTTATTAAATTCTACTTATTAAAAATTTAGTAATTTAAATTGAAAAAAAATGATTTAATACATTTAGACACAAGCTATTAATTCCAAATTACTCATATAAAATTTTTGTAGTTCATCAACCAAAAAAAAGTAAACGACAAACTATTTATTTATATTAAATATGAATAAATCTAATTTTATTTTCTATCATTCAAATAAAATTAAAACCATAAACTATTCAGTCTTATTTATTAAAAGTTTATCTTTAGTTGAAATAAAATTTAAAGCACAAACTATTAAATCTTACTTATTAAAAGTTTATTAAATTAGAGATGAAATAAATTGAAAAAAAAATGATTTAATACATTTAAACACAAATTATTAAGTTCAAATTACTCATATTAAAATTTTGTAGTTTATCCCGACAAAAAATAAAGGACTCAATGTACATAAACTTTAGTAGTTTATCGAATACTCAATGTACATCTCTTTGAAAATAATAATATTTAATGCTTTACATATTGTTAGTATTTAAATAACTTATTTCATTTGGACATCACGTTTTTTTTTTCTATATGAAAGGTTATTAATTTATTTCATTTGGTTAATAAATGTTAATGATATTTTTTCTGTAGACTGACTGGTAAGTGCCGTGTAAATGAAGGAATGTTGTAAAAAAGGTCTCAAGTTCAAATCTCACCCCGATTTATCTGTGCCCCATGGTTGTGGGTACCAGAACCGCCCCATTAAACTATATACATACTTTATTTTCTTTAAATTTAAACTTATAATTTTTTGAAAAGAAACACATGTTTTTAACAATTATTTCACTTAAATTATACATATCTAAGAAAATATAGAACACCGTTACATTCATCTTAATTATATATTTGTTTAGACGTTCAAATAAAAAATCTAATAATTTTTTTTGAAATTTTTATAACTAATCATCTAATTGAATATAAATTTGATGAAAAATAACATTAATATATTTTGAAAAATATATCCTTCAAACACAATTTAATTCCATACAAATTATTTAAGTAAAATTCTCATATATATATATATATTCATTCATTTCTATTTTAAATACTATGATAAAAATAAATAAATTTATAATAATTTAAAATAATAAACTCAACTTTATGAATAAATCCAATCTTATTTTCTTTCCTTCTGAAATAAAATTTAAACCACAAACTATCAAGTCCTACTTAAAAGTTTAGTGGTTTATCGAATTGGAGAAAAGAAAATGATTTAATAAATTTAGACACACGATTAAGTCCAAATTACTTATATTAAACTTTAATAGTTTATCAAATTAGAGAAAAAGTAAACGACTCAATGTACATCTCTTTATAAATAATAATATTTAATGCTTTACATATTGTAATATTTAAACAAGGGAAATAGCAGCAAGGCTGCTTATACCTGCCTCTTAGAAATATTTTATTGTAATATTGTATATAGTTTAAAGCTAAAAGTCGAAGAAATTATGAAACATTCAAACTTGCAACAATGTATTACTTAGTGTCACTGTATATATTTCTATGTGTATATGAATTAATTACTTATTAAGTAGGTCCTTGAAATTAAAGATCCAAAATGAGTTTACTTGTCTTTGTGAATAGGAGAGCTTTTGTCACTATCAATAGCTGAGATTTCTAATTTGATGATGTTGATTTTGACATTTTAGTTTTTCTATCACTAGAATCGGATTTGCAACTCATGAGCAATCTTGCAAACAATAATAACAAATACAAGCATTGACTACGCCTATTGCATGATCTGTCACAATTTTCACCAATGTTTCAAATGCATAGTAAGATGATGACCGTCAACTAGAAAAACAAATATTCTTGTGTAGGGAAACAAATATTCTTATGTGTAGGGAAGAGTGTAGTGGATCTGTCTCTCTTAAGTTACTACCCTATGTTTTCCCCACATTTACATTGGGCCTTCATGGGACCAATCTCAACCAAATCACATATTAATTCTACCCATAAATTGCACTAACAAGAAACAAATTCCCTTCACGATCTTTTGAGAATTGACTATCCATAAAAAAAACAAAGATTAATATTAACAAATTGCACCATTAAAAATAATAACAATGAATACCAATGATTGACCTTTTAGAGCAATGCCATACATATATTAAAGTTCTGTTTCCCATACATATATATGTTGTAGTTGAATTAATTAATATATAAACCATTTGACTTATGAGATATTTCTCCGAAAATAAAGGAATAAAACGAGAATTGTTACGCTTTTGAGGGATCATAAATGTTCTTTAGGGCGGAACACAGGGAAGCTCCATGCCCCCAATAAGTGCCCACATATAAGTGTGACAAAAAAATCACCAAATGATAAATAATTGAGACAGATTTGACAGGATTTCAGAGTAAATCCATTAATAAATCATGGATAAACTGCGGTTTGATGCAACGTATAAAATGAAAACAATGACTAAGATAACATATTCTATAAGAAAACAACAAAACACATGTGGATAATAATTTTACCAAGAATTAATGTAGATATTAGAACATGACACCAATCAAATATGTGACGTTTGACATATTATAATCTGCTCTCACATTTCTTTGTTAAAAGGAAAATCCATATGGAACCTATATTCGAAATTTCTCTTCTTTCTATTCATAAAGTGTTTTGTCATTAAATTAATTATTTATCTAGATGTGAGCCAAAAACCATTAATGATATCAAAGTAATAAATCAATCTATATATATATATATATTTTCAATAAACTTTAATATGTTTATAAGCCATGTTTATTTCATAATGGTTAATTCTATTAAAATACTAAATCAATATAAATAATATGTTTATTAACCATCTTTATTTCATAATAGTGAATCAATTGAAATTTTTTTTGATAACAATGAACATCTTATAAATTTTCCAAGTAAATATGAACTTGAATCTTCAAAGCACTTTTCGATTTAAGACGTTTGATTTTGATATAAATAATGTTATAAATCAAAATATTAATAAATATCAAATTATTTATAATATGCTATGAAATATTAAATTATGTAATTAATATATAATTAAAAAATATTAGAAGTGATATGTACGGGGTACTGTCTATTTTTTATTGATTTCGAGGGAATAGAAGTGATTTAAGACTCATGGGGTTAGGGAACACAGCTAGACATATGTTGAAAGGTAGACTTTGTATCTTGGATAAGATATTATCAAAACTCTGAATTATTCAGCTAATGATTTTGGGTGACTGATTTTCTTCTTGTATCAAAGAACTTGCTTTGAAAATCAGATGACTCTTCAGTTGAATTGCCAATAACTTTCGTAGTCTTTTAGCACAACGCTTCCTACATATTTGACAATATGACAATTGCCTTGTTGGCAAGCTTATAAACGACACAATATAATTGTTGCCTTGTTGACAAGTTTACAAATGACATAGTTAAATTGGATAAAAGAGTGTTAGTTCAGAATTTTGAACCTCCTCAAAAGAGGTGGATTCCATATACTGTGGTTGTGGTTATTGGATAAAAGAGTGTTGGATTCCATATACTGTGGTTGTGGTTATTGGATAAAAGAGTGTTAGTTCACAATTTTGAACCTACTCAAAAGAGG
>LPNX011187317.1:126052-165276 GCA_001517045.1 Pseudotsuga menziesii | reverse complement strand
AATAAAAAACATGTATTTCAAATTAAAGTATCTCATAAGAGCGAATCCCATGTTTTTGCATGGAGGGTGGTTCGTGGCTTTCTCTGGCAAAGGTTAAGAAACAAGGCACTGATCAATGCTTAGCTCATTAAATTCACTCATCTATCAGTGTTGCCAGCTAACAATTTACACTAAAAGGGTTGTCACGTGACTAATCCTTGAAATATAGGATTTACAATCTCGATGACATATGGTTGTTCTTTGGCTGTGTTGCGCACACACATGAACCTAGGCCTCGCAATGAAGCTCATAACTGTAGCTTGGAAGGTTATGCATGAGATTTTTGGGATAGAGCACATTTCATCCATGTCTGCAAGAGAAAACGAGAAAATTTCATCTGTAACTTCAACTTGCCGGCATGTCCATGAATGGGTAACTTCAATATTCCAGATTTTTTTTCGTAATTCTAAAATTTCCTTTAAAAACGAGTCTCGATTGAGCATATTTAGCATATGTTCAAACATCTAATATGTAGAGTAGATTATGTAAAATTTGATCCCTAACAAAAAAGAACTCTGCAAAAAATATTATGCAAATTAAAGGGCAATATTTTGGACAACATTTTTTAATGGGCATTCAAAGAGAACCAGCCTGAATGGCATCAACGATCTTTCCAGTGTACTAGACATTCAATTACGAGTAATCCAAACATACTAACCATTACACTATATCCTAAAACTAATTAACTTTAAATTTCAACATTAAATAATATTTATTTTCATATGAACTTTAAGTAAAATCTAATAAAATTTTATTAATATACAGTAAAATCTAATAATACAACATTTGAATATTATGAAATTTTATTAATATAAAATGATTAGCGTTAAATTTCAACATAAAATAATATTTGTTTTTAAAAGATTTAATTTTATAATAAAAAAGGAACGCTACGTACAAAAATTACTACAGATAATTAAAGGCAGCATTGAAAATTTCAAGGATGAGTGACGCAGGCATTTACACAATCCCACTTGTGTAAGTTTGCACCATTGAACTAAAAGCAAAAATATAGAAAAAGCGAAAAAAAGGCATAAATTTATAAGAAATTTGAAAGCATAAATTGCACGTCAATGGGGAACCTTACGGGCCGTAGGCTTAGGCGGGCCCACACAAGAAACGGACGCCAAGAAATTATCCAAAACCGTTAATGCGTCTCCCTCCAATTTGGCCTTGGACTTGCTGACGGCGACGCCACCATCTTGTCCTTAAGCCAACTACTTATTAATTAACGTAAACATATCGTTATGTATTCAATTACGCTTTTAATGTGAGAGTGTGGAGCCCATATGATGTCATTGTTACCAGGTGTCGACCCAAATCCAGATAGCAAACTTCGAGGATGACATCATCCCTGCTTAACCAATAGCAACACAAATAAATACAATTTTAATAAATTTAAAAATTGCTATTTTTCATGTTACAAAGTTAAACTTTGGAATAGAGATTTTAATCTTTTAAATATGCATCGATATGCACCAACTAATACCTAAAGTCAACGCGGTTTGAATTTGATCGATTACAATATACCTGCTGAGGCAGCAGGTATATTAACTTATTTCCTTTGGACAACAAATACCATCACATTTTTATCTAAATATATGAAAGATCGCTAACTTATTTCATTGGGATAACAAATATATAGAGGGTCATTATGGAAAGTAATTTAATTTGGATAACAAATATCATAATATTTTTTTAAATATATAAAAGGTTATTATGAAAAGTAATTTAATTTGGATAACGAAATATCATGATTTTTTTCCAAATCTATGAAAGGTTATGGAAAGTAATCTATTTTATTTAAATAATAAATATCATGGTTTTTTTTAAATATATGAAAAAAATATTATGAAATGTAAATATATATAAAGTATATGTAAAATTTTAAATTATAATTTATTAGAATTATAGACCAAATTTATTGAAAAAAAGATTTTACTAAAAATTAAAATTAAATAAAAAATATCATACTTAATACTTTCAACTACCCAATATAAACTATCTTAATAGAAATAATATAAACTTGTAATATCATTAATGATAAACCACATAGAATTTACATAATTATAACAAAATAGATTTCAAAATAAAAATAAAAAAATATCATAATTAATACTGTCACCAAGCCAATCTAAACTATATTGATAGAAGTAATATAAACTTGTAATCATCATTAATGAAAAACCACATAAAGTTTACAGAATTATAACAAATTGTAAGCATGGTACTTTGACAACATTTAGCCATTCATATACAAAGGAAGAAAAATATTTAGAAATCCCTCATAATTAGGCATATTTTATATATTAAAAAGTCTCTAAACCGCCTCTCTCCACATAGATCTATAAGATTAGTTGTTAAGCAATGCTTACTGATAACAAAATTCTTGAATATAGCCCTTTCTGACAGATAGATATATATACCATATTCCAAGTATTATGGCTAGGGTTATAGATATATACATACGCAGTGGGAAATTTACCAACGGGGACCGCCGGGGCCGGGAGGAGGCGGAGGTCCGGGTGGTGGCGGTCCAGGCGGGCCGGGCGGAGGGGGATGAAGATGGGGATGCAGATGCGGATGATGATGGTGATGCGGAGGGCCGGGAGGAGGCGGAGGGCCACCGGGGCCGGGCGGAGGCGGGGGGCCGGGAGGAGGCGGAGGTCCGGGAGGGCCGGGTGGAGGAGGGCCGCCGGGATACATTATTTTTATGCTTTTCACCCGCTCACTAAGCAAACGCACCGCCGCTACTGCTACTGCTCTGCCGCTGCCGCTCCTTCTGTAAGATCGTCCGTGAAGAGGAATTTGCAAATGAGTGTTTGTCATCGTCGCCTTACCTATAGGGGTTTATATAACGGATTTTCGAGGGTGTTTGAGATCTGCGTGCCGTGTCACACTAGGGTTTGAATGGTAGATAGCTTGATAGAGTTTTGTCAACAAACAGTATTATCTAGAACTTTCGTGATTATCTATACCAATGACAGAGTTAATCTGAAAACATCTAGAACTTTCGTTATTATTTAGAGTAATGATAGATTCATCTTAAGCTTACATTTATTAAGGATATAGAAAGATGCAATTTTTCTTCTAAATTATTAGATTTGTGACAAGTGTTGGAATTTCATTTCATTTTTACTTTTTCAAGTAAATTTTGATGACTTTTAACCATACAAAGTTTTAGTGAAAAAATAACGATTCAACAATCAAGTTTTATTAAAAAAAACTTTCAATAAAAATGTTTTAACTAAAGAACTTAATGTTCAATTAAAAGATATGTATTTTATTGAGAAGTTTAATTTCTAGTTAAAAAATAACAATAAACTTATTTATAGGTATTTTTAGATGATCATTTGGTTTGAAAATTGTGGGTGGAACAAAACAATCTACTAATAATGACAATGACAAGTCAAAACTAACATGTGCCAACATTATGCATGTGAAGTACATTAAGTGATAAACTTAAAAAACAAACAAAACATGGAACCTAGAATACTTTGCAAAGGTTAATGTTAGGCCATATGTAATGCATCATACAAAATTTTGCGAGGTTAACAAGTTGCGTCAATGGTGTAACTGAAATTGTGACATTTTAATTTTCAACTAAAAGATATGTTTCTATTAAGGAGTTTAAATTCCAATTAAAAGACAACAATAGATTCATTTACCCATGTTTTTTGTTGATCATGTACTTTGAAAATCAAGTGTGGAGCAAAACAACCTACTAACAATGACACATACAATTCAAAAGTAACATGTGTCCACGGGGACTTCACTTAGTGAACCTCTCACATAGCACGTGCGATCGTGGGATATTAAAGAATACCCTTCATTTCGAGAGATATTGACCCAAACTCTTTTTGTTGAAATCCCCTCCCAATACTTAAAACCTCCTCCCCACCCCTTTTTATACCTCAATCCTTATAAACCACTCTAACCACCCCCACCTTAAACCCCTCATCCCCCCAATACCTGTAATATACTGGTTCGATTTTTTATAATTTTAAAACCCACAATATGAACTAACGTGATAGGATATTGGCCAACAAGTGAAGCCCCCGTGCATGTGTCGACACTGTGCATCTGAGGTACATTAAATGATAAACTTAAGAAACAAACAAAAGATGGAACTTAGAATCCTTTCCAGAGGTTAATAGCAGGTCACATGTAATGTAGCATACTAAAATTTTCAAAGTTAACATGTTGCATCAATGGTGTAATTGAAATTGTGACATTTTATTCCAGGAAAAAACTTCCTCATCCTCATAAAATGAGCAAAAAAAGACATCCATACCATGGTGGCCTCTACCTTGTTGCAGATTGTATACAGATTGCCCGAATTATGATGTAGGGTTTTTCATTGGTAGGGGATTAATCATTGGAAAACCTAATATTTCTTCCATTCCACGGTGGATGGGTTTTTCATTGAAAGTTTGAGAAGAGTTGTGTTTGTTTTTAGGCTTGGTTGTGTTCTTCAACAGAATTATCACTGAAATTTTTTTCTGCAATGTAGGGTTATCGTTTACCTTGGAAATGTTTGCATTTCCTGAAATGCTAATATTCTTTCCATGCTGCGTTGAACAGTGCCTTGTTTCAGGGTGTATGGAGATTTCCTGAATTATATTGTGGGGTTTTTCATTAGTAGGGGGTCAGTCGTTGGAAATACTAATAGTTTCCTTAATGGTATTTTATTGCATGCAAGATTAATTTTATGTTTTGCTGTGAATTGTCTTAATTAACATGGTGTAGGGTTTATGCTTATTGTTTCAATTGGTACACAATTTAGAGTTACTTTTGTGTTTCCACTTGGAATTGAAGTGGCCTTGTGATGTACCCACCATGCTTTGTTCCATTGTTTATATTTAGATGGGTTTATTAAAAAATGTTTGGTAAAAAACAAAAAGTTTTTATTTGTGTTTCCGAATTTAATAGATCTAGTTGGAGATGGCTCTTGTTTTACTACATGTAATGTTTGTGGGTGGTTATAGTTAGCTATATTAGTGATTTTATGGCAAGTATTTGTTATTTCTTTCAATCTTACTATTTCCAAATTTTGATGAGGGAATGCCAAACCCATTCAATACCCATTTAGAAATATTTTAGATTAGAAACATCCTTATCATGATCTGATCTATGTTCCTGAACCATAACAAATTATTATGATTGAAAATGAATCCTATCATTAGATGTTCGTAAATTAAATTGTTATTATTGGAAATGAAATGCAATTCAAATGAATTTAAAAAGAAAAATTAAAAGATGGATATCAAATGAATTTTAAAAAAGAAAGAAAGCTCGTTGAATTTCATGCTTGTAGACAATAGATCGTATTTTATAGTACCAATGATTATTGTTTTCTCATCTTTGTGCCTTTTTTTTCAACAAGAAAAAAACAACTTTTTATTATTATAAAAGTCATATCCATATATACAAAAGGTCCATATACCATCTTCACTAATTACTGAACCATAAGGGATCAAAACTACAATCCACCAATCAAAAGACAACCCACTAGATCAAAGAGCCAAAAAAAAAACTCGTCCAAACCAAATATCATCAACAACGGAAGCCCAACTACACCAAAGTAGCTGAGAAAACAAGTCATATCCATCACAAATAGATGGAGAAGATATAAATCCAACAACAAACCTAACATAATTAAAAAAAGTTCAAACTCCTAGCCCTGCAAAGCTTCCCCTTAAAGAAAAGCCTGGAATATATTTTACCTTCCATGGACCACAACTCCTTTCTGGACAGACTATCAACTTCCCTATTATAAACTCACGAGATATGATGAAGAGACAAAAAAGTGGAGTCTTTCATCAATCGCTTGATTCTTTCCATCCAATGAAATAGAACCAGAGATTGCACCTAAGCTTGCCCCAAATAACAATGAACAATGACTTGAGAATCCCCCAAAACTTGCAAAGAAAGAAGACCCGACCATTTGGAAAAAAAGAGTAATCCACATAATGCCACCATCTCAACTCTGGTATTAGAACCTCTGCCAGCTCTCAACCAACCCTTAAGAATAGTGTCCCTTCCAAGCTTTAAAAACATCCCTACACCACATAAACCTTTTGAAGCAACCCCATCAAATTAACCAATTGGATGCTCGACCAAAAGAGAGGGAAAAAACTTAACATTAGAGTGCCCAATAGAAGTATCAATGCTCCACTCTAAGAAAGAAGAAATAATCTTCATGAAGATGAACTCATCCTTCTGCAAATGATTAGAAAATATGGCTTTATTCTTAGCCTTTCAAACTTCCCACATCACAAAAAAAGGAAGGTGATTAACATGATTTCTCCTTCTAAACCGATTTCGCAAATTTTCTCCCATCAAAGCACCATCCCACAAAGAATTCAGCAGATAATGGTTCATTAATAAAAACCAATTATCTTTGAAGAAGACACAGTTACCAAATAAATGAGTGACCGAATCAGCCTCTGATTTGCACAAAATGTATCTTCCAAGCCCATAAAAACCTCTTTTTTGCAAATTATCCCAGGACAATTTTTTTTTCCAGACATATCTAGATGAATAATTTGATTTTAAGAGGTATATGGCCTCTCCACAACAAAAATATCCACCAATCGACACTAAGGGATCTCTATTCTAAAACAAGTGAACGATAAGCCAACTGAGCGGAAACCTTACCCTCCTTAGAATTAAAATACCAAATCGGCTTATCAAAATTTGCACTCAAAGAAATATTTCCTTGATAAAGATTTGATACATACACATCCCATTCCTCCGCAAGAAGAGAAGTTAACCCTAGGTCAGAAGAAAGACCGCATCTAGTGTTTTCGATTCCCAACTGGACCTGTTTTAAGACATGGAATTTTTTAAGATGGAGTTCCAAAACAAGCTACCTGGATAATTCAAACTTACCTTCCAGGCCACAGATAGGATCAATTCCCAGAATAATTTGGACACCCCTCCCAACCTACCAGCTTAAATCCTTTTTGATGATAAGAAGACAATATAAAAAACTATTCCAGACAATCGATCGAGCATTCTTCTTCACAATATTTCCCTTGAACCAATGGACCAGATCCAAATTGTTTAAGTACTTGGATTTTATGAGTTTAACCCATAAACCAGAGATGAAAAACAACACCATAACGATTTAGCACATAAAGAGAGATTGAACTTTTCCAGATGATTTAGCACATAAAGAGGCATTGACAAACTTTGCTAGGAAGACATATGGAATTTTGAAGACTCCAGGTTTCCCGACCATAGAAACTGAAACACCAAAACTCTCATTCGGGAGATAATAGAAGCTGGAATCTTGAATAACGAAAACTAGTAAACAAGAATGCCTTGCAGTTTCGATGAAATCAAAATGAGTCTTTCACCCATGGAGAGATAATGATAAGTCCAATTATTAATTCCGCATTGAAATATTTTTAAAAGCTAGCATTAGTCCTTTTTGCTGTAGAAATTGGGTTTCAAATGAAATCCCAAATAGTTAAAACCATCCTCTAACTTATCAACTATGAAATGAAAAATACTGGCCATAAAATCTTATAAAGTTTGATTCCTGCAAAGACAAATAAAAGAGGATTTTTTCTTACTCACCTCTAAACCGAAAGCCTTACAAAACAGCTTTAAAATACTCTGTAAGAAGCTCCAATCATCTTTAGACACTCCACTAGCAATAAAAACATCATCGACAGACATAAAATGAGAGATGAAAACCTGTCTCGAAATCTTAATCCTTGAGAACTTCTTTTGAACCCTTTCCTCGATGAATAAAAATACATAGACCTTCAATAGCTAGGATAAACAAGTAGGGAGAAAGTGGACATCCTTGTCTTATACCTATGTTTCCTTTAAAGAAAGTTGATAGAACACCATTAATAATAATTGCATATCTAACAGAAGTAATGCAACCCATTATCCTTTCGACGATATCATAGGAAAGTCCAATCCGAATAAGAATTATTCTTATAAAAGACCAGTCTAATTTATCATAAGCTTTATGAAGATCCAATTTTAGGAAAAAATAATTCTTCTTTTGGATTTTACAGTATGAAGACATTCTTGGACAATGCCCATAGCATCAGTAATTTGCCTACTTGGTAAAAAGGAAATTTTCTCTTTAGAAATGAACTTACTCAGAAAAGGATTCAGTCTTTCTGCAATAATTTTAGACATAATTTTATAGGGCAAGTTGTAGAGAGAAATTGGACGGTAATCTCCAAAAGTTTCAAGACGATACTTTTTGGGAATAAGAGTCAGAAAGGTAGAATTCTCATTAACTTTTCCTTGAATACGACATTCATCAATTGCATCTGTGATCTCTTGACCAAATAAATCAAAGAAGTGCAATAAAATTCCATCGTCCAACGATCTAGGCCAGGACACTTGTCCTTGGAAAACAAATTCAAAGTAGACTTAACCTTCTCCATAGATATTGGCTTTCCAATGGACAGACACTCATCTTCTTCAAACATCAAAGATAATTTTTTTTATGGTTTTTAGCCGACTTTCCAAGTTAATATCTCCATTGTGTGAAAATATATTTTTAAAGAAATCAACAGCCTCACCTTGAATAGACTTTTGATTAAAACAAACCTCACCTTTCTCATTACTGATTTTCCAAATGGAATTAGACAATCTTCTTTTATTAGCAAACCTATGGAAACATTTTGAGTTGTTGTCACCAGCTTTTAACCATACAACTCAACTCTTTTGATGCAGTGTTTCCTCCTTTTGTTTGAGAATTTTCTCACGCTTGGTTTCCAAAGCATTCAATCTGTCTCTTCTATCAATGGAAAAATAAATATCATCCATCACACCATACATAACAAACGAATTAGAGACCAAAGACAACTTATTCCATTGAACCTTAATGAAATCACAGAAAGTAGGATCTTCTAACCATACAAGATTAAACTTCCTTGTGGTATGAGATGCCAACAAAATAAGTCATGTTTTGTATTTACCAAAAGCATCACATAGATATTCAAAAAGAAAGAACCGATCTAGCCTTTTAGCAAGACCAACAGCCCCACATTGACCATTAGACCAAGAGGGAGTCAACAAATTTTCCTCTTATTCTGTGATTGGATAGGGCAATATATTATGATAGCTTGTGCATCTATCAATTGCTTTTAAACAATTCAAATTTAGTGTGGTGGAGGTTGCCATGCAAATCAATGTCTGTTATGTTGCTTCACTAGGTGAACTTAACTTTCTGTGGAAGAAATTGGGTGTTTGTGCTATGGAAAATTTTTAGTGTTAGTTTTATGAAGAGAAGGGAGAATATTCCTATAGTCATTCCTATTCATAGAATGATAGTCTTTAATTGCTTTTGGTTATGTAATGGCTTTAGCCATTTCAATAGTTTCTTGCGTAGTTGATTTTTTATGTTGATTAGGTAATAGGTGGCTTCTGTATTTCTAGTAGTTGGGTGGAACCTTGGCCACTGACTAGCAATAATTAGCAACATCAAGCATGCATATAGCCATGTGTTCAACATTGGATATAGTCATTAATTGTGCTAGTGAGAGTTTTTTTTACTTGGTCCATAAACTTTGGATTTGCAAATGGAAAGTGTGGTAGCATACAAACATATAAAGAGCTAGAGAAATGAAAATATGGAATTAATTTGCTGGTTTGTTGTTTCTAAAATTAGCTTTTCAATGATGTATGTGGTTGTTGCATAAGAGTCTATAGTTTGTTTCCTTGGTGCTCCATGATTGAATTTGGTTATGCAATGGATTTAGGGATGTTAGTAGCTTGTTGTGCTAAGGCGATATGTTTTGTTGTTATTTTTTGATTGAATGGGGCAATAAATTGTGATAGTTTATGATAGTTGATGCATATGTAGTGTGGTGGAGGTTTCCATACCAACCAGTGTTTCTATTTGCTTGGCTAGGTGGACTTAATTTTCTGTGGCATAATTTGGGTGTTAGTGTTATGGAAAAATTTAGTATTCATTTTATGAAGATTGTTATGATACTACAAAAATTTAGTTGTATGGAGCATGTTCCTATAGCCATTTTCCATTCATAGAATGATAGTCCTTGATTGCTTTTTGTTATGCAATGGATTTAACCATTTCAATTTAGTTTCACGTGTAGAGGAGTTTTGCTATATTTATTAGGTAACATGTGGCTTCTCTATTTCTAGTAGGTGGGTGGAATCTTGGCCATTAACTAGGAATAATTAGCAACAATAGGCATGCATATTGTCAAATGTCCCAATTTGCAAAAACAATTTTATATTACTTGAGGAACACTGTGTTAAATTTTATGCTAAGTTGTAATTGATGATCCAGTGGGGTCAAGAATATTTAATGTAAATTCAAAATATTTTATTTATAAATAAATAAATGAGGAGACAACAACTTAGGAGAACTGTTAAAAGAGTGTTTACTGGTCAATTGGTGGAGGAGACTGGGTGGAGAGCAAACTGACATGTGGCAGCATCCTCAAACCACTTCCAACTATTGCAGGTGGCAACCTCCCTATATTTGTGGTCATGATTCCCCAAGAAAGTGGAATCAGAGCAGGTGGCTCATTTAATGAAAACCGACCCAAAATACCTAGGAATCTTTATAAAATTTCCCATTGAAGAGAGCTGAGGCTGCTCATTCTAGAGAAGTGATCATTTAAGGTGAATGAATTTACTCAAGAGAAATTCAATGAAGGGGAGTCTAGAATGTGTTTGAGGGGATAACTGCTGAGATTGATCTAGTTGCAGCTTTTAAGTTGAAGATCATACTGCTGAGAGCAGATTGTTATTACTGAGGTAATTGATCCAGTCAGGTCACATAGGTTTTACAGTTGCATTCTCCACCCATTTCTCAGCCAAGAAGACCAGGAACAGGCTCGAGGGTCTTGAGGAAGCGTTGTTTGAGCACTCTCCAGGAGTTTGGTAGGGAGGAACGACCTCCATAAGCTGTTGTCGTATTGTCCTCATCAGGTTCTAATTTGTTTTTACTATCTTCAGTTAAATAATTCGTAGTTTATCTATTACAGGCATTTTTAGTGTTTAAGGTTTATGAATGAGAAGTAACTGTGTAATGTTAAGTTCAATAAAATTTATAGATTATCTATAGAAATGGAAATGATCATGTAAATAGTGAAATAGATAGAAATTCAATTTCCAAGCTGTGGTTTTCCACACCTGAACTTAGGTCGTACTCTAGCACAGTTGAAATGTTTTAAGTAAATGAAATGATTCTTTTATTAGAATGAAACTAGTAGATATGATTCTTGTATCTGTATGTAAAGAGATAGATTTTATTTCAATGTTTACGAAATACAATGAGAAAACAATGCTATGTTTTGCTTACACTTATTATTTTACTTTAACCAACTAAATGAAAACACAGGTATAAGAAATAGTGAATACACTATTACTACAGCATTAGTATACTAATAGGAAATAAAAATCTGATAGTAAAATAAATAACTGATATTTGAGAAAGCATATAAAAAGATAATAACAAAACAATTTTTAAATATTAACTTAATAAAACCAGATTAGGGATTCTTTTATAATCCTTTCATATTTGCAAAATTACTGAGAGTCGAGATTATTCTAGTTTTTGAGTAAAACTGCTAGAATATTTTCATTATCCTATAGAGTTAACATCTTAAGTACAACTGTAAATCATATTATCTTCTATTATCCCATTTCTTACGAACAGAGTTAAGAATAGTTTAAGCAGAAACAAAATTTCATAAACTATAGGGTTTACAGTATTTATTTTGACCCTTAAAAGCCGAAATCTAGAAGTTAACATTATCTTCTTTACAGAGCTTAAAAGTAAATATAACTTATAGAGTAGTAACAATTAAAAGGTTTATGTAAATAACAAACAAAATAAACTAAGAATCATTATATATGTGCATTATAAATCCCAAATCTAGGTAGGCTTATAGCCTGTGAGAATTAAAGGGTCGAAACCCTTTCTACTATTAAAACCAAATACAAATAATAATCCTGTATTAAAANTATAAATCTTTTATATTAACAGTAAAATAAATACATTACTGACAGGTTAAACGAAACACAGTTCACGGTCTACATATCAAAGTAAAACCGAAGCAAGTGAAACAAAGCTCTTTTCAAAACTTAGAGCATAAGGAGTTCCTTATATTTCTTACATCAACTGTATTACATTATTAAGTCGTAAGGCCGATTTGTTTAACCAAAACCAAATACACATCAAGGCTCAAGATCCTATGCCACCTAAGCGAGCACCGCAAGGGTTTTCACTTAAAATATGAGTAATAAACAAACTAAACATTTTAACCAACGAAGAATCCGAAGCCATGCTTCCAACCAATGTAAACTTCATCCAACAACCCTTATCGTAAGTAGGGAGAACCCACATCGAGATCGGGGCTTACCGATTGGAAGCCACGAAGTTAACTGACGCATGAGAGGCAATTCCTTTCAAAGTCTGGAGCCGTTGGTGGTAGCCTGCAATTTTTGTAAACCAAAAATTATTTAGAAATTTTTTCATATTTTTATTAAAACCTTAATTGGAAAATATTTCAACGAAAGGAGTGAGTTCAAAGTAAAAGCATTTTACTTGTGAGTAAGAGATTTTTGGAGTCGAGAAGGAACAATCACCAATGTGAGTGAACTACAAAGAGAAGCAAGCAAATCCTCATGCCAAACCTGTGATAGAGGCAGCAAGGATACAACACTCAACCTCCTCGATGCTGAAGCAAAGAACGGGCAGACATAAGGGTAAAATCTAGTTCTAGGTTTCGAGCTACATAAAGGAGTTCAAAACCACGCACACCGTGTGCTCTCAACTCACTGCAAAAAATGAAAACATCTACTATGAAACCCTAAACCACATTTGCACAGTATTGCAAACTCAGAACCAATGGTTAAGGCAGAGCAGGCCTCTCATGGCCGCGAATAGTTCTCACTGCGCAGAGCAAAACCCTCGATGAAAAATGCAAGAACATAGGGTTTCGTTGTATTATAAGTCAACCAGTACATAGTGGAGACTCATCCACGTGCCCTTCTAGAAATATAACCAAGAGTGGGTCGAATTCCATAGTCAACATTGCATATTCGTATGTAAAAACTTATCATTGCCAATAATGCAACCCATGCTATCGACAATATGTTTAAAATAGTTCATATCATTTCCATAATAAAAATATTACAATCGACTATATGGTAATAGTACTTATCTTTGCTCATAATTAAGTTTATGATTTCGACCATAGTCTATCATATCTATGTTTGCTCATCATACAAACCTTGCCATCAATTATATTAAACTATACTTCGGAACTAGTATATATAAAAGCAAACCTTAAATAATGTTATTTCCATAGTTTCGACTACACCATAGTAGTTACTAGGTAGTAAAACTACCTTAGGATACAAGTAGTTTTGTGTGTTGTAATATTATATATTAACTGTATTATTACAATAACTTTTGTATCATGGTTATAACCTGAAGTTTAATATTACAGTTGTAAACTAGTTGTGTAAGATGATAATCATCATTGCAACAAATCCAATAAATTTGTAATGTTACATGACTAGTAAAGGATAGTTAGAGTATTAAAATAATAACATTATGATTTATTTCCAAAATGAAGAGCTCTAAACTTCTCAACCAAAAGACTTGATGCTAATAAAGGAAGGATTCTTCCAGAAGACTCATGCTTAACCATTAGAAAGAGTTTCTCTTAAGTAACTAATCTTTCATTGTAAACTTTACATTGAAAAACATAGGATCTTGTTCATACATAAAGAGCAGTGCACTTGAAATCTTTAAACATGACAATAGCAGTAAGATTATGATACAATAGAAGAAATTTTATGGCAAGATCATGAGCTCTATGCTCACTGTAAGAAACCTTGGAAGAACTCATTCTTGTAAATAGCAATAATTATGTTTAGGTTAAAAGTCATAATGGCTTAAATGTAAAAACTGTCATAGATCCAAAACAACTATGGAATTTACTTTACCTCATCGGAGTCTTGCATCATAATTATTAATTTATTTACTAGCATATTATCATGCTAAAGAAATACTTCTCGCTATCATACAAAATAAACTCCTACTTGATCATTCACTTACCTGTTGAACCTGTAAGAACCAACAGTCCATTTGAGTTAGCAGAATGTTAAGTAAGCCCCGAATTTCAAAGATAGATTCTCACCTACTTGACAAAAGTAAAATATCAGTACAACTAGCAGCATTGAAATGCAAGTCCTCTTTCTATGACTTATAAAAATTAAAGTTGTATTAAGTGTTTCTGTATTTAAAACAAATCCTTAAAATTTTGTTAAATTGTTTCATTTCCTGCTAACCGCTAGCAGTTACTAAACTGCGATCTAAGACATTTTATGTCAATTTTTTTTATTTTTTATTTTTTATGAAATTTTGGGGTTATGACATGTGGTATCAGACCACAAGGTTCAAACACTAGGCCTTGATGAAGCTCAACTTGCTTATATGGAACAATGAATTTAAATCATTTTGTTGATGTTGTTTTCTTTTAATGTTATCATCAGAGAAATTTGTTTCTAATTTTAACAACATGCATGGAAAGACTAGAGGAATACGCGGAAGAGGAATCTCCCTATACTGAACAAGATAATTTACAAAGAGAACCTATACAAGAAGACATAACCACTAATTCCTCAGAACTTTTACAAACAGTAAAAGAATTAAAATCTGAAATGGAATCTGTTAAAAAAGAAAATGAGAGGATTCTGAGAGCTTGGGAGGAGCTGAATTAGATCCTAATAGAAAGATTTCATACTGAGGGAAGGGGTAAAAGAGCTGATTCGGAAGATATAAGTTACCAACATAAGTATAAAAAGACTAAACATATTAAAAATGAAAGTAGCTCATATTCCGAAGTGTTTGGTGATCAACGTAATTCTCATTATACTAGTGATAGTAGTGAGGATAACCACCATACTAGGAAAATAAAATATAAACCTTACGAAGAAATTTATGGAGAGTTTAAGAAGATCAAGTCGCCAACATTTAATGGAGAAACAGAAAAGGGGGAGGAAGTGGAATCCTGGTTATTCGGGATGAAGAAGTACTTCCAGATTTATAACTATTCTAACCAATTAAAGTCTAGGATGGTTATTTATAATCTCACAGGGAAAGCTGATATATGGTGGCAAGATTTAAAGAGAGTGAAAGGTATAAGAGAGAAGAACATAAATTGGAGTACATTCAAGAAATACTTTAATTTTTTTTTTTATCTGAACAGTACTATGAAGAAAGGGATAAATAATTCTATGAGCTAAAACTAGGTACAATGACTATGAAAAATTTGAACAGTGAGTTTTTAAGTTTGCTTAGGTATATGCCATACCTTGTGGATGAAAAACCAAAGGTACATCGGTGTCTCAGCTGTTTACCTTATCACATAAAGGATAGGACTGCGTATGACAATCCAAAAACCCTGGAAGAAGCTATGAGGAAAGCAAATTTCTGTTATGAACAGAATCAGAAAAAGGAGAGTGGCCAACTAGAAGGCCAAAAGAAATAATAACTATGATCAAAAGAAGAAAGAGTTTGTGCCTAATCGGAATTCTAAAAATAATAATGCTAGAAATTTTTCTAATAAGAATTTCCAGGGGAATAAGAATAATTCATAGAATAATCAGAACAATAAAAAAAATAAAGAGCCTGCTAATAATCATAGTAATTACACAAAGAACTTTGAACGAAAATAACCCGTAAAGTGTTGGGAATGCAATGGTCCACATTATGCCTCACTCTATCCCAATCGGAAAAATACTGTCAGCAATATCCACACCATACAGGAGGAGATGACCGTTGGATATTTAGCGAGGACTATGCCCAGGATCAATGCAGCTTTGGAGAATCGACAAGCATACTATCAAACTTCCATGGTGGAAGTAGAATGTAAGATAAACCAAACACCCATATCTATTTTAATTGATCCAGGAGCTAGTTTAATCTATATTTCTCCTAACTTGGTAGAAAAGTGTAAACTGGCTGTTGAAAAGTTTGCAAGTTCTTGGTTAGTTCAGTTAGCTACTGGTGCAAAGAGAAAGGTAACTAGTTTTGTAAAGAATTGTGCAGTAACTATGGATCAATTTGAAACTTTTGTTAAGCTTAATGTACTACCTATAGGTTCATACGACATACTAACTGGTATGGATTGGTTAGAGCAACATAGGGTGGTCTTAAATTGCTACGATAAAACCTTTACTTGTATAAATAATGATGGAAAACTAATAAGCGTAAAGGGAATCCCTAGTAAAACAAACGTAAGGCAGATTTCTGCTCTGCAGCTTAAGAGAGTTGTTAGGAAAGGTTGTAGGGCTTATGCAGTAACAGTAACCAATGAGGAAAATATAAACAACATAGATAAATTAAAATTTAAGGATATACCCGTTTTAAAGGAATATGTAGATGTATTTCCGGAAGAAATTCCGAGACTGCCTCCGAAAAGGGAACTAGATTTTACCATTAAGCTGGTACTTGGTGCAGTGCCCAGCTCAAAGACCCCTTATCAGATGAATATAATTGAACTTAATGAACTTAATTCAAAATTAAAATAACTTATAGACAAGAATTATATTCGACCCAGTGTATCTCCCTGGGGGGCATCTGTCATCTTTGTTAAGAAAAAGGATGGAACTCTATGACTTTGTATAGATTATCGTCAATTAAACAAGATGACTATCAAGAACAGATACCCGCTACCTCGCATAGATGATCTATTTGATCAACTACATGGAGCCACGATATTCCCAAAAATTGATTTACGGTTTGGATATCACCAAGTTAGAATTAAAGATGAAGACATCTTTAAAACATCTTTTAGGACTCGATATGGACATTACGAGTTTGTCATCATGCCATTCGGGCTTACTAACGCTCCAACTATTTTTATGTGTCTAATGAATAATGTAATGCATATATATCTGGATAAATTTGTGGTTGTGTTTATCGACGACATATTAATTTATTTGAAATCTGAAGAAAAACATAAAGAACATTTAAAAATTGTCTTGCAAGAGTTGCGAGATCATCAACTCTTTGCAAAGTTTAGTAAATGCAACTTCTTTAAAGATAAAATCCAGTATTTAAGTCACGTGGTGACTAAAGAAGGAATTTTGGTGGATCTTGAAAAGACAAAGGCAATTAAAGATTGGCCAGTTCCTAAAGATGTAATTGATGTTCGATCATTCATGGGGATTACCGGTTATTACCGGAGGTTCATCGAAGGATTTTCGAGAATCGCAAATCCGATAACCTCTTTGCAGAAAAAGGGAAAGAAATTTGATAGGAATTAGAAGTGCGAGGATAGTTTTAAAAAGTAAAAAACCTTATTAACTAGTGCACCTATTTTAAGAATAACTGATTAAAATAAAGATTTTATAGTATGTACTGACACCTGCAATGACGGTCTAGGTGGAGTATTGACTCAAGAAGGACATGTTATTGCTTATGAGTTTAGGAAATTGTAAATTCATGAAAATAATTATGCAACCTATGGCTTGGAATTAGCTGCTGTCATACATGCTTTAAAGATGTGGCGTCATCATTTAATTGGAAGAAAATTTATTTTAATGATAGATAATAAGGGATTAAAATATCTGTTAGATCAACCTAACCTGAATGCTAGACAAGCTAGGTGGCTAGCTTTTCTAAGTGAATATGATTTTGAAATTCAACACATAAAAGGGAAAGAAAATAAGGTTGTTGATGCATTAAGTAGGAATGCAAAGCTGAATTTTATAGTAGCTATCAGCAATTATACAATAGATCTGGAAAAACAGCTTAAAGCAGGGTTAGAACAAGATGAAATTACCTAAAGTTACAAGCAAAAGTAAAAGAAAATCCAATAGAAAGTTTAAGTACATGGTACAACTTAAATGAAAAAGGATTTTTACCATATAAAGACAGAATATATGTACCTAATGTACCTAAGGTTAAGTTATTAATTTTAGACTAAATCGATAAAACTCCTTACTCATGCCATCCGGGTTATCAGAAAACTATAACCATGTTAAGAAAAGAATATTTTTGTCCAAATATGAAGACCGAACTGGAAGAATATATTGCTAGATGCTTTGAATGTCAGCAAGTAAAAACTAAACATCAGCATCCAGCTGGATTACTTCAGCCATTGCCCATTCCTAGCTGGAAATGGGAGATAATTAGTCTTGATTTTGTTACTGGAATTCCTAAAAATCAGATCTTGAATGACTCCATAATGGTAGTGGTTAACAAATTGAGTAAAGCAGCCCATTTTATACCTGTAAAAACTACTTATAAAGATGCAAACATAGCTGATATCTTTTTAAAGAAAATTTTTCAACTACATGGGATACCGAAGGTCATAATTTCAGACCGAGACCCTAAATTTATAGGTAACTTTTGGAGATCTCTTTTTAAAGGATTAAATAATACGTTAAATTTTAGTACTTCATTCCACCCTCAAACTGATGGACAGACTGAAAGAGTAAATCAGGTACTGGAAGATTTACTAAGAATGTATGTAAAAGGCCAGCCAAGTAAATGGGAAGATTATTTACACTTGGTAGAATTTGCTTATAATAATAATCATCAAGCTTTAGCTAGATATAATCCTTTCAAAATTTTGTATGGAAGAAAATGAAACACTCCCATATCTTGGAGTAATCTGGTGGACAGGTTAGTATTAGGACTTGAATTATTAAAAGAAATGGAAGAAATTGTAAAGTAGGTACAAGGTAATCTGAAAATTGCGCAAGATCGACAAAAAAGTCAAGCAGACCTTAAAATAACTCCAAAAGAGTTCCAGGTAGGTGAACATGTTTTCATCAAGGGGAAACCCAAAAAGAGTTCTCTAAGGTTGGGTAGTTGTGCCAAACTAGCACCTCGTTATTGTGGTCCTTTTGAAATACTATCCAGGATTGGACAGGTAGCCTATCAGTTAGCCTTACCACCAAATTTAAGAGTTCACAATGTTTTTCACATTTCTGTATTAAAGAAATATGTGCATGATGCTACTCATGTTATTAACTGGAATGATGTACAGGTGGAACCCAAAGGAGATTTTTTGGTGCAACCAGACTGTATCCTCGAGCGGAGGGAGATCACACTTCAGAACCGCACCATTGGTCAAGTGAAGGTGCAATGGAAGCACCTTGGTCCAGAGGAAGCCACTTGGGAATTGGAAAGTCATATGCGGGATGCATATCCAATTCTATTTCAGGGGAACTCTGAGGATGAGGAATAAATAACATCGAGGACGGTGTTATAATTTAAGGGGGTGTGTATGTCACATGCCCCAATTTACAAAAACAATTTTATATTATTTGAGGAACATTGAGTTAAAGTTTATGCTAAGTTGTAATTGATGACCCAGTGGGGTCAAGAATATTTAATGTAAGTTCATAATATTTTATTTATAAATGAATAAATGCGGAGACAACAACTTAGGAGAGCTGTTAAAAGAGTGTTTACTAGTCAATTGGTGGAGGAGACTGGGTGGAGAGCAAACTTACATGTGGTAGCATTCTCAAACCACTTCCAACTGTTGCAGGTGACAACCTCCCTATATTTGTGGTCATGATTCCCAAAGAAAGTGGAATTAGAGCAGGTGGCTCATTTAATGAAAACTGACCTAGAAGACCTAGGCATCTCTATAAAATATCCCATTTAAGAGAGCTGAGGCTGCTCATTCTAGAGAAGTGATCATTCAGGGTGAATGAATTTACTCAAGAGAAATTCAATGGAGGGGAGTCTGGAATGTGTTTAAGGGGATAAATACTGAGATTGATCTAGTTGCAGCTTTTAAGTTGAATATCATCATTGCTGAGAGCAAATTGTTATTACTGAGGTAATTGAACCAGTTAGGTGATAGAGGTTTTATAGTTGCATTCTTGATCCGATGGATTATTCATCTTCAAAAATTACACTGATCCAATAGGGTACAATGATTATTAATCAATGTTTGTAACTCATATGCTAAACATCATATGTGACCATCCCTTAACACTTGTAGCAAAACTGCGCAGTTATAGCATGGTGTGCAGCTTATCGCATGGTGTGCAGTTATCGCATGTTGCACACCTATCGCATGAGCCACGTAGTTGTAGCATGAACCGCGCAGTTTGCGCAGCATCAAGTTGAACATAGAATGGTTCGTGGAGTTTAGTCATATGCTGCGACAACGGATCGGGAATATGGCGAAGTCCTCATATGCTGCGATAGCGGATCGGGAATATGGCGAATTCCTCATATGTTGTGACAACGGATCGGGAATATGGTGAAGTCCTCATATGCTACGACAACGGATCGGGAATATGGCGAAGTACTCATATGTTGTGACAGCGGATCGGGAATATGGCGAAGTCCTCATGTGCTGCGACATTTGGTGGCATCAAAACGGTTACGTTACATGTGGCATAGCCCAGTTGCAAGCACATGTGCATGGCTGTCATTGCAACTTGTTGTGAGTCAACATAGGTGCGTGGAGTTAGTTGCAACGTTTCGGGGATATGGAACGTCATGGTAACATAATGCTTGTGCAGCATTGCATATGATTGTAACGATAATACAGAAGATAACAGCTGTGATGACAGGAGACGAGTCCAATCCGTTACTCATCCTCTCGCTAAACGCTTAAGTAGAGGATGCTGGCCACATAAGAGGAGGAGACGACAGAAGGAGAGATTCAGATTGTGTTAGAGCACGGAGCTTCGTTTTTCTGTTATGAGGAACTTGGGGAGGCTGCGAAGTGCCCAGATGCTGTTTCTTTTGAAGTCGACATTCTTTGTTATAATTTAGCTTTCTTTGCCTTTCGAAGGCTAATTGTAATTTCCAGAAGAGAGGTCTTAAAGACTTTGTACAACATTCTGTTTACAGTTGCTTAAGTTGATTCCAAAACCATTTTTGTACCATCTTAAAGAGATTAATTGGATTAGTACCCATTGGAGAGGGACCCGGAGACGTAGCCCAGTGGAAGGGGCGAACTCCGTTATCAACTTCTGTTTGTGACTCTCTATTTCAGTGTTTTCTCATTTCTGTTTCAGTTTGGCTATTTCATTTCCTGTTTAGGTTGCTGTTATATTAGATTTCAACATTTAATTAACGATTAAAGCTATTTCATGAATCCAGCAAACTGATTAACACATTCTTTAAATAAACTTTTAATGCACTCAAGTTGAGGTCCGACGGATCAATTCTCCACCCAGTTCTCAGCCAATAAGACTAAAAATAGGCTCAGGGGTCCTGAGGAAGCTTTGTTTGAGTGCTCTCCAGGATTTTGGTAGAGAGGAACGGCCTCCTTAAGCTGTTGTCGTCTTGTCCTCATCAGGTTCTATTTTGTTTTTACTATCTTCAGCTAAATAATTCATAGTTTATCTATTGCAAGCATTGTTAGTGTTTAAGGTTTATGAATGAGAAGTAACTGTGTAATGTTAAGTTCAGTAAAATTTATAGATTAGGTAAAGAAATGGAAATAATCATGTAAATAGTGAAATAGATAGAAATTAAATTTCCAAGTTGTGTTTTTCCACACTTGAACTCAGGTCGTACTCTAGCACAGTTGAAATGTTTTAAGTAAATGAAATGATTCTTTTATTAGAATGAAAATAGTAGATATGTTCTTGTATCTGTATGTAAAGAGAAATAGATTTTATTTCAATGTTTATGGAATACAATGAGAAAATAGTGCTATGTTTTGCTTACACTTATTATTTTAATTTAACCAACTAAATGAAAACACAGGTATAAGAAATAGTAAATACACTATTACTACAGTATTAGTACACTGATAGGAAATAAAAATTTGATAGTAAAATAAATAAATGATATTTGAGAAAGCATATAAAAAGATAATAACAAAACAATTTTTAAATATTAACTTAATAAAACCAGATTAGGGATTCTTTTATAATCCTTTCATATTTGCAAAATTACTGAGAGTCGAGATTATTCTAGTTTTTGAGTAAAACTGCTAGAATATTTTCATTATCCTACAGAGTTAACATCTTAAGTACAACTGTAAATCATATTATCTTCTATTATCCCATTTCTTACGAATAGAGTTAAGAATACTTTAAGCAGAAACAAAATTTCATAAACTATAGGGTTTACAGTATTTCTTTTAACCCTTAAAAGCCAAGATCTAGAAGTTAACATAATGTTCTTTACAAAGCTTAAAAGTAAATATAACTTACAGAGTACTAACAATTAAAAGGTATATGTAAATAACAAACAAAATAAACTAAGAATCATTATATATGTGCATTATAAATCCCAAATCCACGCAGGCTTATAGCTTGTGAGAATCAAAGGGTCGAAACCCTTTCTACTATTAAAACCAAATACAAATAATAATCCTGTATTAAAATATAACCAAGTACATTGTTGACTGTAAGGGTAAAAACCCTGTGAACTATACAACTAGACTGATCCACAGTCTTCCTTATTAAAACCAAATATATATATAAATCTTTTATATTAACAGTAAACTAAAGACATTACTAACAGGTTAAACGAAACACAGTTCACAGTCTACATATCAAAGTAAAACCAAAGCAAATGAAACAAAGCTCTTTTAAAAACTCAGAGCATAAGGAGTTCCTTATATTTCTTAAATCAACTGTATTACATTATCAAGCCATAAGGCTGATTTGTTTAACCAAAACCAAATACACATCACAGCTCAAGAACCTGTGCCACTTAAGCAAACACCACAAGGGTTTTCACTTAAAATATGAGTAATAAACAAACTAAACATTTTAACCAACTAAGAATCCGAAGCCATGCTTCCAACAACTGTAAAATTCATCCAACAACCCTTATCGTAAGTAGGGAGAACCCACATTGAGACCGGGGCTTACAGGTTGGAAGCCATGAAGTTAACTGACACATGAGAGGAAATTCCTTTCAAAGTCTGGAGCCGTTGGTGGTAGCCTGCAATTTTTGTAAACCAAACATTATTCAGAACTTTGTTCATATTTTTATTAAAACCTTAACTGGAAAATATTTCAACGAAAGGAGTGAGTTCAAAGTAAAAGCATTTTACCTATGAGTAAGAGGTTTTTGGAGCCGAGAAGGAACAATCACCAGCGTGAGTGAACTACACTGAGAAGCAAGAAAATCCTCATGCCAAACCTGTGATAGAGGCAGCAAGGATACAAAACTCAACCTCCTTGATGCTGAAGCAAACACGGGAATACTGTAACGTCCCCGATTTTGACCCCATTTGCATGATGTATATAATGTAATTAATCGTGGTGAGGAGCTAAAGGCAAAAGCCCCACCATCGATTTGGTTGTGTAGGTTCGACAATGGGGGATAGTTGCCGATGGTATGTCATGCTATTTGGAACATTATAATTTGACATCATGTAAATACGCACATCAAATAAAAATAAACCACAACCATCTACGACAGTGCAACGTTGAATGAAAAGGGCGTGATTCCGAAGGGTAAGGGTGTGGGGGATGCCAAACCTTGGTTTATGGGGGAAAAACCCATGTGTTGCCACCTTGTTGTTTTGTCACCTTTCTTGTCTCTTCCAACCTCTTTATTGTTTTGGTTGAGTAGTTGAGGCAGTAATGGCTGGTGGTGGTTGGGGCAGTTATTGTCTTTGGGAGTGGGGTGGTAGGACTGTCAGTCCCTTGCCCACACACCCACTCCACCCATGACTGCCTTCACTCCACTCTCCCACGACTCCACTCTAGGGATGGTCTGTTGGTTCCTCATGTTCGGCTGTTCATCCACGCGCAGAGGAGGTTTGGCTTCCTCACGCCGGTTCACTCCCAACGCAGGGACGCGCGCAGTAGGAGGTTGACTCAGTTTCCTCACGCGCTGGTCGATTTACTGTGGGTTCATCTCCTCACGCAGGGCTGAGTGAGGAGGGTGTGCGACCTCTGTTCGGGGAATCCTTATGCAGAGGTCGGGTCTATTTTTCCTCATGCACAGGCAGTGGTTCTGCTGGATCTCACGCAGCCAGGAGAGGAGCTGTTGATTGACGATCATTCACATTTTCCACAGAGTGGAATCGGGTATGTTTTCCTCTGTGTTATGTGGCCTGGTGCCAGTTCCCTCACGCACAGACTGTAGGAGTCGTTTTCCCATGATGTTAGCCGTGCTCATGGCATTCATTTTGGGATTGTTGTCTTCCCCGACTTTTGTTGGTTGTGGTGTCCAATTATGTTTTGGGCCACTGTGTATCCGTAGGGAGCCGTTTTCTTTCTGTGCCACCTCCTTCAGTGACTGCATTGAGGAGCAGTGTGTTGTGGGCTTTTAGATGTTGGATAGTTGTTGACTTCCATATCTGTTGGCTGAGTTTTCCATGGCTATGCTGGGAGTTCTGTTTTCTTATCCATTTTGGGACTGCATATAGTTCCCACCGTTTTTATTGTGAGTTTGGGCTGCTGATATACCTTGGTTTGGGTGTTGTTGCTGAGTTGTTTTGGCCATGATAGGGCCAAGAACAACTCTGTGTTGTCTTGTGGCTTGAGCTGTGTTTCACCAGATGGTTGGGATTGTCAAGGGGTCATCTTTTCCTTCTTCACAGGGCTATGAAGGGATTGTTTTGCTGCGTGTAAGCAGTGGTTGGTCTTCGGACTGTGCTGGCTTGGCCGGTTGCTGATGGCCTGATAAACCCAGTAGTGTTGGTTGACTGATTGTGTCCCTTGACTATGTGTAAGCCTGCATCGACCCTTATCCTTGGAGGAATCATGCCCAGCTCGGGGGTGGCAGTGTTGCTAAGAGATTGATGAGCACGTTGGCCTATGGTTGGGTGGAACGTTGCAGCGACGTAGCCGGTTGCGGGATTCTTCATCAAAAGATAAGTCCGGCTGTCTATATTTCATCTCTGTAATTATATATACTGTTTCGTGAGAAATGATGAACATGATTAATGCTGGAATGTATGTTTGCTTCCGTTGTATGATTGAAGAATTGTGCATTGAGTAAGTGTGCATGTAAAATGATGGATTATGCATCTTGTTATGCATCATGTCAAGCTTTTAATTTCATCATTGATCTCTTATGTTTATGTTCATGGGGCTGTTTGCCCGGTTATTGTGGTGTCGGTCGCATCCTCTTCGCCGGTTTAAGGGATGGGGACGTCACAGAGTGGTATTAGAGCAAAGGTTGCAACAATGGGCCTCTATGGGCCATGAAGGATGCAGTGACAGAGGCAGGACTTCATTCTGCCCAGCAGAGATCAGAGTTTGATAGCAGCAAAATCCCAAAAATTATCTGAGTGCCTGAACAGTCGGAGCATCGGAACACTAAAGAGGAACAGACTTACGATGTATCAAAAGAGTTTAACGGTTTCCCGTCTGCCATTGTGGCTGAGGAAAGGACTAAACAGCCGATGCAGAAGTGATCCGACTGCCGACAGGAGGAATTTTTTTAAAAAGGAAATGGTCTAATTGTGGAGCGGTCGGGCCACTAACAGAGTTAACTTCCGCCGTTACGGAAGAGCTAGGCATAAGGACTTCTGCCGTTATGGAAGCACTAAGCGAAAGTAGGCCCGACGCTGGAACATTTTGGAGAAAGCCGCGAAAAGTTTGACTAAGTGTTCCACATTGGAACAATTAACAGAGTTAACTTCCACCGTTGCGGAAGAGTTTGTGAAGTTAACTTCCACCGTTGCGAAAGAGTTTGTGAAGTTAACTTCCACCATTGTGGAAGAAATTGTGAAGTGGGAGTCCGCCGTGGCAGAAGCGAAAGCGTTACGGCTTTCGACTAGAAAGGTTGCCGACGCCGATCGGAAGGAGAAAGCGTTTCGGGAGCCGCCATTGTAGAAGCGAAAGCGTTACGGCTTTCGACTAGAAAGGATTCCGATGCCGATCGGAAGGAGAAAGCGTTTTGGGAGCCGCCGTTGCGGAAGCGAAAGCGTTACGGCTTCCAACTAGAAAGGCTGCCGACGCCGATCAGAAGGAGGAAGCATTTCATGGGCCGCCATTGCGGCTGCAGATGAAGTTGTTTCACCGATGGAAAGAATATGTCGAGTTTCCTTGGCCAATTTTGGTGGTTACAGAATCGTGCCAATCTCCCGTAGTTCCAGTACATTCATTCGCAGACAGTACCCACGCAGCTCACTTTGCTGTCAAATATCCTGTGGCCTTTAGGGTTTTTAAAGGCCTTTGCTACTGCTGCCAGAGAGATTGAAGGGTCACGCCTCTACCCTATTTCAACCCATGTATCGGGATTTCTATGGGCCTCCTATTTTGCCCTGTGCTGTAATTCAATATATCTCGGGGAGATTGGGAGGCGTGCTACCTTATGGAGAAGAGGGGCTTGATCATCTTCCCCGGTTTAAAGGGAAAGTTACATTCAATGGGAAATAATTCGAATCAGAGGGATTTCGCAAGAAACAAAAGGGATACCAAAAATGCAGCTGCCAAAGTGGCTCTGAGATCATTAGAAGAATGTGAAAATTCTACATTGCAGTGGGAAAACCAACAATGACATGGACCTGGATGAATATGTTGCTGAAGTTGATGGATGTGACTAGGAACCCTTTGGAGAAAGGGATAGAGCAACAAGTCCATAGCAAAAGCTGGTGAGCAAAATTCTGCAATCTCTTGCCAGGACCAACCAAATTGGTCATGTCAAGGGTGTAAGTACGACCCATGCAGGTAAGAGTTTGTTTATGACAAATTCCATGGATTGGTACAGGTAAGAGACCTCATACCATGTGAATGTTGGAATATAGAAAGGTGTCATGATATTGATTATAGTAATGCATCCTATATGAAGTGGACATGGTATGTTGAATGCATTGAGATGAGTGCATGTGATATTATGGATGACTAATGAACTAAAATGATGAATTGATGACAATTCAGGAACCATTTCAAAGAATGTTATGAATGCAGGATAGTCATGATCAATTGGCTACCAGAAATGCTCTATGGAAGAGCAAGGCGGTATGAATGATACGCCTGTGAAGTAAGGAGTATCTAAACACTTCATTTAATTGCATGAATGCTGTGACTATACCTTGCAATGTTAATATGATAATGATTGCATGAAGTAAATGAGCTTTGATAATACTGATGTGACTAACAGCTGGAAGTATTTGAATTTTATAAATTTTGAAAATGCTTCAGTAATGGTTGTAGCAATGAAAAGGTTATATGCATCCAGACTTACCAAGTGTTTGGTTGATTGAAGCTCATGTTTCAGGTATATTATTTTGAGCATGGCAGTGAGAGGTAAGACCCTGACCTATGCCATAATCTACCATATGGTATGCATAATAGGTTGTTAAATTCGAATTGTGAATTTCGGATTTAAGAAACTGCTGACAACTACTAGCCACTATTGGCTTGCATAAGATTGTGTTTGGTTGATTGAAGCTCAGGTTTTAGGTAAATTATTTTGAGCATGGCAGTGAGAGGTAAGGCCCTAACCAATGCCGGAATCTACCATGTAAAAGAGCCAAACTTTATGAGAAGAGTCTCATGGTTGTGAAAATAGTTGGTTGTTTGAATTGTGAATTTTGGATTTAAGAATTGCTCACGACTACTAATCATTGTTGGCTTGTATGAGATTGTGTCAGGAGGGATGCATGGTAAGTGGGTATGCATGTTATGTTAGTAAGCATGAAATTGTAATGGGCATAATAGTGCTGCTTACAAGAGACCCACGATTGAGCAAGTTATTTCTATAGTAGATGAAATTGCAATTTCTTATTGAATTTGATTGCTAATGTCATTGCTTGGTTATGGAACGATCAATTTGGATTCTGGTATCAGGTAATGATTGACTGTTTGGCTATTTGATGAATGTGTTAGGAATACACACTGTAGGAAGATCATGTGTGATGACCTGCAAGAGCCAAACTTCATGGGAAGGTTTTCCCTTGGAAATGGGTTTCGGGTGAAACGCCATTGGACATTCTGAAAATGTCTCATCTGCACTGCATGTTTGGTAACAACATGAGTGAGATGGTATAGATTATGTTGGTGAGACATGTGTGAATATGAAACGTAAAAAGGAAGTAGGGATGGGGGCTTGATTTTCTTGATAACCTGGCGATTGGAAACCACACAGACAGAGCTAGAGGGATGAATTTCTTCTCCACAACCCCAGGATAGCACTAGAAGGGAATGCAGGGCCTGAGGGACTGTGTAGCAGAGAAGGGACTGATTCCTTGTGTTGGGTGTGTGTGGGTGTCTTAGAAGTCAGGCTAGTTTTGGTGTAGGTGTTCCTAGCTCTGCAATGAGCTCACTAGCTTAGCATTTGGCCTCTCCCAACTCCTTGATGGCTTGACTGTGCCTGATATATATAAAAGGAATACTGTGATGGCAAATGGATAAGTGTTCTACGACCCTTGCTATGAATATGCATGTTAATTATTGAATTTCATGTGCATAACATGTTTTGATTTATTCCTGTGATGACTGATTGCTTGAGTATGCATAGGGCCTACATGGCACACACTGGAGGAGGGTGCACACTTTCCTGATGTTGAGGCATGAAAGGGTTGTCAATATTGATTACACTCTAGGGAGCGGACACACTCCTGGTGTCTCAATACTTGATAGTGAATGATGAGAAATGTGATTACAGGTTTTGAGCAATAACGCTGATGAGTTTGCTGGTATAGCTTGTGTTGCTTGTGTTGGCAAGAAAAGGGTAAATGGTAAATGGTTGTCATGAGGGGTTGCGGAGTAAGGGTTATTGTTGATATAAGTGTATGTTGGGCTGTTATATGCCTGGGGATCCATAGTAGATCCTAGACCTAGAAATGGTCGTGTTAAAGTTCCACACCCAGTTGACATGAGGATGTACTGGCTGGACACTAATTATTTGATGTTGTAGGGTAGCCTACATGCTGACCTAACATCTAAGTCCATAGGCGATCCCAAGGCTTGCAAAGCGAAGCAGGATCCTGTGGGCGAACGAGGAAACGCACAATACAGATAAGTATTGGATTATTTTGCTTATGAATATGCATGTGTATGTGATTGATTATGATGTTTTAATCTCTTGTTCTAGAGATAAAACTGATGAGAATAAAATAAACATGTGAGTCTATTCAATGTTTGAATATAGGTATTGCTGGAGGCGAGGACTATGAGAGCATCCTAGGGGGTGCATGTGGACATGTGACTATCCTGGAAATCTCAGAATGAGCGGCAATGAAAAAGGTGCTAGTGAGACTGTGAGGTTCCCAGCAGCTGAGACAAACCATGTGGAGAGACTCCACGGTTTAGAGGTCTGGAATAGACCGAAGACACTAAGTGTCATGACCAAGAGAGATTGGTCCAGCATTCGCGGTAAAGTGAAAGAGGCTGAGAGCATGAAAATCCACCGCAGTGATGTGGGTTCCAGGATGGAACAAAACAAAGAGGGGAAGAACTCTTGCTGCTCTCTCCTGCCTTTTGATTATATATATATGTTTATGCATTGCGAAAACAAAGGATTGTTGAATGCATGTATGATTGAGAATCAAATGTGTGTATTTGCTAAGTAAATTTGTGAATGCTGGAATAGTTAATTCCCTACCCAGGAATGGACATGAATGAGCTCATGTGCCTGTTGGGGAAGGCATGAAAAATATGAAAGTTTCCTTGATGAAACTTGGACTGTCATGCCAATTGGGTAATTGACTGACTGATTTTAATGTCTATATTATGCTGGGTCTGATAGAAGTTCAATGGTGCATTTCACAGGTGAGGAAAGTGAAACCAGGTGGTGCACATTGATCATGGCAGCAGATCAAAAGTCGTTGGACTTAGCTGGAAGTCTCCTTCAAGTGATTGGCAAGACCCAAGAGAATCTTGGGGAGATGCTCAAGATACAGAAGAGGTAGAGTGAAATGAACCACCAGATTTTGCAAGACTCTATTGGTTTGCAAAGAGAGGTGAAAAGCCTTCTGGGAGCAATCGGTAAAGGAAAGGAAGGTGGATCAGCAATGGGACATTCGTCCAAGTGACCCATTGGGAAACGGTCCAGGCATGAAGACTCAAAGGAGATTGAGTAGGTAAAGATGAAGCAGCCAGTGAGATGCTGGAGATGCTGAGGACATCATTTACGTCGGGACTTCCCAATGAGGGAACATGATGAAGGCAATAGCCACAAAGTTCCTAGACTTCGGGATGAGCTGGAAGCTGAGAACCAGCAGTAAAAGTCCATGGAAGCCGAAGGGCTTGGTCTTGAACGTTCAAAGTAAATGATTGGATGTGGGATAGATCTGCAATTTTGAAATTTTGATGTGCAATTGTATATATGTAATAGAACACCGAGGATGGTGTTATTCCAAGGGGGAGGGGAATGTAACATCCCCGGTTTTGACCCCATTTGCATGATGTATATAATGTAATTAATCGTGGTGAGAAGCTAAAGGCAAAAGCCCCACCATCGATTTGGTTGTGTACGTTCGGCAATGGGGGATAGTTGCCGATGGTATGTCATGCTATTTGGCACATTATAATTCAACATCATGTAAATGCGCACATCAAATAAAAATAAACCACAACCAGCTACGACAGTGCAACGTTGAATGAAAAGGGCATGATTCCGAAGGGTAAGGGTGTGGGGGATGCCAAACCTTGGTTTATGGGGGAAAAACCCATGTGTTGCCACCTTGTTGTTTTGTCACCTTTCTTGTCTCTTCCAACCTCTTTATTGTTTTGGTTGAGTAGTTGAGGCAGTAATGCCTGCTGGTGGTTGGGGTAGTTATTGTCTTTGGGAGTGGGGTGGCAGGACTGTCAGTCCCTTGCCCACACACCCACTCCATCCACGATTGCCTTCACTCCACTCTCCCATGACTCCACTATGGGGATGGTCTATTGGTTCCTCACGTTCGGCTATTCATCCACGCGCAGAGGAGGTTCGGCTTCCTCACGTCGGTTCACTCCCAACGCAGGGATGCACGCAGTAGGAGGTCGACTCAGTTCCCTCACATGTTGGTCGGTTTACTGTGGGTTCATCTCCTCACGTGGGGCTGAGTGAGGAGGGTGTGTGACCTCTGTTCGGGGAATCCTTATGCAGAGGTCGGGTCTATTTTTCCTCATGCACAGGCAGTGGTTCTGCTGGATCTCACATAGCTAGGAGAGGAGCTGCTGATCGACGATCATTCACATTTTCCACAGAGTGGAATCGGGTATGTTTTCCTCTGTGTTATGTGGCCTGGTGCCAGTTCCCTAACGCACAGACCATAGGAGTCGTTTTCCCATGATGTTATCCATGCTCACGGCATTCATTTTGGGACTGTTGTCTTCCCTGACTTTTGTTGGCTGTGGTGTCCAATTACGTTTTGGGCCACTGTGTATCCGTAGGGAGCCGTTTTCTGTCTGTGCCACCTCCTTCAGCAACTGCATTGAGGAGCAGTGTGTTGTGGGATTTTAGATGTTGGATAGTTGTTGACTTCCATATCTGTTGGCTGAGTTTCCCATGGCTATGCTGGGAGTTCTGTTTTCTTATCCATTTTGGGACTGCGTATAGTTCCCACCATTTTTATTGTGAGTTTGGGCTGCTGATATACCCTAGTTTGGGTGTTGTTGCTGAGTTGTTTTGGCCACAATAGGGATAAGAACAACTCTGTGTTGTCTTGTGGCTTGAGCTGTGTTTCATCGGATGGTTGGGATTGTCAAGGGGTCATCTTTGCCTTCTTCACAGGGCTGTGAAGGGATTGTTTTGCTGCGTGTAAGCAGTGGTTGGTATTCGGACTATGCTGGCTTGGCCGGTTGCTGATGGCCTGATAAACCCAGCGGTGTTGGTTGACTGATTGTGTCCCTTGGCTATGTGTAAGCCTGCATCGACCCTTATCCTTGGAGGAATCATGTCCAGCTCGGGGGTGGCAGTGTTGCTGAGAGATTGATGAGCACGCTGGCCTATGGTTGGGTGGAACGTTGCAGTGACATAGCTGGTTGTGGGATTCTTCATCAAAAGATAAGTCCGACTGTCTATATTTCATCTCTGTAATTATATATACTGTTTCTTGAGAAATGATGAACATGATTAATGCTGGAATGCATGTTTGCTTTCCCTGTATGATTGAAGAATTGTGCATTGAGTAACTGTGCATGTAAAATAATGGATTATGCGTCCTGTTATGCATCATGTAAAGCTTTTAATTTCAGCATTGATCTCTTATGTTTATGTTCATGGGGCTGTTTGCCCGGTTATTGTTGTGTCGGTCGTGTCCTCTTCGCCGGTTTAAGGGATGGGGACGTCACACATACATAAGGGTAAAAACTAGTTCTAGGTTTTGAGCTACATAAAGGAGTTCAAAACCACGCACACCGTGTGCTCTCAACTCACTGCAGAAACTGAAAACATCTACTACGAAACCCTAAACCAAATTTGCACAGTATTGTAGACTCAGAACCAATGGTTAAGGCAGAGCAAGCCTCTCATGGCCGCGAAGAGTTCTCACAGCGTAGAGCAAAACCCTCGATGAAAAATGCAAGAACATAGGGTTTCATTGTATTATAAGTCAACCAGTGCATGGTGGAGACTCATCCACGTGCCCTTCTAGAAATATAACCAAGAGTGGGTTGAATTCCATAGTCAACACTGCACATTTGTATGTAAAAACTTATCATTTCCAATAATGCAACCCATGCTATTGACGATATGTTTAAAATAGTTCATATCATTGCCATAATAAAAATATTGCAATCGACTATATGGTAATAGTACTTATCTTTGCTCATAATGAAGTTTATGCTTTCGACCATAGTCTATCATATCTATGTTTGCTCATCATACAAACCTTGCCATTGATTATATTAAACTATACTTTGGAACTAGTATATATAAAAGCAAATCTTAAATAATGTTATTTCCATAGTTTCGACTACACCAAAGTAGTTACTAGGTAGTAAAACTACCTTAGGATACAAGTAGTTTTGTGTGTTGTAATATTATATATTAATTGTATTATTACAATAACTTTTGTATCATGGTTATAACGTGAAGTTTAAGATTACAATTGTAAACTAGTTGTGTAAGATGATAATCATCATTGCAACAAATCCAATAAATTGGCAATGTTACATGACTAGTAAAGGATAGTTAGAGTATTAAAATAATAACATTATGATTTATTTCCAAACTGAAGAGCTCTAAACTTCTCAACCGAAAGGCTTGATGCTAATAAAGGAAAAAGTCTTCCAGAAGACTGATGCTTAACCATTAGAAAGAGTTCCTCTTAAGTAACTCATCTTTCATTGGAAACTTTACATTGAAAAACATAGGATCTTGTTCATACATAAAGAGCAGTGCACTTGAAATCTTTAAACATGACAATAGCAGTAAGATTATGATACAATAGAAGAAATTTTATGGCAAGATCATGAGCTCTATGCTCACTGTAAGAAACCTTGGAAGAACTCATTCTTGTAAATAGCAATAATTATGTTCAGGTTAAAAGTCATAATGGCTTAAATGTAAAAACTGTCATAGATCCAAAACAACTATGGAATTTACTTTACCTCATCGGAGTCTTGCATCATAATTATTAATTTATTTACTAGCATCTTATCATGCTAAAGAAATACTTCTCGCTATCATACAAAATAAACTCCTACTTGATCATTCGCTTACTTGTTGAACCTGTAAGAACCAACAGTCCATCTGAGTTAGCAGAATGCTAAGTAAGCACCGAATTTCAAAGATAGATTCTCACCTACTTGACAAAAGTAAAATATCAGTACAGCTAGCAGCATTGAAATGCAAGTCCTCTTTCTATGACTTATAAAAATTAAAGTTGTATTAAGTGTTTCTGTATTTAAAACAAATCCTTAAAATTTTGTTAAACTATTTCATTTCCCGCTAACCGCTAGTAGTTACTAAACTGTGATCTAAGACATTTTATGTCAGTTTAAAAATTTTAAATTTTTATGAAATTTTGGGGTTATGACACATATATCCATGTGTTCAACACTGAATACAATTGTTAATGGTGTTAGCGGGAGTTTTTTTTTATCTGGTCCATAGACCTTAGATTTGCAAGTTGAAAGTGTGGCAACATACAGACATATCAAGAGCTAGAGATATGCCAATCAGGATGGAATTGGTTTGCTAGTTTTGGCTCTTGCTTCTTAAATCAGCTTTCCAATGATGTATGTGGTTGTTGTATAAGATTCTATAGTTCATAGTTGTACTAAGAAATATATATGGCTTAGAAATATACAACCTTAGAATCCTAGACATGGAGACTAGGTCTTGCATCTTCAAGAAGGAATTTGTTGAATCATTCAATAAGATAGAAAACAATTAAAAATGCAAAGAAAATAATGGATCTAACAAGCACTAGGCCTTTTCTTATAACATATAGATTTTTCCTTTTTCTCTTCTTTGTGAATTATTTCTATGTATGCTTTAATTCTTTGCTGTCAATTGATCCTTTTATTTTGGTGGCAATTGTTTAACTATATCTAACTTTGACTTGCAAACTTTGTTATTCTCAGGATGCTCATTTACTAGTTGCATAATTTCCAATTCAATGCTTGTCTCTTCAAATTCTAGTTTTTATGCTGGTCTCGAGTGGCATTCAATGCATGGCCTGTGCAAGAGTTGCTTCCCTTTCTATTGCAAAATGTTTGCTAGAGCATGTGCTTTTGAAATTGAAAGAACATGAATGCAAGAGATCGATCTACTATTGCCCGGACGATTGTTTGTTTGATGCAGTTGCAGTCTTGACATATTTTCGTTATTCGTCCATTGAAATAAGACAAGGAATTGTGAATCAATTCTAAAATATTCTATATTTTCAACATCCTCAGGCTCTTCATTCAACTCGAAAAAAATTGAGAAATGATTTCCTTCTAGAGTTGCATGGTGTGCAAGGTGCAAATGCATATTTTCATAGAATTTCTTTGTCAAATTGTACATTTGAAAATGCTTCCAAATCTATACATTGGGGTGACATTTTCTGTATCTAATGGTTCTCAAAATGGTTAGATATTCCATTTTGTGTTTAGTCATTTCAAAAGAAAACAAAATATTTGTGTTTCAATTTCAAGGCCAATGTATATGAATATAATCTTTTGTTCTATCATTAGTACACATAATTCAGTCATTCTGAGCCATTGTGAGAGCATCAACCATCTTCTCATTTCCAAATAATAGTTCAACAATTAATGTAAACATGTTGCCAATTGAGAATGCATTGTTGTTGTATTTGTAACTTCAGAAGATATTCTGATGTATATTATCATTATATATTGTTATATTTTTTTACCAACTACAAGTTATTTTTTATATTCTTTTTATTTTTATCTCACATTCTTCTAGTTATTTGCCATGAACTATGGGTTATCTATTCATCCATTCATTAGCTCGCTACTAGTTATTTTTTATATTCCCTTTTTTTATAATTGTTTATTTCAAATCTTGAATGACTGTCATAAAATCAATCTTGATAGTACACTTGTCTCATCCTCAGCCATAAATAAAAAATCATAAGTGTAGTTCATGCCAAATTTCAAATAAAAACATCTATTAACTACTAAAAATTAATTGATTTTACATATCTAACTATATTAAATAAAAATATACAATTTAAAGTATCATAGTCTCGAAAGAGTATACCATATGTAGATGATTCACAAGTTAACATAATTCCGATAGAAAAGAGTTTTTACACTTTTAATTGTATTGAAAATGTACAATTTTGATTTCACAAAGTCAACATACTATGCAGATAAGTCACAAGTTCACATCATTATGATAATTTGTACTGATTTAAAATACACTAGGCTTCACATGTTGACAAATTTTAGTGAATTATTGCAAGGCTTCACACTTTCACAAAATGTAGTGAATTATTGCATGTAGCTATTTTATTGTTTAGTTGGATAGAATTTAGGAAGCAAGTTTAATTATATTGGTAAGTGTTTATAATTTGTAATTCGAAGTAAAAAGAGAGAATTTTTTATATATAAAAAATAATTTAATTTATAGTTAAAATATTTTTTTTGTTGGCAAAGTGGTGGAACCCTCTTGGGATTGCATTTGGCCTGGACCACATCAACCCTTAACATGGTTGGATTTTTCGGTATCCGATGGGATGGCGTAGGAGGCGTCTTAACCATACCCCATCACCAACTCTTCTACATCTCGTAGATAATTTATAGTTAAAATATTAATAACAAATAATTTGTGATAAAACTTGTCACATATTAATATTAATATTAATAATTTGAAACACTTAACTTGTAACAAGTTGATATTAATATTAATTATTTGTAACATTTAACTTTACAACATATTAATATTAATTATTTGTAACATTTAACTTTACAACATATTAATATTAATATAATTTAATCTAATCATAAAAGCCACTTTTTTATAAAAAAAAAAAACTATGAACCGTCCCATTCTGAGATAGATAGATTCGATTTTAATCAATGTCCAGATTGTTATTGCATGTGATTACCGCCAATAAAATTCATGAATATAACCCTAATTGAGATTTTCTACAAAGTATCTTCTTAACACAACAAGATTTGGAAATCATGATAATGAAGAAACCTGGTTGAATCTTTTGTACTAAACGAAATAGATATAAATGCCATACTCACTAGTTATAGCTATAATATATACAAATGTTCATTTTTTTTTAACATCTAGACATAGATACACATATGCAGCAGGAAGTTTACTAATGCGGACCGGGCGGGCCAGACGGAGGACCGGGCGGTCCCGGCGGAGGTGGATGCGGATGCACATGCGGAAGGCCGGGAGGAGGCGGAGCGCCGCCCGGGCCGGCTGCAGGCGGAGGTCCGGGCGGAGGCGGATCAGGCGGGCCGGGCGGAGGAGGAAGAGGAGGTTCGGGAGGAGGCGGTGCAGGCGGGCCGGGCGGAGGCGGGCGAGGTGGAGGAGGGCCGCCCGGATTCATTATTAATATGCTTCTCACCCGCTCGCTCGTTCACTAAACACAACACAGAGCCGCTATTGCAATTTGCTACTGCTATGCCGTTTGCTTCTCCTATAGAAGTTCGTCCGTTTCACCGGTCTGCCGAAGAGGAATTTGGAAATCTGTTTGTGTTTGTCATCGTCGCCTTCCCTATAGGGTCCATATATAAGGGTTTCGATTTGCGTGTCGTGTCGGACTAGGGTTTGAATAGTAGGGTTTCATCGCTCTATTCCGAAAATTTATCCACGCTGCCATTGGTAATTGCTTATCGAACACACTCTTCTTTATTCTCACGTAAGAAGCTCACAAACGGAATTTTTAAAAATTGAATTTGACAGATCTTTCAAATATGAAGGGAGGTCTATACTGATGTAAGATTTGCGTATGACGAAACAATATTCTTATGATTTTTTTTCATTCTGAATCGAGGGTTTGAATGGTAGATATCTCTCGTGGCTTCTTCGGTCTTGGAAATGTTTCCACGCAACCATTTGTAATGGGTCATCGATCACTTGTGGAGAAGCCAACGTACATATTATTTATTATTATAAATCTAATAAGAATTTGATAATTTCTTTTTAATAGTTTTTTTAGGGACACCTTTTAATTATCAAAATGGATGCTTTGATAATCAATGCATAAATAATAGAAGACTGTTGTGGAGGGTCATTATGATAATGTAACGCAAACAAATTCTAATCAAACAAGTTAGATACTTTTAAATCAATATTTGAAAATGATGCATGTACTTACAATGACTTTTGTTTGAGAGTGAGTGATACATGTACATGAAAGATCAAAGGTTTTGGCATGCCTATCTCTTGAGCTACAAGCTACTCCAAGGCCACAAAAGTGGATGCTTTCATAGTTGATCCATTAGATGAGATGATTATTGTGGAGAGTTAAATACGAGTCTAGGGATTGGTCCTAGTCTTTAAATTAATAATATATTATAATTTGTCTATTTTTATTTTAGTCTCACATTTATCTTTGTGTTTGTTTTGTTTACATTTTGAAGGTCAAAGTTGATGTTCAATGTGTATATACAGGTATAAGTAGCAAAATACATATGTAAACAATGATAATTTTACAACATAAAATTAACAACATATAATACAGTAATAGAACAACCTCTACATCTTTCTTTTCATACAACTTATATAAGAAAATCTTGTAAATACTCCGGAAAGTACTTGTATGATAGTAGTTTCCTTTGTAGCTTTGTCCTTGTTCCTTTTCCCTTGCAACTCCCTCAAAATGAAAACCCCCCTTTAGAATAGTTGTAGATCCTTCAAAACTGAACCGACCAAATCGGTTTGCCACCCTGCCAACTAGGAAAGTCTCGTCGACTTCTTAGGTTCAAGAACTATGTTCTTGAACCCTTGAGCCCAAAACCCGAGTATAGTCCAATCACTTCAAGTATTTCCCATGACATTGAAAAAAAATCCTCCTCTGCTGCTTTTCCCAAAAATATCCTCCCCTCATATCATCCACATCTCCTCTCTATATCCTCCTCCTCACCAAATCTCCCCCTCGAGACCTTCTCCCTTATTCTCACATTCAATGTCCCAACTCCCTTTAAAAAATATATTTAATGTTTATTGGTACAAGTCAATGAAAAATTTATTACATTATCATTTTAATAATATATGCCCACCTAAATTCTGAGATAACACTTTACTTCATCAACAAGTCAGACATAATATGGTACTTCGATGATACTTGAGACATTGTAATTTTATTCTTTAATATTATTTAATCAGTATGTTGGAACATAAAAATATATAATTGTAATTAACACTAATTGATAATTATTTATCATTCAAACTCAATCTCTCTTCCATATACAGATTATAATTTATTTAACTAATTCCATATTCAACAATCAACATTGGTTACAATTTAGACTTAATTAATATGCATTAATCAAGTATTAACACTAATATTTCTCTCTTTCTCTCTCTCCTACCCAACCACCATACATCTCTTCCACCTCTCTCCACTCACCCCTCACCCTTTCTCCATCAACCTCCATCCCCCTCTCTCCCATACCCACCCCCCTTCTCTCTCCATCCCTCTCTCCCTCCCTCCCTCTCTCGACCCACCCTATATTCCTCCACCCCCCCTCTCTCTCCACCCACCCTATCTTACTCCATCCCCATCTCTCTTCTACCCGTCCTCTATACATGTCTCTCCCTCTCCCTCTCCCTCCCTCACTCCAAAATCTTTCTCTTTGTCTCTATCTCTGTCTCCGTCTCTCTCTCTCATCATATCACACTCTCTCTCTTCCCCCATCCCTCCACCATCCCTCCTCCCACCCTCTCTCTCATTGTATCT
>LPNX011187317.1:79683-122723 GCA_001517045.1 Pseudotsuga menziesii | reverse complement strand
TATATATATATATAATCCATAAAGAAGAGAATACCGATAAGCAATTTATATGAGACAAAAGTTAGTTGACATATTTGGCCTATTTGCTAGAATTCTTTTGTGAGTGGACTCACCTTAGATATGAGATGCATGAGTTACTCCCATTATGGAATAGGATGAATGTGCATTAATGACTGCAGGTGATTAGCTCCTTGATTATTATTGTTTATGATTAGTGGTGATTATATATGTGATTACTTGAATTTGATTTCAAATTATTATGTAGGGTATAGTGTGAATTCACGATTATGTTGGAGCCAATGATTCATTGATTCGAGCATTAGTCATTGTTTTATGGCAAGTTGTAACTTGCCTCTTTAATCATTATTGGGAAATTTGGTGAATATGTTCAGAGGGCATAAAAACCAAAATGAGCATAAAAGATGAGTTTTATATGCTCTTGGAAGTGTGTTTGGGTAGGGACAAACAAACTTCTCTGCACTTCCGACTTTTTCCTTCCTCCTTCAGCCGTGGAACTCAAAAAGGGATATTTTTAGTGTGTTTGTTTTCTCAATTTCGATTTCCATGGAGGAAGGAGGAAGGTAGATGTTGGAAGTGAAGAAAAGTTAAATTCATTTGTTGTTTACCCGATTTCCATGTTTTGCAGCGGAAGGAAGAAGGAGAAAGTCAGAAGTACAGAAAAGGTTAAGGTCGTTTGTTGTTTTCCCGATTTTCGAGTTTTGTAGTGGAAGGTAGAAGGCAGAAGTTGGAAGTATTAGAATTTGAATGCCATTTAGATACTAAAGCATATAGTTCTAATAATATTTCAAGTATAAGGAGTATGAAGATACAAATTGAACAAAAAAAACCACACAGGAAACATATAAGTATTGCTTAGGAATTTACAGTATCATTCACATTAATTAATTTGGTGTTACAATAGTTTACAAATAGGAAGAATTCAAATCCACCAGGGAGGAATTCGAATCTACCAACTGGATGTGAATGTACCTAATTGACTAGATAACTCATGGTGTCTCAATCAATATCGGAGTCCAACAGATCAACTCTTAGATGTCCAACCAACTCAATCAATCAGTAATAGCTAGTTAACTCAGTGCAACTAAGTGTGGTAGGTGGGAAAAGGCACCTACTCCACATGCAGCCATGCATTATCCATGCATAACTAGCGCTAGCTAACTAATTATGAACTAACTAAAAGTAACTGGAAGCTAACTAAGACTAACTAGTACTAACACCAACTAATGGATGTAGGTTGGGGTCGGGACTCCCAGTGTCTCCTAAAATGTAGGGATTGGTCTAGGAGGCGCCCAAAATGATGCATGCACATGCAGTAAGTGGCAGTTAACCTCTATCAGTGTTCCCAACACTCTAGTGATTGGTACATGTGGCCCCATTATGCCAAGTAGACCCAAATAATTAATTAAGGTTCTTAAGTTAGGATAAATAATCTAAATAGAGAGTATGGTCAAGGGAGGATTAATAATCATAACACCCCCCTCCTAAATCCTAACTTGGATAACTATGGGACCTGGTAACAAGATGATAGGTCACCCAAATACAATCTAAAAAGACAGGAATGCTGCATAATACAACTAAGGTAGGGAAAACCTCTTGGGAAAAACCCTCCTCAAAATAGGAACTGAGAATCAAGCCTTAATGCCTAAAAGAGACCTGAGAAAGGCAGATCTCTTTTTGGTAAAGGACTTGGTAAAAATATCAGCAATCAGATCCTCTATAGGAAAATAGTGCAGTGTGATGGTTTTGTCATGCAATAGTTCTCGAATGTAGTGCATGTAAACCTCTATGTGCATTGTCCTTTGCTTCTGAACAATATCACTGGAAATTTTGATTGTACTCTCATTGTCACAAAAAAGATCCACTGTAGATGAAGTTTGAATCCCAAACTTTGTCAAGATTCCATGTAACCATACTGGCCGAATAGATACATTCATAGCTCCCTGATACTTTGCTTCTACTGAAGAGAGTGCAAGTGCTGCTTGCTTCTTGTTGGACCAACAAATTGGCCTAGATCCAATCATGAATACAAAACTTCAGGTGGATTTCCTATCATTTCCATATCCTGCCCAGTATAAGTCCATAAATCCCGTGAGATCCAGTTGTGCTCCAGTTGCATAGTGGACCCCATAATCTATATTACCCTGTACATAGTGCAAGATCCTCTTTGTTTCCTTTTAGTGCAGTTCATGTGGCTCCTGCATGTTTCTGGAAGCAACACTCATAACATAGGATATGTATGGTTTCGAATGTGTGAGATACATAAGGCTCCCAATGAGCTGTCTGTAGAGAGTGATGTCCACCAAGGGTGTGGAACCACCTTCTTCAAGCATGATTCCTGATAGAAAGGGACAGGGGGCTGCCTTGTAATCCTCCACATGGAATCTCTTAATCATGTATGATGAATACCTGGACTATGAGATCATGATTTCCAAAGTATTTTGACTTACTTATAGACCAATGAACTGTCTTAACAGTCCTAAGTCAGTCATAGCAAATGCTTTGTTAAGAGAAGACTTGATGCTGCTCAATCCAGTAGTAGAGCTGCTAATAATGAGCAAGTCATCCACATACAATACAACTATAAGAAAGAACCCCTATTTATTCTTCATGTAGACATTGCAATCTCATTTGCGCCTTTCAAACTTCTGAGAGATGAGGAAGGCATCCATCTTGGAGTACCATGCCCTTGGTGTTTGTTTGAGTCCATACAGTGATTTCCCTAGTCTGCAGACTAAGGAAGGATCATCAATAAACCCCTTAGGTTGTTTCATATATATCTCTTCCTCCAAATCACCATGGAGGAAGGCACTCTTCACATCCATGTGATGTACTTCCCATCTTTTGGAAGCAGCAACAACCAAGACTAGTCTGATGGAGTCCATTCTATCTATTCGAGTGAATGTATCATTATGGTCCAAACCTTGAACTTGAGAGTATCCTTTTGCCACCAACTGAGCCTTGTACTTGGTTGTGGTTCCATCAACAACTATCTTGGTTTTGTAGATCCATTTGAACTGAGCCAAATTCCTTCCTGGTGGTAAAGAGACAAGTTCCCATGTCTTATTATCATGTAGCGAATCAAAATTCTCATCCATGGCTGCCCGCCATCCAGGATCATGGAAAGATTCCTTGAAGGATTGAGGATCTAACCCAAGCAACATAAAACACCTCTCAGGAAGAAGAGGATCTATGTGAGATAGTTCAACATTGTCCTTATGATACCGGGACCTCGTTTTTCTTTTATCATATGGATTCCCAGCATCATCTCCAGCTACTTCTATGATATGCTGAGCCCATTTAGGCTACTGAAATGAGGTAGATGTTGGATCTAGATCTAGATCTCTTTTAGGTGTAAGCTCAATCTCTGGATCATGCTGGGATGCCTCCTCTTCTGAATCTGAATATGAAATGTCAGGAATACAAACGAATCTGCAATAGGAAGTGAAGGAATGTTTATACCTTCATCATCTTTGAATGGAATCTATGGTGATGTTGGAACTATGAATGGAATGAAGTGAGAGAACATATATTCCTTTCAGGCATGATAAAAAATCCCTTTTTCTACAATCTCCCCAGTTGATATATTTGTGATCTCTACTGAGTCAGGTCCAAACAACACTTGATTTGGTGAGCCGATGTGAGTCATCTGATATACAGACAATAGATTAGCTGCAAGGTAGGGCACATATAGGACATCTTTAAACACACCATTCTTCGCTCTGATGGTGCCTCTTCCTGCTACTGGAATTCGGGAATCATCTCCCATGTGAATAGTGGTCCCTTATTTGATGTTGAGAGTGGAGAAGAGATCCTTAGAGGCAACCATGTGATTGGAGGCTACAGAATCAATAAAATAGGCTATTGACCGAGGTAAGCATGATTTCAAAGCATGACGCCTTTCATGTCCATTATTAGACTTATTTGCTTCTTGTGGGAGAGAAATGTTATTATGATCGAGGAGATAAGTCAATTGATCTACTTGTTTATTCAGAAAGGAGTTTTCAGGGTGAAAACCTCTCATACAGTAGGGACACATCTTCTTCTTTTTCCTAGAGTCGGAGGTTCCTTCGGAATTTTGCTGATTTTGTTTAGGCTTCAAATCAACTTCTTTTGGCTACTTCTTCTTTGTTTTCCCCTTTTCTTTCACTTTGGAAGAGTTAGTAACTAGGAGAGCTTGATCTTTAGAGGTCTTGATGACTCCCATTTGAATCAATTTTTCTTGCTCCTTGATTAAGGACTCAGAAAAAGAATCTAATGAAGGAATTTTCCAATTGGGAAAGCCCTCCCACTTGGAATGAAATATAGAAACAAATACAGAATACTCAGAATTGAGTTTGTTGAGTATGGAAAGGACATTATGCTCATCCTTATGCTCTATTCCACATTGTTTGCATTGAAGTGCAAGAGACTTGAATTTAGTAAAGAATTTCTCAATAGTCTCAAAACTGCTAGGATGTAAGGCTACCAACTCATTCTCTAGGAGGTGTCCCTGAAGCTCATCTTGTTTTCCAAACAAGTTCTCAAGCTTCTCCCAGGATTCTATGGGTGTCCTCAAAGCTTTAATGTGAAAGAGGAGGTCTCTAGATATATAAGTTCATAGATAACCGAATTCTTCATCTAAGTGGTTCAGACACTTGTTTCGTTCAATAGGATGATAAGGCTCAACCTCCCTTCCAAGTACTATCCTATGGTAGCCATGCTTGCACAAGGAAAGCTACATATCAATCCTCCAATCAAAATAATTGGAAGTTGAGAGGATCCTAGGAGTAGGAGATTGAGAATCCATAATTCTTCCGGCTGAGAGATCTCAAAACTTCACACAAGCTATGTAGCACCTGTCAATTTTCACTGCAAAACACACTAAAACATTTGAACTGTTAGAATCATGCTTTTCCTCTCGACATGAACATATTTTCAGGGTTCGTCACGCTCTCTCCGCTACTCTAAATAAATTCAGAGCTAGAAAATCATCATAGGGGACTTTCGTGGAAACCTAGCTGCTTTTGATGTTCAATGGGGAGAAACGAGCATGAAACCTTCATGAGAAGGCTCTGATACCATATTAGAATTTGAATTCCATTTATATCTTCAAGCAAATATTTCTAATAATATTTGCAGTAAAAGGAGTATGAAGATAAAAACTGAACAAAACAAACTATTAGGATTATAATCCTCCCTTGTCCAATTTGGTCAATTATGTCTAAATGAGGAGTCCTTTCAGTCTATATTTGGTCACTAGCACCATTGGGTCCACTTTTTCTAATTGGGACACATGTACCCATTACTAGAGTGTGGGGAGCACTAATTTAGGCTAACTGCCACTGACTGCACTTGCATGCATCAGTTTAGGAGCCTCCTAGATCAATCCCTACAATTTAGGAGCCACTCGGAGTGTCGACACCAACCTACTTTAGATGAGTTCAGTTGGTGACTAGTCAAGATCAGTTAGGAGTCAGTTGCATTCAATTCTATTCAGTTAGCACTAGCTATGCATGGATGCATGTGGGTGAGGCGCATTTACTCGCCTACCATAGTCATTTAGACTAGTTAACTGATAATTAAGACTAAATTAGAAACTTGAGTTGAGTTGTTGAACTCTGATAGTGATTTAGACAAGTTCAGTTAGCCACGCAGTCAAGTAGAGTCAAACCAATTCAAATTTCCTCACATGGATTCGAATTGCATGAGACTATTTATCCATTTTATTACATTGTAACAATTATCCAATTACTTTTGATTAATGAAAGCATTCACAGTTGCAAGCCACTTTTGCACTGTTTCATTCTTTAATTTCTAAGTAAAATTGTCTGATCTATCTTGTGAGTTGTGTGTTGGTCCACAGATCTATGTGATCAATTTTATATGGTATCGGAGCCTCGATAGGAAAAATCACTTCTCTTACTACAGATCTCCTACTGGATCAATTTTTTTTTATAGAAAAATTGATCCTTCCAGCATTGCACCAGAAGTGGAGAATTTACCACATAAATCCTAAGCAAAGGAATTGTTGATCAAGCTTGCTTGATTAACTAAGATGGGTGTCAAGAAAATTCCAAAAGTGCAAGATGTCGAACTTACTTTGTCTGTTTGATTGTGTGATTTACAAGTTTTTAAGTCTCCTTCACTGCATTCGCTAGAATAGCTCATTCTCCTTCACTGCATTTGCTATAGCAGTACAATGGCCCCTCCAATGGAGCTTCTAAATCCTTTCAACTACCACCAGTGGAAGGATGACATGGTGATGCATATTTGCTCCAAAAGACTCTTCAGACTCACAATGGAGACAGAGGTAGAGCTGGATCATTATGTGGAAAAATAAAAATACTGGAATAGGCTTGATGAAGCATATGGATGTCTGTGTCTCTCAATATCTAGAGATATTCTCTTCCACATCAATGGATTGAAGACTCCCAAGGAGGTTTGGGATAAGATTTCTTCCTTGTTTGATAAGAAGGATGACCTGAGGATCTATTATCTAGAGAATGAGTTGATTTCTCTTCACCCAGGAAATTTCGAAACTCTGAATGATTTATTCACCAAATTCAAGCACCTGGTGTTCTAGTTGAAGCCGTGTAAGGTTTATAAGAAGGATGATCCACTCATCCTTTCCATCCTCTCAAAACTTGGTGTGGAGTACTTAGCCTTTGTATCAACCTTTCATTCAGGGAATCTCACTGTACCAATTTGGAAGATTCCAAATCTTAATACCTTCATTGAATCTCTCACCTATGAGCATGACAAGTTGATCCAAATGGGGATCATCTGATCTTCCAAAGATCAAGCATTAATTTTTGGAGTACATAAGGCTATGAATTGTAAGGGGAAGCAAAAGAATGAGCCTCCTATAGAGAAACTTGCAGTTAGATCATCCCTCAAGTTCAAGGAGAAGCAAGAAGAATTGAAAAGGAAAGACACTTTGTTCTTATTGTTGAAGGGGATTGCATCCAAAAAGATCATGTATGAGAATCACAATTGATGAAATGACTGTTCTTCTAGAGAAACATAACATCATTGTACCTGCTGGTGCAAGGAAGGCTGACGATAGAGAAGAAATTGAAGAACATGATGAGAGATTCTATGCACTGAAGGCTAGCTATTCAACAACACATGCCTTCCTCATTTATTCTAGATCTTCCAATCATATGGTTTCATCCAAATAATAATTCATTTCTTTAACATCTTCTGATGGCCCTAGTATTCAGATGGGTAATAACAGTCAAATTCAAGCCAAAGGGAAGGGTTCTATAAAGCTTGAACATGGAAAGTTCAAATATGTGATTTATGTTCCCTCCTTAGCTACACATATGTTATATGTATACCAGCTGACTCGCACTGGCCCTTCAAAGCAAGTGATATTTGGTCATGACTCAATGGAGATCACATATATCTCTACTAGGAACATCATAGTGAAGGGTGCTGCAAATCATGCCTCCAAGGCATATGAGTTCTCACACTTCCTTCCATTTTCAAAACCAGTGCACTCTCAGTTGCCACTTGAAAGGGGAGGTAAAAAAATTCCATCTACTTCTTTTGTAGTTTCCCCTAGTATTGGAGAACCGATTGTATCAGTTTATGAGATTGAGATTCAGGGTGATTTAGATCCAAATCTAGTCCCTACTCCCAAGCCGGAATCTAGGAAGATGACTAGAAATCCATCTGACACACAGAAGACAAAGAACCTTGTGCTATGTCATGAAATATCACCTCCTTCAGAGAGATGCAACAAATCCCTGTGAGATGCTACATGGCAAGGTTTGATTAGCTACACTACTCTTAGAAGAATAGAGTAGATCATACACCTCTTCATTCAAAAAGTGGAAAAGGTTACATTCCTCATTCCTTCCATCATCATTTTTGGAAAAGATGGAGAAGTCTACATGCCAGGCCCTAGGATACCTATGCACAGAACATCATGCATGTTGCTTCACTACACCACAGAGATGAAGGTTGCAGCAACACATTTTCAAGTTTTTAAAACTTGAATTCTGATTCTATATGCTTAGTTAGAGGGGGGGATTTCTTCCCATGTGTTTTTTTCCCTGGTTCCTTGTATTGGTCAGTTACTTTGCTTAGCTGTAATGGGTGACCTATGGTCTTAGTTACCAGGGCCCACAAATTGTCCAAGTTAGCATTCAGGGGGGGTGTTAGTATTATAATCCTCCCTTGTCTAATTTGGTCAATTATATCTAAATTAGGAGTTCTTTCAGTATATATTTAGTCACTAGCACCATTGGGTCCACTTGGCCTAATTGGGCCACATGTACCGGTTACTAGAGTGCAAGGAACACTAATTGAGGCTAACTTCCACTGACTGCACTTGCATGCATCAGTTTAGGAGCCTCCTAGATCAATCCCTACAATTTAGGACTTAATATCCTTCAGTTGAATTCAGTTGGTGACTAGTCAAGCTCAGTTAGGAGTCAGTTACATTCAGTTCTATTTAGTTAGTGCTAGCTATGCATGGATGCATGTGAGTGAGGCACATTTACTGACTTACCACAGTTAGTCAAACTATTTAACTGATAATTAAGACTGAATTAGACACTTGAGTTGGGTTGTTGAACTCCTATAGTGATTTAGACAAATTCAGTTAGCCATGCAGTCAAGTAGAGTCAAACCAATTCTAATTTCCTCACATGGATTCAAATTGCATAAGGCTATTTAGACATTGTACTACATTGTAACAATTATCCAATTACTTTTGATTATTGAAAGCATTCACAGTTGCAAGCCATTTTTGCACTGTTTCATTCTTCAATTTCTGAGTAAATTTGTCTGATCTATCTTGTGAGTTGTGTGCTGGTCCACAGATCTATGTGCTCAATTTTATACAAACCACACAGGAAACGAATGAGTATTGCTCAGGAATTTTCAGTATCTTTCACATTAATTAATCCAGTGTTACAATGGTTTACAAATAGGAATAATTTTAATCCATAACAGAGGAATTCGAATCTACCAACAGGATGTGACTGTACCTAACTGAATAGCTAACTCATGGTGTCTCAATCAATATTGAAGTCCAACAGATCAACTCCTAGATGTCCAACCAACTCAATCAATCAGTAATAACTTGTTAGCTCAGTGCAACTGAGTGTGGTAGGTGGGAAAAGGCACCTACTCCACATGCAATCATGCATTAGCCATGCATAACTAGTGCTGGCTAACTGATTGTGAACTAACTAAAATTTCTTGAAGCTAACTAAGACTAACTAGTACTAACACCAACTAATTGATGTAGGTTGGTGCCGAGACTCCCAATGGATCCTAAAATGTAGCGATTGGTCTAGGAGGCTCCCAAACTTATGCATGCACATGTAGTAAGTGGCATTCAACCTCTAGCAGTGTTCTCCACACTCTAGTGACTGGTACCTGTGGCCCCATTAGGCCAAGTGGACCCAATTGTACTAGTGGACCCAACTAATTAATTAAGGTTCCTAAGTTAGGCTAAATAATCTAAATAGAGAGTATGGTCAAGGGAGGATTAATAATCCTAACAGGAAGGAAGAAAGTGGAGAAAGGATTCCGCCGTTGGTTGTTTTTTGATTTTTTAGTTCCTTAGTGGAAGGAGGAAGGTGGAAGTCAGAAGGCAGAAAGTGGATGAAGTATTTCCGTCGTTCGTTATGTTTCCAATTTTTTTTTTATTTCTGAGGTCAGAAATGTGGAAAGCATAAGTGCGGAAGGTGGAAGGAGGGAGGAAAAGTGCAAAAGGGACAGGTCCACTGTGGAAGTGATCATTCTGGTTGCATAATGGATCTGTCAAGGGCATAAACAACCTCCCTAGTTGAAGAAGCGGATTTAAATGCGGAAGGCTAAATTTCCTTGCAGAAAATTAATGTTGGTTATTTTTTAAGCTTAAGGTTGAATATTTATGAAGGTTATAGCCAAAATTCCCATGAAAGAATTATATTTGAATTTTTTATACTCTGCATATATTCAGGTTATATGGGTGTGTTAAATATGGTATCAAAGCTACAAGTTTCAACCTTGTCACCTTTTTGGGAACATCTAGTTCTGCTACACTATGAACAATTATTGTTTTTGCTAAACAATTTCGTGTTGGAATGTTTGTGTAAAATTGGGGGGAGAAATAAATCTATAATCAGATACAACGATGGCCTCACAAAACGATCATGAGGATCTACCTGAAGGAGGTAAACCAGTACCCCACCCAACGAAGCTAGAAACAGGACATTTTGAAGCTAGCCATGTACTTGAAACTGTGAAGAATATGATAGTGGAATTAGAGAGCTTCAAAGCAAAAAATGAACAGCTAAAAAGGGATAAGGAAAAACAACTGGAGCTCAATGATATATTATTACAAAGCTTACAGGAAATGAACAATGGGGGAAAACCACCAGCAGAATCAGGGAGAAACCCAAAATTAGGGTATAGTGCTGAAAGAAAAGACAGTTCCTCCCAGGAAACTCAAAAATCTAGAAATCAAGCCCGGACATTGGGTAAGAGAAAAATGGATCACCTAGAAGGAGAATTCAAGAAGATAAAACCCACCAGTTTTGATGGGGAGTCAAGATTTGGATAAGAAGCAAAAGCTTGGTTGTTGGATATTAAAAAGTACCTTTAGATATACAACCACTCCAACAACATGAAGGTAAGGATGGTGGTTTACAACCTGAAAGGAAAGGCTAGTATTTTGTGGCAAGGCCTCAAAATCTCCCATGGATTAAAGGAGAAGAACCTGGAGTGGTCAGAGTTCAAGAAAATATTCTAGAAGAAGTACATATAAGAAAGCTATTATGAAAGAATGACCAAGGAATTTTATGAATTGAAACTTGGTCATATGACCATGGAGGATCTCATCAATAAATTTCTAGATCTATTAGGGTTTGTGCCATACATTAAAGATGAAAAGCTAAAGATCCAATGATTCCTAAGCTTCCTGCCATAGTCCTACAAAGAGCGGATTCAATTTGATAACCCCAAGACAATGGATGAAGTGTTAAGGAAAGAAAGACTATACTTTGAGCAGTATAAACAAAGGAATGACATCTCCAAAAGATGGAAGGACAAGAAGCAAGAAAAGTTCAGTTAGCGGAAGAAGGGATTCCAGCCACCACCCTTCAGAAACATGCCAAGGAATCCTCAAAGAAGTTGCTACAAAAAAAATGGACAGTTTCAGCGTAAGGACAATAAACCTATGGAACTTGGACCAAAAGGGGCTGCTGAGACGCCTACAGAACCTATGAAGTGTTGGGAATGTGTAGCAAATGCCAAATTTAAATATTAAGCTAGGTTAATTAATGTAATTTAACTAAGAGGTGACTTGAAAATTCACCTCTCTTCCTCACTTAGGGTATAAATTATCGGGGTACCTATGATGTAAATCATCTTCTACATTTATAAAATATACATTTTCTACATTACATTCTTGTTTTTCATACTCATTGTTCTTCCACTGGTATCAGAGCCTCTTGGCTCTCGGCACCAGCCCACCACCACTCCCAACTCCCACCTCCACTGCACACACCTCCTTTTTACCTTCCCTACACTCACGCTGCACCCCACACTGCTGCCACACCTCATCGCTTCCATCACCTCGCTGCTCTAGCTCCCCATCCTCCTTTTCCACTCCTCACTTCTCCATCCTTCTCCCTCCACGTGTGCCTGTTCCCTCCATCCACGTTCCACAGACTCCATCTACCACTCCCATCCTCCATTTCCATGTCTCCCCACTTCACACTGCCGCTTCCACCCCTCCCACTGCTGCTCCCTTCTTCTACATCCCAATTATCTCCCTCTAATCGCCACCGCCTTCTTCTCAATACCATCCCCACTCACCTTATGCGTCATCACTCCCTCCTCAACAATATTTTCCTTCAACTGTGAGCTCCTCTCATCTCTCGTCCTCTACAAAACTTTGCCTTCACATCGCATCTCCCCACAACCTCCTCCATTTAGTCATTGTTTCTCCCTTTCCATAGTTTTGCCTCCCTCCCGCCGCTTGCCATTGATCCACGCATGCCTTCCGCCACTCTCCATTGCTCCATGGTGGGCTAGATAAACAATTTTCATAATAATAATTTTAATATTAATAATATATATTAATATTATTATTTATTAAATATTATTATTAATTAATAAAAAACTATATAATAATAATAATAGTTATTATTATAATTAATTCAAAAAAAGAGAAAAAAAGAAAAAATCGTGGCAGGCTGGCATCATACAACAAATAAAAATAAATCCACGTTTAGCACTGAGAATATTCCAGCAATCACCAGATCAATGGACGCTCAATTCGATCAAATCAATGCAAAAATTAACAAGAACTACGAGGAACTACATGCAAAAATCAAACAAACCAGTGACAATTTGACATCAAATTGAACACAATTCATGTCACAAATATAAAATAGCTTCCTCACTCTACAGGAAGACCAAAAGAAAAATCAGACAGTTTTAACTGCCATCTTAGACAGACTACAAATATCAAATGATATCCAACCAAACTCTCCCAGAACACTGGAGCAACCAGATCCTCTGTTCAACATATCATCTTCAGCGTCATTTACACAAGGACGTAAAATACAGGTGAAAGTTGAGTTACCCAAATACGACAGGTATGAGAGACAATGCATAGCGTGGATTAACAAAGCCTAGGAATACCTAGACATCCACAACATCCATTACGATGAAGAGAAAATTAAATATGCCTCCATGCATTTAGAAGGAATCGCTTACAACTGGTACTTATGGTGGAAGAATACTGCAAGAATATGTTCTCACAACTGTTAGGATATTTAGACACTTAGGAGTTAGTTAAGATCAACTTGTGTAATATATCTATTAGGTAAAGTGTGTTTTTTTAGTATGCCTTAGTATGCATTTGTAAATATTCTAATCCGACAGTCACGATATGTTCTAGACAAAAAGTGATTCGACGATTCAACTTCTCTTAGATCATACCTACCATTGATCCATGGATTAGCACCCGATTGGTCCATGATCTCTATTTAAAGAGCATGGAGGGTCCTTGGCTAGTTGATCGATTATGAGAAGCTCATTTGTAACTTTCTTCTTTTGCATAATAAATTGCTCCAAGTAGCTATTTGGCTGGGGCCGTGGACTGTTTCCCTCTCGAGGGTTTTAAACACATGACAAACATCGTGTGTTGATCTATGATTTGTTTGTGTGAGTGGCCGCTCTTAGTGTTCGGTCATTTGGGAGTACCCTGTGTACCCGAACATGGTATTAGAGCGTTTATGAAGAGCCACTTGCGTTTGTGATCAAGATATGGAACTGGTGTTGCCAAAACTTTGAAAGGGTTTCTAGTTCTAGAGTTTCTACACATTTGTAGTCCATGGGAGCTGTTGCATTGCGTCCGGAGTGCTGTTTCCAATGGGAAATAGTTTTTGTTTGTTCCAAAAACAACCATTTCGACAAATCTGAAGGTATAATGTTACAGTGACGGATTGTTTTATTTTTTTTAATCTCTCATATTTTATTAGTTTTATCAGTAGATGTTTATTATTTAAGTCTCAGACTATTGCCTTCCTTGTCTGTGTATGCTCTTGCGATTGCGACGAATCAGAAACAATGAGAAAACTTGAAAACGCAGACTTTCTAGAAAAGCTAACCAAGATCTAACCCCATAGTGTGGAAACGTTTTTTTTGTTTTTATTTTTCGTTTTTTTTTGTGATTTGCAGGAAATGAAGGCAAGCATGGAGAACGAGAGAGAAGAGTAAAAAAAAAAACCCATTTTTCATTCCCTTATTTTACTTACCTTTTAAACTTAGCTTACTTTGTCCAAAGTTGTTTTATTGCTTAATAGGTCTTGAGTTCAAGTCTTATTAAGCTACTTTTAGTGCATGCAATTTCTATTTTCAAGTTACTTTATTGTAAAAGTGTATCTCACTTAAATAAAATAAAATAAAAAGTGAGTCACTTAAGTCTTTTAATTTATTGCCGCACTATTTAAAGTAACATTATTATAAAAGTGAACATCACTTATTCTACAAAAGTGATTCACTTAAAAACAACTTTATTGTAAAGTGATTGTCAAAGGTTGATATTGGGAAGAGAAGGGCTCTTTCTTTTAGTTGGTTAAGTTAATATCTGCCACGTCACTATTGGGGACACCTTCAACATTTTCTTTGATCAAGCATAACTTCATCATTCAGAATCAGTTTTTAGTGCCGTTTTTTTTAAACAACCTAATTTTTCAAGCTCTTTGCATCCAGGAAGTTAGTTTCTATTCTTTCAGCCATTATTTTCAAGTATGACGGCCCCTTGTGATATTATACTTACCAGTTCTAACTATTTCTCATGGAAATATCGTATGGAGGATGTTCTAAGAAGTAGGGGACTTTTCAGAATTACCTCAGAACCCATTGATGATGATAAGAAAATAAAATGGGCAAATATATGTGATGAAGCTCGTGAATTGATTGGGATGTGAATCTTTACTGATTTGCGATTCCACATATCTGTAATTGATGAACCTGATAAATATTGGGATAATTTGAAATCTGTGTTCGGTAAACACAATGAAATTCAAGGTCATCAACTTAAAAATGAGTTGATTTCTTTGAATCCAAGTGATTTTTCATGCATTCAAGACTATTTATCTAAGTATAAAACTCTTAGACTCTTATGTGAAGAATGCAAGACTAAGAAAGAAGACAAACGATGTATTTATCATATTATTTCTAAACTTGGACCTGCATATTTTGTTTTTGTATCTACATTTTACTCCATGAAAGAATCCTTGACTGCAGCCAGCTATCAAGAGCCTAGTCTTGGATCCTTTTGTGATTCCTTAATTAGAGAGCAAGATAAGCTCATTCATCTTGGAATAATTAACAATGCAGATACATTTGGGAAAGCCTTATTGTCCCAACAGAAAGAAAAGTCCAAGCCTCCCAAGAAACATAATTTTCGCAATAATAAGACAAACAAGGGTCGCAAACCCTCTTAGTCAACTCCTTCTTTAAAAAATGACAAAGGATCCAAGCCCAAAGGAAAGAAGACTGAGCATCATTGCAATTTTTGTGGGAAAGATAATCATGATGAATCTAAGTGTTTTAAGAAGATGATAGCCTTGGAAGCAACAATGAAGAAACACCACATCAACCTAGATTCGTCTTCAGAATCTACCTCTCATGGACATGCACTTTGTGCTTCTGGTTACTCTTATACTGCATCTTCTTCTTCTACTTCAAATGAATGGCTCATTAATTCTGGAGCATCTTATCATATGGCTAAGGATCAAGCCAGGTTTTCTTCTATGAATGAATGTAACACTAAACAAATATTTGTTGGTGATGATAGTTCTCTAAGTGTTGTAGGATATGGAACAATTCCAGTAGAAAATGGTCATGTTTTAGTGATGCACTATGTGTTCTAAGAATTTCCAGCAATTTGTTGTCAGTCTATCAAATCACTCATTTTGGTGAAGGTAAAACTGTAACGTTTACACCTCACCAAGTTGTAATCAAGGATTTTAAAGATCCCCAACATGTCCTAACTACCAGAATTGTTGATGATATTACTAGGTTGTACAAATTTAACAACTTTGGGTCATCACCTTTTCCTTTAGTTTTTGTTGCTCATAATGATAACTTGATCAAACTTTGGCATGAGCGATTTGGTCACGTAAATTATCGCTCATTGAAACAACTATGTAAAGACAATATGGTGATTGGTCTTTCGATGGTATCTTGCAAGGAGGGTGTTTGTTCCAGTTGTGTGCTCGAAAAACATCATCGGGACAGTTTTGACAAACGTGCCTCTTGGAACACCTCGGTTCCCTTGGAGCTTGTGCATAGTGACTTTTGTGGTCCTCTTCCATCTGCTTCCTTTTCTAGTTTCAAATATTTCTTAACTTTCATTGATGACTACTCTAGACGCACTTGGGTTTACTTCATAAAACTTCAGAGTGAAGTATTTAACATGTTCTTGGCCTACAAGGCCCTTGTCGAAAAACAATCTGGTCACTAAATTATTAAGTTAAGATCTGAAAATGGAGGAGAATATGTTAACAAAAAGTTCACTACTTTCTGCACTAAACAAGGAATCCAACAACAACAAACTGTTCCATATACACCACAACAAAATGGTGTAGCTGAACGAAAGAACTGCACTTTAAAAGAAATGGCTAATTGTATGATCCAATCTAAGGGACTAAGTCTTCAATATTGGGTTGAGGCCATAAATTATGCAAATTACATAGTTAATCACACACCCACTAAAGTTTTACAAGGTATAACACTGGTAGAAGCATGGAGTAAAATTGAACCAGATGTAAGTCACTTCTGTGTGTTTGGTTGTGAAGCATGGGCTCACATTTTGGATGAAAAACAGAAATCCTTGCAGCCTAAAAGTGAAAAGTGCATATTTGTTGGATATTCTGAAGATGTAAAAGGTTATAGACTTCTTCAGCCACATTCTCATGATATAATCATTAGAAGAAATGTTAAATTTGATGAAAATCTCTTGGATTGCGAGCCTAACTTGGCAGGTGTGCCATCTTTGGCCTGCAATCCTGATTCAGTGAATGTGCCTTCTTCTCCTTCCAACTTCCTTGACATATTTCCAAATCCATTTTCTGATGATGGCAGTGAGAATGAAAATCCACCTCCGTCTGTCATGTTCCTCCAGTTGCACCAGCACCAATGCTTCCTCGATGGGTCCGTTCAACATGTGAAGCAGTTGGTGATCTTACCGGTGATCCTAGAGATCAACGTTGAACACGTTCCTAGTTTTAGTGAGCCTCTTCTCTTTTGGCTCAAGTTTCTGAGAATCATGATCCAAAAACTTTTGCAGAAGCTTCACGAAATCCAGATTGGGATACAACTATGGATGAAGAATATCGTTCCTTAATGGCGAATGGTACTTGGGATTTTGTTCCTCTTCCAAAAGGAAGAAAACTTGTCAGATGGAAATGGATCTACAGAACTAAGTATGCAATAGATGGAAGTGTTGAAAGAATTAAGGCAAGGTTAGTTGCCAAAGGTTTTTCCCAAGTTGAAGGGATTGACTACAATGGAACCTTTGCTCCTGTCTCAAAAATGAACTCCATCTTCCCTGTTCTTTCCCTTGTAGCCTTACATAATTGGGAAGTCCATCAAATGGATGTCAATTTTACCTTCTTACATGGTGATTTAAAGGAGGAAATTTACATGGAACAACCTCCTGGATATGTTTAGAATAACTCTAGAGTTGGAAGTCAAGGAACCAATTGAGAGTGATGCGAATAGCCAACAAGACTACCACCGAGGAATCCAAGACAACTCCCCATAAATATCATTAACCGCTATTACCGAAATCTTCCAACTGAAAACATTGAAGATTAAAGAATCTATAAAAAATAATAAATTCACTGTTCTCATTGACTCTGGAAGCACCCATAACTTCGTTAATGTCAACCTTGATAAAGTATTTAACCTATTTATTCGTCCAGTACCTAACATGAAGGTTATGGTAGCAAATGGCAAGAAGATTGACATTGTGGGAAAATGTCACAAGGTTAAGTTACAAATGCAAGAGCATAACTTAGAATCAGATTTCTTTGCAGTACCACTGGGAGGAGTCGACATAGTATTAGCAATACAATGGTAATTACAAAACTTGGGTACATACTCTGCAAATCACCAAGAACATTTTATTGAATTCCATGCATTCGGGAAAACATACAAATTATATGGTTTCCAACCACCTCTGACACAACTGGTTGCACCACATCAGGTGGAAAAGCTATGTTGGAAAGACACACCAACGTACATACCTCAATGTCAATAAATGGAGATTCTAATAAGTGAAGGAGATATGAAAAAACAACTAGAGATACAAGAGTTAATTCGAAAACATTGCAATATGTTTCAAGAGTTGCCTTTGGATCTCCCACCAAATGGAAAAACCATATACATAATCGAAATAGAACCAGGGACAAAACCTGCTAGTAACAACCCATACAAATATCCACATTAGAGATGTTGCCACAATTCACGTAATCATTATTGTCAATTAAGATTTAAGGACAAAGTTTCCCTTAAGGTGAAGACAATGTAACAAATGCCAAATTTAAATATTAAGCTATGTTAAATAATGTAATTTAACTAAGACATGACTTGAAAAGTCACCTCTCTTCCACACTTAGGGTATAAATTACTGTGTCTCCTATTATGTAAATCATCTTCTACATTTATAAAATATACATTTTCTACATTACATTCTTACTTTTCATCTTCCTTGTTCTTCTAGAATGAGAAGGTCCCCACGTACGAAGGAAATTTCCACTCCTCGCTGAATCCAAAAAGACTGTACACAACTTGCAAGAAGCTTCCATTATGGGAGAAATTGGCAAGAGTTTCCATCGAATTAATGCAACCCTTGAAGATCGACAGGCGGATCATCAATCTGCAATCGTAGAGATTGAAGGTACTATATCTACTTGAAATCTCTCTGTTTTAATTGATCCAGGAGCTACTTAAGTTACATCACTCCTAAGATGATGGAGAACTGTCAACTCACCAAGGTAAGGCATGCGAGACTCTTGGTTAGTCCAATTGGCCACAGTAGCAAAAATAAAGGTAACTCAGTTTATTGCTAATTGTGAAATTTCAATAGAGGATCATGTAACTAGGATCAATTTGAATGTTTTGCCTCTTAGGTCATATGATATGATTATTGGCATGGATTGGTTAGAAAAGTATAAAGTAATTTTATATTTCTTTGATAAAACATTTACTTATGTGGTGGAAGATACAATTATTAGGAAGGTAAATGGTTTGAGTAAGTCTATCTCCGTAAGGTAGATATTTGCCTTGCAATTGAAGAAGTGTTCGAGGAAGGTTTGTATGCTCTATTCAGTAAAAGTTGCTGACCTACTCCTTAATGAAAACCCAACAACTGTAAGAGACCACCCAATGTTAAAGGAATTCATGGATGTATTCCCAGAAGAGATACCTGGACTTCCCCCTTAAAGACAAATATATTTCTCCATTGAAATCATACCTGGGTCTAGTCCAACATCCAAAGTTCCTTATCGAATGAGTATCCCTGAGTTAACCGAATTAAAAATACAGTTACAATAACTACTAGATAAGGGTTATATCAGGCCTAGCGTATCACCTTGGGGAGCCCCAGTTTTATTTGTCAAGAAGAAGGACGAGACTTTAAGACTGTGCATAGACTACAGACAACTAAATAAAGTGACCATAAAAAAAGGTATCCTCTACCTCAGATTAATGATGTGTTCGACCAAGTAGGGGGAGCAAGAGTCTTCTCCAAGTTGGATTTGAGATATGGTTACCACTAGATTAGGATTAAGGAGGAATATGTTAACAAAATGGCCTTTAGGTCCCTTTATGGGCATTACGAATTTGTAGTTATCCCTTTTGGCTTGACCACTGCCCCTACCACATTTATGTGTCCAATGAATGGCATCTTCAACAAGTTTTTGGATCAGTTCATATTGATTTTCATTGACGATATCTTGATCTACTCAAGGAAATAAGAAGAACATGAACACCATTAGATAATCGTACTACAAACCCTAAGAGACCACCATCTTTATGCTAATTTTGAGAAGTGTGAATTCTTCAAGAAAGAAATTCAGTACTTAGGACATGTCATCTCTGAAAAAGGGACTGCGACAGATATGCATAAGATAAAAATAATTCTGGATTGGCCTGTTCCTAAGGATTTCGTGGGCATTTGATCCTTCATGGGACTCACCGGGTACTACAGGCAGTTCATCCAAGGGTTCTCAAGGATAGCCTACCCTATTTACTTCCTTACATAGAAAAGGGGTAAAGTTTGTATGGTCTGCAAAGTGCCAGGAGAGCTTCGAAAATTTAAAAACACTATTAACCATGACCTCAATCCTGAAGGTGGATGACCCCTATAAAGACTACACAGTATGTACTGATGCTAGTAAGGAGGGATTGGGGGGAGTACTATCTCAAGAAGGGCATGTGGTATGTTACGAATCTCGCATGCTGAAGGACCATGAACAAAATTATGTAGTGCATGATCTAGAATTGGCAGCAGTAGTACATGCCTTAAAAATGTGGCGTCACTACCTGTTAGGGAAAAAGTTCCTTTTATTGATAGATAACACCTATGTAAAGCATCTGTTTACTCAACTTGGACTCAATTCCAGGAAAGCACGATGGATGGCCTTATTAAGTGAATTTGACTTTGAAGTGAAGCATATCAAAGGTAAGGAAAATAAAGTGGTCGATGCACTCAATCGAAGAACTCACCAAGTATATGAGATCACCGTGAGTCAACTAGAAGGTGATCTATTGAGTAGAATAAAAATAGCTAGCATCAATGATGTTGAATATGGAAATATACTGAATAAATTGCCGACATAAGAGGTAAATTTGAATGGGACATAATTCAAAGTAGATCGGAAAGGATTAATTTGGTTTAAAAGAAGAATATACATTCCTAACGTTGCATATTTAAAACTGTTTATTTTGAATGAAATGCACAAACCTCCTTATGCAGGGCACCCTGGTTACCAAAATATGATAACATCCCTTAGGAAGCAATTCTTTTGGCCTAATTTGAAGGTAGATATAGTTGATTACATGTCTAAATGCTTGGAATGTCAACAGGTGAAGGTTGCACACCAACATCCAACAGGTTTGTTACAACCCTTACCAATTCCTGAATGGAAATGGGAGGTAATATCTTTGGATTTCATCACAGGTTTTCCTTTGACTCAGAAACAACACGGTTCAATTATGGTGGTAGTTGATAAATTAATCAAGTCTGCTCATTTCATACCTATGAAATCAACTTATAAGGTTGTCAATGTTGCAGAAATATTCCTGAAGGAGATATTTCGACTTCATGGAGTGCCAAAGATGGTAATTTCTGACCAGGATGTTAAGTTTACATCCAACTTTTGGAAGTTATTGTTTGTAGGGTTGAAAACCAAGATAAACTTCAGTATAATCTATCACTTTGAAAAACATGGGAAAACAAAATGAACCAACCAAGTCATTGAGGACATGTTAAGGATGTATGTCATGGAGAGACCCACTAAGTGGGAAGATTATCTGCACCTGGAGTAATTTGCATACAATAATGGCTACCAAGCCTCTGCCAAGATGAGTCCATTTGAAATCCTGTATGGAAGGAAGTGTACTACCCCTGTTAGTTGGGATATCTCTGTTGACTGTTTAATTATAGAACCTGAAATGTTTCAAGACATGGAATAAACGATTCAGAAAGTGCAGAAGAATCTGAAGTTGGCGTAGGATCGCCAAAAGAGTTATGATTATTTGAAAATACAACTTAAATAATTTTCGGTTGGAGACCATGTTTACCTCCGAGTCAAGCCCAAAAAGAGCTCCCTAAAACTGGGAAGCTGCACTAAATTAGCACCAAATTTCTATGGACCCTTTCAAGTTTCGAAAAGAATTCGACTCGTAGCATACAAGCTAGCTCTTCCAGTGCACTTAAGAATTCATAATGGTTTTCATGTTTCATTACTAAATAAGTATGTATATGATTCCACTCACATCATTGATTGTAATGTGGTACAGATGGAACCAGAAGGAAAATTTCAGGTGGAACCTGTGCGTATTCCGGACAGGAAAGAATCTGTGCTTCAGAACCGATTCGTTGCTCAGGTTAAGGTGCAATGGAATCACTTTAGCATAGAGGAGGTGACCTGGGAATTAAAGGATTCCCTGCGAAGGAAGTAACCAGGAATATTTGTAGAAAGTATGGAAGATGGCTGAAAACACTGTGGACAGTGCTACATTAAGGAGGAAAGGATGCGATATCCCCCAATTTTGTAATAATTTTGAAAGAGCATTTTTATTTTTGTTTTGTTTAAATATGATTGGCAGACTTGGAATGTTCCAATTAGTCATTGGAGGACAATTGTAACCGAAAAACATTATGCTTGTGATGAAATATCAATGATAGGACAACCATGTTCAATGATGGAACTATGCATGCGAGAGTAGGGGACATGAAGGGTTACTCTTAGAATTGTTACACCAAGAGTGGGAATGGCAGTACGACGCTAGAATCAACCTCGGGAATCAATAGGAAGTGGAGCGGAAATTCCTAGGGGGAATTTTCCGTCAGCTGCAAAAGACCTAGGAAAAATGAAGGAGAATAAATAAGGAAGCATATCCTAGGAGGTGGGATGCCACTGAGTATGCTAGAATAAGGAATTGCTTTCTCCGTGAGCACTCTGTGTTAGGAAAGGATTTCTCACTGGAGAACTAGAACTAAGTTTGAATGTCACCACTCTAGGCATGCATAGTTTAGCTCGGGGGTGATTAAGAATGGAGTGATCTGTGCCTAATATACGGTTGGGAGGAACGTGGTTGTTCCCTTTTCAATGTGGCTCTGCTAAAAACCAGTTCCCTTACTGAGGTTTTATTCCTGTTATTCTTCTAAAATAAGGGTATGTTTTTCCGTGTATATTTGTGTTCCAATGTCAAGGAAATGATATTTAGGATATTCAATTTCACTGATGGAATGCTGCTTATGAAACTGTTATTCAAAATCTCCATTTTTGATGATTGTGTTCTGTTTTGAGGAAATTGGCCACTCAAATGATGTGATAGTTTTGGTAAAAATGTCACCAATATGTTTTTCTTTGTGTTATGAGCTTAATTTGTGTTTGTAGAAAAATGAGTGTTTTCTTTCCTTATTGCTGTAATGTTAATGCCTTAGATGTTTGAGGAAAGTATTGTTGTTAAATTGGCATGTGTGCTCTTATAAGTATCCTTTGGATCTTGTTATGTTTCTGCACTGTTTTCTCCTGAACGCACTTTGCTTGATGCCAGGCCCTCTGCTTATAGTCCTTGGATATTATACTACATGTCTTAGTCGACTCTAATCTTATCCGAACCGGTAAGTTTAGCCAGCCGACCTAGGGCCTCTCTAATGCTCAACTAAGGGTAGATTCTAAATCTGTGGTGAACTAGATTTCACAAGTTTTTCACACACACGAAGAGCTGTTAACTACCTTGCTAGTTGAATCCATAGAATCCCTGAGAACCATTGGATCTGGATCAGTGGTGGACCCCAAAAAACCATAAGACGGATTTGATAAAAAATTCATGCACACCAAGGGATGTTAAATCCCCTGCTATTTGAGTCCGCAGAATCCCTGAGAACTATCGTATTTGGATCAATGGTGGAGCCCAAACAATGTAAGAATATTTTGATAGAAGTTTTGAGTGCGCCACGAGTCTATTAATCTGTGCTAATTAAGTCAGTGGAATAGTCCACAGCCGTTGATTTTATCTGTGATATTTCTTGGTCATTGATCTTAAGGGTGTTTTATCCACAAGCACCTCGAGTCCCCAACGCTTATCACATGACTTTGATTCTTTCAGCGGAATTGTTCTTGGTTGTAGATCTGTCGATCTCAGCTAAGGATCTAGCGAAGATACATGTCCTTTAATCCTTCTGTAATCATATTTGAAATTGATCAAGTCAAGGGTCAATTATCTCTGCAACCTGAAGCTTATCATTGTAGAAGTATGAGATTTAGAGTTAATATTTAGAGCATGATTATATCATTGTTTGTGAAAGCATGGGTGTGTATTCACTAGTACATATGGGCGGATTTTTCGACGTTTGTTTACTTTCGTGGAAAAATCAAGCGTAAATTATGCATTTTTACAATTTTTTTTAAGGAAACCCCGACTTTCGTCGCTATATCCACGAGAAGGTAATATGGGCGGATTTTTCCATGTTAGTTTTCCACATTTTTTTTACTTTCGTGGAAAAATCAAGGGTAAATTATGCATTTTTACAATTTGAAGCCTCGACTTTCATCGCTATATCCACGAGAAGGTAATATTAAGTCTGTTTATTTGGATAAGCCCGCGTTTATTTGGCAGTCAAATGCAAGTCAAAGATGGGTCAAGGGGTCTTGGAGAGGAGAATATAGCTGGGTTTTCACAGGCAGGAGAGGAGAGTAACAGGGCCATAAGCATGGGCTTGTGATCTTTTGCGTTCAGGAATCACGGGGATGGTGGCAGGGTATCCAGCTGCCGACCCTAGCCCCAGGGAAATAGAGCTCACCTGAAATATGCCACTCATCGAGGCAACTCTTGTGGGATTCAGAAATTACGATCAGAGGACAACAAAATATCCAGCTTCCAGCTTAATTTGGACAATTTAAAAAAAATGGACAATCTGGATGTTTTATTCTTGTTTTTCGCATAGGTGGAGGGTTTTAGGATTTATTTAGGGTTTATCTATGGGGTTGTTGGTATTAAACACAGGAAGCTACTGAGAATAGTCCATTGGAGAAGGCCAAGGCCATGAAAAGCATAGACATTGAAGAAATCGCTATCCCATTCGACCAAGTTAATTCCAGAGTGCCAACTAACATGTACCTATGCCCTAGCAATATTGACCTTGAACATTCCATTGCGTTTTCTGATACTCAGCGCCAAGATATCATGGCAGTCCTACTCGAGTGAGTTCAGTTCTAAAAATGTATTCTTGTTAGACTTAATATCCTTGTTTGAGCAGAATGACATTTATTTAACCATTTTTTTGCACTGGGCTACTTGATACAGTTCGTTCCAGAATGCTGCTAGAATTTGGAAAGTGTTTATAGACACTGATACGGGTCTCCATGGAGAAACTGGTGCTTATGCAGCTATTGGTTTAGGTATTGCTGACTTATTATGCATTCCCCTACATCTGGATATGTCTGATTGGTATGGAGTGTAGGTTTTGCTCAATGATGTTGAGATTCTTCATGACTTGGATGAGTGTCATACACAGGTAATTTCTGTTACTGTGAATTTACCCATTTATTACCACAAACCCATATAATGTGCACCTCCAAGTTTCAATTTTCATTTTTATTAACACAAAATGTATTTAAATAGAGGTATAATACCCAGGAGCTCTAGTGTGCAGCTTGAGGAATATTTTGGATTTTTTACTTGACATTCAATTTTTGTATTAATTAGCATGAACTCAGGTCCGATACCTTGCTAGAGTATGAAGGATCTTTTAAAACTTTGAAGCATGAGTACTAATAGCAGAGGAGCATTAAGTATGTTTATGACACTCATTTTTATATAGATCTCATTTTTATATAGGAGACAGCCGATATAATACACGACCAAGCAGAGAAAGCCTTTGAGAAACCATATATGTTACAGTCTCTTGAAGAGAAAAGTAAAGCTGATACATGACTGCTTAAAAAGCCCCACTTATTTTATTTATCCCTAGAGCACAACCCTTCACCTGAAAATGGAATACCTAACATGGTATCGGCTTGCCCTAGATTTGGATGGGTTTTTGGTAGTTTCCATAATCAAATCACCGAAGACATTTTTTACATTCAATGAAGTTTTATCCAACACGGAACAATGGGGTGGAAATTTTGCCCAGTTTTATATCGATGGCTTGGCTTGGACCAGGTTAAGAGGGTTTCCATCCATAAGAACAAGTTGGTTTTGGAGCAGGTTTGGAAGAGTCTTTGTTATTTTCGATATTCAGCGTACTCAATTCAGTCTTTACTTTCAATGCACTTTATCCAACAGATGGGCTTTCACAAAGGCTAGATAAGTATTCACCGATAAGTATTTGCATTTGTGCATATTGGATTCACCTTTACCCCAGAAATGAACGAGGTTTTAGAGGAATTTTCATTTAAGCCTGAGTGTCCATGTGCAGTGCATATTTACCCTGTTCTTAGCTCATGTTTATATAGGTTTTCACCCACAATACTGGGGTAGGGAGTTGTTTGCTTTAATGCCCCTTATCCAACAGACAACAATGGGTGGGTAATTTCCTTTCCCCACACATATTGATAAATTTCTGTTCACCCACTCATGAGTTTGTGGGCATTAAACCTCTAGATCTGATGGTGCAGGCAAGGAGGGAAAATAACACCCGGTGATTAGCATTTTCGTAAGGAAATTATGTCTATGAAGAAGGGATGGAGGAAATTTGGAGTTGCAGTTGTGGGTTTGGTGCTGCTATCCATGCTCGTTCCATTGGTATTCTTGCTTGGACTCGATGGTGGATTTCAGAGCAGTAAGTTCATCTGAACCCATTTCATTTTTTATTTGACTTGATGCCCCCTTCTCACAGATTGTTGTGTATGGGGAATCTGGATTTGGAGTACTTTGGCTGGGGCTGGGGCACTTACAGGTTTTTATGAATCCCATTTGTGGAATTTGTGGTGGGTGTTTTTCATTTTATTCAATCCATTGTAGTCTTGTAGTGATGGATTGTTTTGCTCTTCTACAGGCGAAGCATGCAAAGCTTCAACTCTTTGAAGAGAAGATGATCTTGAGTGTGCCTTTTTTCTCTTGCATCTAGGAACATATATATCAAAAGGTAACTTAGGTAAGCCTTTCATGTTTGAAATGCTTTCTCCTACAGCTGTTGGGATGACATCCTTCTCTGTTCCCCCTGTTGTCTGAGACTGAGATGCCCCTTTTCCAACTATGCTTTCACATTCAGTGAGTTTCTTAACTGGAGAAGGAGAATAGAGAGCTTGAGAGCTGTTAGTGTCTGATATGGAGATTTATTAGTGACAGAAACAACATATCTGTGATAAGACTTTCCTCTGTGATACCAGGAACTTGTCAGCTTCTGAGAGATGGGCAGCCTATTATCCTCTGCAGATTGTGAACAATAAACCATAATCAGCACTGTTTTAGAGTTTAACAATTACCAAAGTACCCAAAGTAGTATTTGCATATCTTCACTGGGCATTAGTGCATGGAAGTCACAGTAGTATTTGCATATCTTCACTCGGCATTAGTGCATGGAAGTCACAATTTTTGTACCATAATCATTATTTAACTCTTTCGACACTCTATTTATCAACATTGATTTTGTTTTTGTAAAATACCAACAATTGAAATGAAGACACATAGGAAATTATGATATAATAAAAAAGAGATGAACCAATATTTTAAGTTCAAGAAAGATTTATCTGTAATGCCAGAACTACTATTGAAATTACTTATATTGAACTCCCTATTTGGCCCAGATGAATTTGTTTCTTTTAATATGACATTCAATTTGAACTTTTACCAGCATTGTCTTTCTCCTTTGCTCATCCCTGCTAAAGCTAGATTTTGGCAGCCTAAACTTGGGATTAAGAAGCTTACTCTGTGGGGAAATTGGAGGAGAAGAGCTCTGTCTAGGAGCAGGAGAGGGCCTTGGTGTTGGCTCTAGCTTTGGATTTCTCTTTGGCTTCCGAACTACAGTTGGAGCAGAAGATCCTGAACCTGATCCAGGAGTAGACACAGCAACTGCCAGAAGAACAACCATTAAAACACCACCATCAACATTACTAAAACACACAAACCAAACTAATAACATCCAGTAAGACAATGATACCTGCATTTCCACCTTGAAGTCTAGCTAAAACTCCCACCATTGGGCTATTGTTGTAGGTTGTAGGTTCTGTTTGCTGATAGTTGTCTCTTCCGTCAACAAAGTTATCATTTTGGTCAGGTCCTCCAACAAGAGCACCAACTAAAACATTGGGGTCACTTTGTTGGCCACCGAACCATGTATAATATCCTCCTCTGCAACTGATAAATGATGAATTCTCTTTGTATGATACAATGGAGGCAACTCTGTGATGGACCTGACGCGGATAGTTTGTCCCGTACCCCACCATGTAGCTTGTGGCTCTTGGATTGTCACCTAGTATGTAATCGACCTAGAAGAGAAAAGTTTAGCCAAAGGAAGCCTGATTAGGAATTGAGACTTTCTAACTTCCGCACTTTGAGTTATCTTAGTGCACAGGAAGACCCATCAGTTAAACTTGTTCCCAGATGAAATTTAGGCTATCATGGGGTTTATGATTATTATACCTGTGACTTGGCCAATGCTAACAGTTCAAATGGCTCCACTTCTCCACCAGGGCATTGTAGTTTCTTGCTAGTAGAAGACAAATAATCAGAGTAGACAGTGCACAGGAATGAGGCATTTGTCACAACATGGATGTTGTTCCATTTCTGCCAATACAATAGCCTGCTTGAATACACAGAAGCACTCCATTAGTTCACGTTGCGGCTTAGATATCAAGATAAAGGCATGCATGTGCTGTGTATTCTTGAAGGCAAACTGATGAAGTCCAACTTGGTGTTCATTGTACATTGTATCCATTCTTCTGTAGGCATGCACACATGAAATACTCAGCTTTTTCTTGGTATTGTTCCATGACTGCCTGGTTTTGGGCACCTCTACCTTGCATGAGTAAGTAATTACAAACCAGATATAATGTGAATTGTAAGAAAAAATTCTTTCTCAACTAATTGAGTGGATAAGCAGTCCAAACTACCTATTTATCATTTGGAATTGAGATATGCATTGTATGCAAGTTGATGGCATGGATGATTACAACTAACCAGCTTAGGTTCACTGGACAGATTGAGATTTAAAATCATGATTAATTATTTTAATATCACAACCATTAAAAAATTGGTTAATTTATCATTTTAAACTGTGACCTTGAATGCAAGCACTTGAATCCCTGCATATTTAACATCCTAGTTGAATTCTTTCACAGCCCACGTTGTTCCACCTAGTGACTTTGCATTGTCTATCACATAGTTCAAATAGTAATGATCTCCTATTGCTTCATGAAGCCATGTTGCTGCCCACAGTAGTTCATCCTACACCCACCCAAACCAAAACATCATAAACCCAAGTCAAATGCCTATTTTTTCATGTAATTGTACCACGTTACTTTCTTGCAACAGAAACACTTACATTATATCCACTAACAGACCCATAATACTTTCTTGCAACAGTGATGCTGCTGTCATAATTTCCTCGGTACTTGTCAGCAAACTCAAAAAGCTGCAGGATTCACCCAAACAATTGAATAGAGAGCTTGAGAGCTTGAGTGCATTTTCCAGTTATGACATCATTTTATGCTTGCTGTTTTTCATATTTATTAGCGACATTATTCAGGACAGCAGAGTTTTATTTTGATCTAAGTGTTAACAATCCTTGTTTTCTTTGTTAATTGACCCCTAAAGTCACCTAGGGATTCCCCCTGTGGTTAACACAAATATACTCATACAAACAATCAAAATATGTCTTTTAGTGCCTTGGAATACTTACTTTAAATTTGTCTAAATTAGTCATAAACACTCTCCAAAGTCTGTAATGAATCCTTCACACAGTCCTTCAAAATATGCCAGGGAACCCTTACAATAGTATTACAAAATCCTTTAAATAGTTCCGCAACAACACTCTTCATCATCTACAATATACTAGGTGAATATGCAACCAAAAATATCCCCAAAAGAACCTATGAAAGTGTGCCAATACAATCCACAAGGCTGCCTTATGAAATGTTCAAGAATACCCTTGGAGAGTGTGCCAAAACTGTCTTAAGTCTGTCCTCATTGACAACTCACAAATATGTTCATTACCAGTCAAAATATTTCTTGAAGTGTGTGTCAAAGGAGTCACAAATTAATGCTCCAATCCCTTTCAAAAATAGTCAATTAACAACCAACCTTGCTCAAAATAATTGTTGAAGGGCGGGTCAATACAATCATACAATTCTGTCAACAAACCTCAGTGAAATGTTTATAATAAATATGCATAAAATAACATGTTAAACCCAATCAACAACCTCTTCCAAATATGTTACATATTGGGCCGACGGAAAAACAGAGGTGTACTATCATAACGTAGGCTCAAGATGCCACTGCTACATAGAAAAATACCATGTTTTCCATCAGTGATAGCATAGGGTCTTCTTGTTCAAGTTCTGTTAGGTATCCGGTACTTTTCTTCTCTAGTGAAAGCAAGCATCTTCTTTTGTATGAGGATTTCATAGATCAAACTACAATCCGCGAATCCCTATCCCTTGAAGGTATGAGGATTTCATTATCTCAAGTGTTGAAGTTTTTAGGTTAATGAATTGGTTAACTATGTGCTGTTAAGGTCAAACCATGTTATACTTAGTCATATTCCTCCTAGACGAGTAGGACAAAAATTGGCTTGAACACAACACAATATATCTAGGGAAGTTGTGAAAATTCTCTATATCCATACATCATTATCCCATTTGTGAAAAGGGACTTTAATAGTATTTGGAGGCCTACTAGATTATACATGCAACTTATGATTAAACCGGCATTTGGTTTTGTTTGAGGTTCACAAATTATTTACACCTCATCCCATATGTCTCTCTCATTATATGTTACTTGCATTTCTATCTCAAGTATAGTGGAGTGAGTCATTACATGGTGGTTTCTTAGAAGTTATAGCATAGGAAACAAAATGAAGGAGGACCGAGACTAGTGCTTATCCAAGTTGGGAAAATGGAATAAATAAGAGACACAAAGAGGGATAAAAATAAATAAGAGACTAGGAAGTAATGTTTATCCTTTTTCTATTGCAGCTCTTCTTTAATTTTTTTCAGAAGTAGGTTGCACTTGCTTCTTTTTAAAACTGAATCTAGGTGGCAAGCCATCAACTTCTTAGTGTATCAATAGAGGTCTAGGGTTAAGCAATACCTTGTGGTCCTACTTCTTGACAATCTCGTGTCTGGTATGATATGTGCAAGGTCCTTATCAGGCCTCTTGCTAGTGGTGGCAGCCCTGTGACTCCTAACCTTCTACTCCAAATTATGTAGTTGGTACACAGTGATGGCCTTATGCCTGCCCTCAAAACCTTGCATGATGCATTGAGTCATAGTGATTTTTCCCTTGGTTCGAGTCTATCACATTTTAGCTTCTTGTTTTGACTTTTGAGCATTGGGTTGGATCTTGCTTTTAGGCTTGGGATGAGGTGGGTTAGCCTCGTTCTCTTACTTCATCAACTGGTGCTATTTCTCTTCCATTTGTCTTGCTTATTGCTTCAAGTGTTGATTCTCAAACACTAGGATAGGTACCCTTTTGTCCATTGAGTGTTCAAGCGAGACAAAATCTACAACTAGCTTTCTCATGTGCTCATCCTGGTTCTAAATTTTAATTTATCCACATTTCTTGAAGATAATATCACCAGATCTCATCTCAAGAATCTCTGATCAAATCACCCTTATTGAAAGAGGGTTAACATGACTAACCCATTGAGTGGAGTCTATCATTGAATGTTTGACTAGCAGGCTCTATTGGAGGGAAATGATGCAAACCATACCCAATAGACAAGATCTAAATGCCACTTTATTTTTCCAAATGGTTTGTATCTCTTCATCCATTGATCTTGCCTGTCTTGCAGCCATCATTTTCTATTTAATCTAAATGCAATCGAATTTTATTCCTTGTAGACTCATTTTTGTTGTGTGTTATATCAATTGTATACCTATAATTCCATAAATGTGTTTGTTTATTTGAGCTGCATTGGAACAAACACTATTCTGGGATGCTTCTACAAATTTGGACATGTGTGCTAATAAACGCTTAGCTTGCTGTTATGCATGATGTCAAAGGATTTATTGTTTGAGGCTTACGGAATTTTCCTTTTCTTGTTGAAATTACCTCAGAGCTAATAGAGGATTTACTTACTAATTGTAGCTTTCTTACATTTTGGTTTGAAGGGAGCAATGAGGGAACATGCTTGATCAATGTTAGAAATGCTTGTGCTTAGGCATGATTATTTTCGTAAATAACAAAAGACATAATCATAATCTTATATCTTTTCATGAGATGAACTATTCATATGGAAATGAGATACCTTATTACCGTTTTCTTTAACTTATGCAGGTAAGTCCTTATGATTCTTTGAAAGATGTTGCAAAGAGAATTTTGCAAAATGAGGTTGCTACAGTGCCTGTCATATATTCTTCAACACAAGATGGCTCATGTCCACAGCTATTGTACCTTGCATCGCTTTCGGAAATACTAAAATGTATGGTCTGATTTAATTTTAATTGTTTAGACAGCATACCTGGATTATTTGTCTATATTATTTGGTAGAATAGTAGAAGATCAAGTTGTTCTGTTTACAAGTGAAGGATGGGATTCTTGGTCAAAGTTTGTAGTCAAATCCGGTAATGGTGGCTATGATCTCCAGGAGTCACAATGCACATTGCAAGCTTTTTATTTCTCTTAATGATGATCTCAATCATAACTGTGTAAAGGCTAGTGTAGAATGGCATTTTGGTTTGGTTGTTTGTCAAATTATTTATCTTTATCATTATGGATTACATGTTGGTCTTATAGACCTACAATTTTGACCAGTGAACTTGCTTGACAGAAGACTGTGGGGATGCTTTTAAAATGTGTAGGTATATGCAGACATTTCAGACATGCTGTTGGTTCTATGCTACTCCTGCAGCAGCCCATTTGCACATTGCGCATAGGTACATGGATACCGGATATTGGGAATGATGGCCACCCTTTGGCATTGCTTCGACCCAATGTATCTCTTAGTTCTGCTCTTTCTCTTTTACTTGAAGGTAATTAGTTTTTGGTTTCATTCTGATTTGTCAGTTTATGATATTGTGTTTTCCATTTTAAACATCGGATTGCACATGAGTTGACAAGATAAAATTTTTAAATTGCTAGTTACATGGGATTGCACATGAGTTGACAAGATAAAGTTTTTAAACTGCTAGTTACATGAGTAGCATGTTTACCAAAGATGCCATATTTGAAAAAATTCAAAATTTTGTGGACGTGGGAAAGTTGTAAAGGTTTGGACATGACCAAATTTACAAAGCCAGATGAAATTGCAAGAAAAAAACAGTTGTCTTATACTTTAATACTGCAGCATATTGGTATTATAACTTCTGTCCTTCTCTGCCTCTCATGAAGAGAGAGGGCATGCCCTAATCTAGAAGGACCTGGTTGTGTAGTTTCGGAAGGGGAGGGGTAAGGAGTCATAGATCTTTTCATAACTTATGTAAGAGTTGCTATGCTCAGTCAGCAGTTATCATAGAACTTTGATACCCCAAGTGGGCTAAATCCTGTTTTCAGCATCAATGTGTCTACATGATATGGTGGTGTTTGTGTAATTTTGATGGCTAGTGCAACTATTTAGTTTTGCAAATACTCATTTTAGATGGGTTAATTGCAATGATCCAAAAAATTTCAATTTTTATCCAGCCACATCTTGGTTTGACATGGATGGATCAATAATGGATGAAACAATCTTCCGCCAAATTTTCATGATTCATAGTTTTTATGGAACATTGATTTGATCAGGTTTTGACGTTTTAAAAATATAGATGGATGTTTAGATGAGCTGCTTTCAATTCTTGTTCTTCGTCATATTCTGAGATATAGTTTTACATTTGTGAGTTCTAACTAGTGTTTGTATGCTTCAAGTGGTAAGTTTGGATTGCTCCTACTAAGGGCTAATTGATAGGTTGACTCATTGGACCTACTTTATTCCTTAACCCTAGATGCATCTTTGTCTTTATATACTTAAAACCGACCGGCCACAGTGCATTGTGTTTTCTTGTGAACCAGTACCCATCTTAACTCTGTGCATGTTCTGATTAGTCTAGAAGAACTAATGTCAAAGTTGTAATCCAAATTCTCCTGTAAGATATATCTTTGTGTTTGTACAGTTTATTCAAATTCTCTTCTAAGATATGTTTTGGACGTGTTTTATATCGAGTTCTTGCACCAATGTGACTTCTACTGAACATTAGTCTTAGATGCTTGTATAATAGAATTTTATCCCTTGTGACCACTGATATTATGTGCTAATTCATGAGTACAATGACTACTAGTTCGATAAGTACTACGTGCTAATTCATGAGTGCAATGACTGCTAGTTTCTGCTTATATATTTTGTGATAGGGCTATTACAGTGCTGTGAGGTTTCATGACTAGGTTTCATATTATCAGGGTCTCTGATGGTCATCTAACTGATACATTTATGTGTAAGGATTTTATTTTCCAGTTACAATGTTATCAGATTTTTTGAAAAAGTTACTTTGCATATATAGAATACAGAAGGCTAATTACTATGGCTGCATCAAACTAGTCTTCTGCGCACTAATATCAGTTCTTCTAGTTATAGTGATAGGATTATTTACTGATAACAACTGCTTTGCTCCAGATTGGATATTCGTCACCTATTCAGGATGACCTAACAAATGATCTTAGCCTGACAGTCTCTCAGGTTTAATTCTGAATTTTGATTATTCAATTGGGGTACCTGGTATCTACTTGGCAGATTGCCTATTAATTTATTCTGTGATCTTAAATAATTGGCAGTACTCTTTATTTGGTTCACTATCCAATGTTGGTGCAATGGTTGGAGCAATAGTCAGTGGGAAAATTGCTGATTCCATTGGGCGAAGAGGGGTGAGGGTTTTCTTAGATCTCATGGTGATATGAATATCATATGTAGACTATGGACAAATTTATGATTCTGTTACAGATGATGACAAGCAATAGCATATAATTGATTTAGTTATTTCCATTATACATATTACAAACCTCTAGCTTTGGTTTCCATGTTATATACAGGCACTAATAGTGGCAGCAATCCCAAGTATTGCAGGGTGGCTTGCCATTGCTTTTACAAAGGCAAGTTGTGCTATTCCAGATGAATGTTTGTGTGAAAACTCTTCCGATTTAGACATGATGAATGTCAAATTCTGCATCGTGTATTTAATCTGCAAATTTGGTCTTTATAATGGTCAGGTATGAAAACAAAAAATACTTCTGATTTAGTTTTGTGACTTTTACCTTGCTTCAGATTGCTTCATTGTTGTACGTGGGTAGATTGTTGACAGGCTTTGGAATGGGAGTCATATCATTCACAGTAAGTCTAATACTCCCTCATGTGCCTTTCCTCCTCCAAAACCTTTCATAAGGTGGATACTACAGTAATGCTGTTTAGTGTCTGATGTTATCCATGTGTTGTGGTAAATTAAGGTACCGATATATGTATCCGAGATAGCCCTGAAGCACTTACGGGGAGCTCTTGGCACTGTGAATCAGGTAAGGCCTGATTCTTATCTTTTTCACTTTGGAAATATAGCTTTAGCGTGACCTTCTAAGTAGCCATAGGAAATCATGGATGTAAGTGATTTGTAAAGCCCTAGAAAAGCCTTTTTTGTAACTGACCAAAGTTTCCTTTTTGTGGAACAGCTTTCAATTACTATTGGTATAATGTTGGCATATTTATTTGTGTTGTTTGTTCCATGGAGGCCTCTAGCAATTATAGGTATGTAATCAGTAAGACGGGTTTACAATAATGCAAAATTTATAGCTATTTTCTGAAAATATTAAAATCAACTGTCCATGGGTGGTGATGCAGGAATAGTTCCCAGTGTTCTGTTGATTGTTGGTCTCTTCATTATCCCGGAGTCTCCAAGATGGCTGATGAGTGTTTGGAAAGATTAAATTCTTGTAATAAATGGTATATACTATAAACTACATAAGTCAGAGAAATTTCACACACCATGCTTTGTAAAAGAAAAATCTTATCTAACATATTTTCATGCTGGGAGCAGGCTAAAATAGGCAAGGAATCAGGTTTTGAAGCTTCATTACGGGCTCTCTGTGGCCCTGATGCTGATATTTCAGTTGAAGAAGCTGAAATTAAGGTACAAAGCCTTTGGTTTTTTGCATGACATCCTTTGGTTTATTTCTTCTTGTAATCTGACTGTGTATTAATGCTCATTTGCGAAATCTATTTTACTTATTCTATTCCTGTTGCCATTTGTTTCCTCTGTTCAACAATTTTTTTGGATTTCTTGTGCACTTGGTTAATATTACAGTGGAAGAAATGATACCCTTGTGCTTCTATGCAATCCTGCAATTCTAGCGAAGCCTTTTTTGGTTGATGACATTTGGCTTGTCATTTTATGTCCATATTAATTAATAAGTTTAGCACTGCATGAATTTTGCTTCACAATAGGGGATTGGCAAATAATCTATATAAAGAGGATATGCTTGCAACTAACACAAAGGTCTTGCTGTATGACAGAGTGCAGTGGAGGCAAACAATCAGCAAAGCAAAATCAAAATCTCTGACCTTATTGAGTGAAGATATGCACTCCCTCTGACTGTAAGTTTTGGGGACAGATAAGATATGGATATGATATGGATATGAATGGGGAAAAATAAGATATGGATATGCAAATCCAAGGGTATTGTGTGGTTTCTGCCCCCCACAACATAGTATCCATTAACTAGGGCTGTAATCAATACAGAGGCAAATAAACAATTTTCTTTCTAGATTGATGTGATGCCACAATATTTTTTCCATGTTGAATTATGAGTGTTGAATGATATAGTGAGCCAATTGATAGTGCACATATAACCTTCTTGCTGACACACAGTTAACATAGTTGAGCACCTAGTGGTCTCTCTTAGGGAGATTGTTTCCAAATGATGTAATAACCAGCTTTTGACTGTGTCTATGTTGAGGGTTGCCTTCTCAAATTGGATGTGGGTTGTAACTTATTTTCCTTGTTATGTTACTTTAAGTCACAACTACCACATTTCATATATCTCAAGCAACTACGGGTGAACCCTACCATATATATAATTTGTTTAGTTTGTGCAAAATAGAATTAAATTCAGTGCTTATATCTCTCTATATATTTTATTTCCTCGTATAAAACGGTGATCATCACAAAGGCACTAATTGATTCTTGTGTTAATTTTGTTTGCATTATGGTGATCTGTAGGTTGTGGAGGCAAGCCAAGACTGTATTCCATTATTTTTGCTCACAGCAGATCGCCCTCCAGAACTACACAATACAGGAGCAAATCAGACAATAAATCAGGTTTGACATGGGTGTTTATCATTTTGAACAGATAGTATTACGGTTACAATATGTAGATATCATTATGTCTTGATGTGTCGTTACTTGAGAAGCTTATTTTAGTTTCACTGTGGTTTGGAAAGAGTGTCAAGGGACCCAATTAATAAGAACTTTAGTAAACTGAAATATGTCGACAGGAACAGATCTGAGAACCTATTTCTGTATTGGGAAAAGGGTTCATAGACTTAACGAGATTGTTGCAAAAAATCATGCTACAGGTTTTCATATTTTGTTTTGTCAATCCCATTGTGATAAGATTTAAGGGTTCTGTTTGGGCATTTTTTTACTTGAAGTTTTCTATTTGACAAGTACCAGAGGTTAATATGATGCTCTTGTATCTTTGTGCTTCATTTTTCTTACAAGTAACAGATAGGTCTTGTATTAAAAAGAGGCAGTGGCAAAAGGTAAATAGCTGGGACAAAATACAGATAATAGGCCAAAGCCTTAAGTTCAAAATACAAAACTGATCCAGGTTCTGCTGATTTGCTGGGTTAAAAGTTTCAGATTGTCTAGTAAGTGATTATTCCCCTTGATCTACCCTAGTTTTAACCCTATTTGTATCTCATTTCTAATCTAAATAAGAGTTAAAGTATTCTGCTGTAATAAATCTTGATTGCTGGTTGGAAAAGATATATTGTAGCAAGGAACAAGACTATGTTGACTATTTTCCCATATGAGTTCCCTCACTCCAACTATTGTATATAGTAGTCTCCTGAAACATCTTATATGTCATAGAAAATTGTCTCAAATGACTCATATGGCAATAAGGAGCATGGACATATCATCACGTACTGCATGCAACCTTTGGAAGCATGAGTTGGAAACCTCCTAAAAATAGCACATGCTTGTGCTATCGCACTTGCAAATGAGGGGGGTATACTAATTATGTAAGGATTATGACCTACTTCCACATGGAATTGGTCTTATGACATTTGTATTTTTTTTAAAACAGTTATAGCCGTGGATACAGCGACGACAATTTTTTTTAAAATTTCACAGCCGTGGATATAGCGACGGCTTGGCGTGGATACAGCGACGGAAATTTAAAAAAAAATTTCACAGCTGTGGATACAGCGATGGCTCGGCGTGGATACAGCGATGACCCAGCGTGGATACAGAGACAGCCAGGCATGGATACAGAGACGGCCAGGCATGGATATAGCGACGGCTTAGACATCTAACGAAATATATAACATTGTCGCTCTTGCGACGCAAATTAGGGGTCGTCTCTATTGCGACGGAATAGTTTCCACGGGAAAAAAAACACTTAGACGTGGAAATATCCACGCTTTTCCGTGGATATTGCCACGTTTTTGCCGTGGCAAAATTGATCACTTGTACTAGTGATTCTTAGGATATTGATAGCATATAACTGGTAGGTTTGTTTGAGTTTTTGGAACTAGAGAATCTTGCCTCGTTTGAAGGAATGTGATTATTTGGGGGCTTCCCTTTATTGTCTTAACATTTCCTGAAAAGAGTTGCTAGCTTACTGAATTTTTTCCCTGGATTAATCCCCTAGTATATTTGTTTCCCCGATGGGGAGGCTGGAGATCTTCTCTTGGTTGAAGCATACCAGTCTGGTGAAGTTCATGGATAATACTTATAGTTAAGAATGAGTTTTCTACACTTGCTATTTCTCCCGATAAGATTCAACAGTGTGGAAATCCCTTTTCTACTTATGTATGAGCTGAATGTGTTGAGAGCTTGTCACATATTTTCAGTAGGGTTTATTGTGGTTAAATGTTCCTGTATTTTTTCATCTGAATATGCCTGGGTTTTTCGACTGCATTCGCTTAAGTTTAGAAAGGCTAGAAGTATGGTTTAAAATTTAAAATGGGACTAAGTTGAAGTTAAGATGTTGTTTTCCTATTTCTGAGTTCGGTAGTGGAAGGCAGAAGGAATAATTCGGAAGTGCAGAAAAGATTAAGGTCGTTTGTTGTTTTCTAGACTTTCGAGTTCCTCAACGGAAGGTGGGACGTGGAAGTCGGAAGTGCATAAAAAGTTAAGGACGTTCCTTATTTTCAAGATTTTTGAGTTCTCCAGCGAAAGGCAGAAGGCAAAAGTCGGAAGTGTAGAAAAAGTTAAGGACATTCGTTGTTTTCCCAATTTCCGAGTTCCGCAGCGGAAGGAGGAAGTCGAAAGTGTAGAAAAATTTAAGGACGTTCGTTGTTTTCCTGGTTTTTGATTTCCGCATTGGAATTTAGAAGTGCATAAAAGTTGAAGTCATTTGTTGTTTACCTGATTTTCGAGTTTTGTAGTGGAAGGTGGAAGGCATAAGTACAGAAAAGGTTAAGGTCGTTTGTTGTTTTCTCGATTTTCGAGTCCCGTAGCGGAAGGTGGAAGGCGAAATTCGGAAGGTGGAAAGTGGATAAGGGATTCTGCCATTGGCTGTTTTTCGATTTTTGAGTTCCATAGCGGAAGGAAGAAGGAGGAAGTCAGAAGGAAGAAAGTGGATGGAGTATTTCCATTGTTCGTTATGTTTCTGATTTTCGAGGTCGAAAAGGCGGAAAACATAAGTGCAAAAGGTGAAAGGCGGGAGCCAAAGTGCAGAAAGGACAGGTCAAGTGCGAAAGTGATCATTTTGGTCACAAAATGGATTTGTCAAGGGCGGAAATGACCTCCCTAGTTGGAGAAGTGGATTTAAATGCGGAAGGTTGAATTTCCTTGCGGAAAATTAATGTTGTTATTTTTTAATCTTAAGGTTGAATATTTATAAAGGTTATAGCCAAAATGTCTGTGAAAGAATTATATTTAATTTTTTTATATTTTACATATTTTCAGGTTATATAGATATGTTACATATATAACCAGGATTTGGTTGGATTCTTGAAAGAATAATTCAAGTCTTATATTTTGGAACAAAAGAAAAGAAATATTTTGAAAGATAAAGAAGTCCAAAGACTCGAGAGTAGATCTCTATGGCTTCAAGTGGAGATGAAAATAAAAATATTTTCCATTAATATACCAAAATGTTAATACTATTTGAAGAGTTTCCAAAATGATGGAGTAGAGGTATCCACTTTTAAGGATATTGTTAGTTCTCGGGTTGAGTAGTTCAAGGAGATTTATAAAAAGGATATAGGGCGAATATTGCACATGTAGTCAAAAGACTATTTTTTTTCAATTTTTTGAACGAGGTTGACAATAGAATTTTGATGGAATAAGTGTCTAAATATGAGTTACAATTTGTCTTACACACTTCAAAAAAACATAAGAGCCATGATCTTCATGGTTGTCCTATGAAATTATTTATAGGTTTCTTTGATATTATAAGGGATGATGTTTTGAGATTTATTAAATAATATAAGTATTTAGGGAAGATGTTGTCTAATTTTAATGTCATTTTCATTTATTTAATTACTAAAACACATAATCATTTTATACTTGAGGAGTTTAGGCCCATTTCTATGTGTAAATACATTTATAAAATTATGATTAAGATGATAGTAAGGAGGGTAAAGGTCCTTGTTTCCAATTCTATTTGTAAACTCTGTTTGTGATGATTAGTGTGAGCACATTTATAAAATTATGACTAAGATGATAGTAAGGAGGGTAAAGGTCCTTGTTTCCAATTCTATTTGTAAACTCTGTTTGTGATGATTAGTGTGAGTTTCTTATTGATAAGAAGGTTCATGAGGCTATTGGGGTGGACTAGGAGGAATTGCACTTTATCAAATTTAGAGGGTTACAAGTTAAGGTAGTTAAGGTATTTTCCTAAATTTTATTGTAGTTGTATTTATTGAGGTTGATAATAATACATTTACGGTTTTATGTCCCTTTTATAAATTGGGTCACATGTGTGACATTTGTGTCTTTACTATTATCCTTTATTTAGATAAAGTTGTCCTTTGTCTCCATTGATTTTCCTTATAGTGGCACAGGGTTGGAGAAGGAAATTATTGGAACCTAAAAGGGTTGGTTCCTTTAAAGGTATAACAATAGGAATGTCCTTTTATATGTCTCGTCCCATTTTTGTGGATGATATTCTTATGTTTTATGATGGAATAATGAGAGATTACTTGAAACTAAAGGAATTTTTAGATATTAATGTTTGTCAATTGGCATGGTGATTAATCTTGGTAATTCAACTGTCTCTTTCATGGGGCTTGTGGAGGAGTTTGCAAGGCTACTTGCTTAGACATTCCCTTTTCAACATACTGATATTAATCTTGCTATAAAAGTATTTGGGTTTACTTTTAAATATAGTGATACTTTAGTAGATATTGGGATTGGATGGTGGTTAAGGTTGGGAGATGGTTGTCCTTATGGTGTAAAATATGGATTTCAATGGGAGACTATCTAGTTTTAAAAAATAAAATTTTAGGCCATTCTAGTTGATTGGATGGATTTGAATTTTATTCCTAAGGGTGTTCATAAGAAGATAAGGAGGATAAATTTTAGTTTTCTTGGTCTAAAGATACAAGAGGCATGGCTTGGGTTTCATACAAAAAAATGCAATTACATAAGCTCTTGGTGGTTGGGGGATAAAAAATATACACTTGTTTGTAAAAGAACTGATAAAAAAGAGTGGTTGTAAGTTGATTAATGGTAAAAGGGTTATGGTGTTAGGTTATTTTACAAATGTGTACATATACTGGTAGAATTGTTGACTAGTTAAGGAACAAATTCATAATTATCAAAATGCATATAAGGAAATAAATGATGTGGGATTTTACTCTAATTAGGAGGTCACTTATTTGGAAGGTTGGGATACGTAACAAAATAGTGAAAGCTACAAGTTGTGATAAAGGGGTTTTCACCCTTATTAGGTGGTAGATAATAATCTAACTACTATTTGGAGGAAAAAATTATTCTCAATAGCCGTGATAGGATTAGAGGAAGATTATGCTTAAGAATGGGGAATTTAAGTTTCAACTTTAATGATGAATCATTTTATGATTAAAGAGTGCAAGAATGAGTTAATTTGGTTGAAGAATCTTGTAAGTGGGAGATACACCTAAAATTTTGGTTATTTGGTGTTGAGTGAATATGGTGGCATGGGGATTTCATGAGTGGTGGTATTAATATCTTTAGAAACTTAAGAGTCTTCTTAAATCAATGATTTATTGTGGTGAGTTCTTAGGCAATTCTAGTTGATTGGATGGATTTGTATTTTATTCCTAAGGGTGTCCAGAAGAAGATAAGGAGGATCGATTTTAGTTTTCTTGGTCTAAAGATACAAGGGGTGTGGCTTGGGTTTCCTACAAAGAAAATGAAATTCCAAAAGCTCTTGGTTGTTGGGGGATAAAAAATATACACTTTTTTGTAAAAGAATTGATAAAAAAGAGTGGTTGGAAGTTGATTAATGTTAAAGGGTTATGGTGTTAGGTTATTTTACAAATTTGTGCATATCTTGGTAGTATTGTTGACTGGTTAAGGAAACAAATTCATAATTATCACAATGCATATATGGAAAGCAATGATATGGGATTTTCCACTAATTAGGAGGTGGCTTATTTGGAAGGTTGGGATACATAACAAAATTTGGGTAAGAGAGGAGCCATGGATTGGTTTTAGTGAAAGTTACAAGTTGTAACAAAGGTTTTTTCACCCTTATTAAGTCTTGGTATGATAATGCTAATATCAAGAAGATAAAAAATTTTCACATTATTTTTGTGGGGTGTCTCTCTTGTTAGAAAATTTCTTTGTTTGAACGTAAATTTATTCCTGCCATACAATGTGCTATAGAAACCTTGTACATTGATAATTTATTCTTAACAAACAAAAAACTATCCCAAGCAACCTAGGTTGATTGTGGTTGAGGTAGGTTGGGATTTCTTTGATGGGTATTCTCAAGTTATTCCAATAACTTTTCTGAATTAATGGAAATGCAATCAATATTATTACATAGTTTGGAGAAAGATGTTAAGAAAATACAAATCTTTGGTGATTATCAAGTTGTGATTAGTTGGATACAAAGGAAAAATAATTTGGATAATTTTATTATGAAACCTAATTATGAGGATATTCTCAATTTCCTAAGATTTTATTGATATTTTTTTCATTCATGTATAGACATAAAAAAACATTGGTGGCCTTTAGTTGGCGTTAGGTTTATGGCTCATATTAGAAATTGAGGAGGGTAAATCCACCATATATGAACATAATTATTTTTAATGAATGTTTACTATAGTCTTTGAGATGGGATAGGTTCATGGATCATATTAGGAATCGAGGAGGGTAAATCCACCAAATATGAACATATTTATTTTTAATGAATGTTTACTCTGGTCTTTGAGATGTGAGAGGCATGGTTTGTTTATGCCTAATTTATGTTTTGATGGTATGTTATTTGTTTAAATTAGAAAA
>LPNX011187317.1:61397-64258 GCA_001517045.1 Pseudotsuga menziesii | reverse complement strand
TGAGTGATAGTATTGACTTTGAATTTCATTTTGTGGTTGTAGGGTGTAATTTTCAGCAAAGTCAACCATTGATAGTATTGTTTCGAGAGGGAAGGTGTCTCGGCATATTCTGAATTGCTCATCTTGCCACCGTGCCATATCAACATGTTGAATGTACTGTTGGATCTTTCCACGAAACTCTGGAATAAAATCACATACTCGAACCTGGTACATGAATATTAATATGTCAATAAACCAAATAAAAAAATGTGTGTACACATGATTATTAATTTGTCAATATTCAAGAATTTACCTGTGAAGTCATCAATTTAATATTCCTACTTTCTTTCCCATCATTTAGCTGATATGTCTCATACTAATAGTTCTGCTTCTCCACAATTGCATTCCCGAATGCTTGATCTTCACTTTCATGGATGCAATCAGACCATAAGGATAGCCCACCACAATTGTTGCAAGAACCGTCTACACATTGTTTTAAGTAATGTGTCTGCCCATCTTGCCTCGGACACATGATGCTATGGATGAAATGTCTGGATGACATTGGCGGTACTGTACTTGAGCATTCCTGCACATGGTTAGGATGCAAAAAACGACGTATATGTGCAAATGTATGGTAATATAGGTCAAACTCTATGTGGTATCTACAACAACAAGTGTTCTGGATGGTATTAATTCTAACATACCAAGGCTTGCATTTTTCAAAAGATCTTTGCCCGAGCCTTAGCTCTACATGGGAAACTTTAAACATCTTGAACAGTTGAGTTTGTGTCATGTCAAGATAATGCTTAACATGAGGTTTAGTGTGATGAGAACCCCTACAATGTTTTAACACATCCTTCGTGTTAGAAGAAGGCCTAGTGTTATCATGCCAAAACGTTTGCACTAGGCCCTTCACTGCTTCGACTAACTTCATGTCTTTGCGGGGCAACCTACTGCTAAATGCCCATAATGTTTCCATTTGTCCCTCTACATCAAGGTTGTCTCTTCTTACTGAATATTTTTTAAGAGTCTTTGGATGTAAAGGAACAATTTCTGATGTGCATTTAAGTAAACGACGTTGTCTTGTGGATCTACATACAATTGATTCAGCCAATACACGACGAGCCACATTACAGTCTTTTGAACGAGTTTTTTAACCAATCGATGTGAATGCAACAACAAGATATTTAACAATGTGATTACTTGATTACATATTCTTCATTGTTGTTATGCCTAAATTTCTTCTAACAGTTGCCATATTTCTAGATTTAAGCAAAGCTAAAAACAGTTGGCATTTACCGGCTTTGGATTTGTTATCAAAATATTGTTTCATTATTTGAGAAGAATGACGAAGGATAGTGCGTTTAGCCACCTTACCTTCCATGGAATTCAATCCACTCTCGTCCACTTGTATTCGTTTAGGAGTTCTCTTTTGTTTTGATGCAAAATTTCTTGCCGTTTGAAATGCTTGAGTGATGTTTAAATCCACTACCGGCTCACAACTTCGATTAGGAGATTGAACCACCGAACATGGTTGTTGCTGAGTCACATTTGCATCGGGAGTAACATAATTATTGAACTGTTCACAAGATTGTCCGTCTACTAATGGATGAATAATATCAACTTCCGTATAACCAACTTCTTTTAATGTTGCATTATCTTCCTTAGCCTCTACGTCAGGTATCTCTTGAGGGGGAATGGGAACTATTTGCTCATGTAATGAATGCCGACGATTTCTTGAATCTTCCCTTTTTTTGTTTTTTATTTTCTGCTTCTTCCGGTGTAAGCACCTTCCTTGTTGACTTTCTTCCTCTATTACGTACATTCCCCATTGAAATCCACCCAAACCTGTACAAAACTATGCAATTATGTAAGTAATGATAAAAAATTGCATGTCCAACAATTCTCTGTGCGCAGGTTTAGACAAATTATGTCTTTTGATACGTTAAAGGTGGCCAACACGACGCCACCCTACATTTTCTATAAAACATATATCGCATATGCGATATAACGCACCTCTGATATATCGCATATGTGATATTGAATTCCATCTTTTTAATGAAGGGAAAGGGTTTTACATGTTTTCCATAACGCATTCCCGATATATCGCATATGCGATTTATTGCATATACGATATATCGCATATGCGATTTAGTGCTCAATGAAAATGTGTAATTTACATTTATCTAGATATGATGAGGATGAGGGTGATGAACATTGAGGGTGTCCATGAGCATGATGATGATGAGTATGAGGGTGAGGGTGTCGATGAGGATGAGGGTGAGGGTGCCGATGATGATGAGGATGAGGGTGAGGGTGTCGATGATGATGAGGATAAGGGTGTTGATGATGGTGAGGATGAGGTTGATGAACAATGATGATGAGGATGAGGATGATGATGAGGATGAGGATGGTGATAAGGATGAGGCTGATGATGATGATGACGACGACGATGATGACCATGATGATGATGATGAGGATGAGGGTGATGGTGATGATGAGGAGGATGATGACTATGATGATGATGATGAGGATGAGGGTGATGGTGACGATGATGATGATGAGGATGAGGGTGATGGTGATGATGAGGAGGATGATGACTATGATGATGATGATGAGGATGAGGGTGATGGTGACGATGATGATGATGAGGATGAGGGTGACGATGAAGATGATGGTGAGCAATGATGGTGATGATGAGGAGTATGATGACTATGATGATGATGATGAGGATGAGGGTGATGGTGATGATGAGGATGAGGGATGATGATGATGATGATGATGACGAGGATGGTGATCATGATGATGATGAGGACGAGGATGGTGATGATGATGAGGATGATGACAATGATGAAGATGATGGTGAACAATGATGGTGATGA
>LPNX011187317.1:21397-58897 GCA_001517045.1 Pseudotsuga menziesii | reverse complement strand
ATGAGGGTGATGATGATGATGATGAGGAGGAGGATGAGGATGATGATGATGATGAGGAGGATGAGGATGAGGGTGATGATGATGATGATGATGATGACCATGACAATGCTGATGAGGATGAGGGTGATGATGATGAGGATGAGGATGAGGATGAGGGTGATGATGATGATGATGAAGCTGATGAGGGTGATGGTGATGATGATGATGATGATGATGATGAGGATGAGAATGATGATGAGGATGAGGGTGATGATGATGAGGATGAGGATGAGGATGAGGGTGATGATGATGATGATGAAGCTGATGAGGGTGATGGTGATGATGATGATGATGATGATGATGAGGAGGAGGAGGATGATGACTATATGATGATGATGATGAAGATGAGGATGAGGGTGATGGTGATGATGATGAGGATGAGGGTGGTGAACAATGATGCATTAGGAAAAAAACAAATTAGTTAAAATTTACCTATAGCACCATTAGAATTTACCTAGTTCAATTATGCTAGCAAGATTAAAGAACTTCCATGAAGTAATATATAGTGGGAACCCACCACCCATACAACTTCGAAGTAGCTAGTGACATTGTGAATCTAGAAGCCATGCCACATAAATTAGCTCTGAACATAATTCTATATATCACATCTGCGTTATAGCATATTAATATCGCATATGCGATATAACGCATATGTGATATGAATAATCTATATCGCATATGCATTATTTTAAAATTTAAATAATTGGCGGGATTAAGGTTTGGCATTAGGTTTGGAAGCAGCTTCAGAATACCGAACCTATTGGCTAGGACAAATCAACCAGGGCTATTGCTTGTCTTTTAGAACTCTATCAATATGCTCAGATTATATGGCATGTTTTGATATGACATACACAATATTTTTTTATGAAAATGTATGATATTGTAGAGTATGAAATGACGATTCTGAATATGTAATTTTTTCCTTGAAAACTATGTTTTATTTATTTATAATTATTTTTCTAAATGACACACGTTAGTTTTAAAAAATACATACATCGATTGTTTGTTATATAAATTTTGATTTCCATCACCATTTCCCAAAAAAACTATATGGTGCACTAGACGAGATCAATATCTACGATATTATATTAAGAAATCAAGGATTTCATTAATTGTTTCCCCTAAAGTGTTGCACCCGCACATAAGGTTTTAATTTCAAACTTTTCTGACTTCAATAATTAATAATAAAAAAAAACAATTCATGAAAAATTCTGAATAAATAGTGTTGCACTAGGCCCATATGTCCTTATATGTCTGCAATATTTTATCTCAAATGGAAATCATTTACCTCATATATTGCTGCACCCGCACAAACATATATGTTAAGATGTGCTGAAAATTTGAAAACCCACTTTCACGGAAACTAATTTTATAATCATTTACACACATTTTCTCTGCATCAATGCTATATATTATGAAAGATGATTCAATTACCTATCTTTTCTCTTTTTACTTCATCTTCAAATAAGTTAGGGAAGTACCCCTAATTGTCACCTAAAGTCAGAGTTTTCCGTTTATTCCAGTATTATGTGGCATCTAAAGTGTCTTTAAAGGAGTCCATGATTGTGCATCAGCCCCAATACGAACCAAATATCTAACACTAAAGGATCTCGAAACATACCTTATTCTATACGGTTGATGTAGATCCCCGTTGAGCTTTTTCCACTCTCGCTTGTATTAGCAATTTGCTCTCTTAACATTCAACAAACAAGACAATCATTTTGTATAATGGTGTTAGACCTAATCTAGCATATATAATCAATAACATATAAGCATTTAAAAGCATCCATGGATTCAATACTCATTTAAATACACATTATTGGACAGGAAAAGATATTTCTATTAATATAAATAGAGATTACAATAGTGACAACCTATGTCGGCATGTCTGCGAATAAGAGAAACTGAGTCCTCCACCTGGGCCTCCACCACTTCAATCCTCTATCTCTCGATAGCAAGCTCACAAGCAAAGGCAAGCTTGGGAAGAACACAAATTTCTCCAAGGGACAAAGGGATGCAGACTCAAGTATCCAAAGGGATCCTTCGACAACAATGGACTATAGTTTTCTTGATCTTCAATTCCTCTCCTTTCAATGTATCCAAAGGGTTCCTTATATAGTGCTTCAATGGGGTGATGGAAGGTCAAATCTGAGTGATCTCAAGACATATGGAAGGCTAAGAGACAAGTGACTCAGATCCACATCAAGGAAAACTCCAAAATTATTTGGCCTTTTGCACACATCCCGATGTATGCGGGTTTTAGGATCATATCCGCGTACATACGCGAGAATAGATTTAAAAGTCGCGTATGGCAAATAATGCATGTTTTTAAGGATGATCTTGGAAACATCAAAGGTACAAAAATGGTCCATGTGGTCTAAAGAGTCTGCAGAGGGATAGGGAAGTCCATAAAGGTGTGATCCACCATGTGTGGTAAAATTAGCTGTAACAACAGTAATAACATTGTGCAGATCTAATTTTCTTCATAGAAATAAGGATATTTATTCTACAAAAATGCATAATCCAAATACCTAGAGATGTAACTGTACATAAACATTTCACATACACATCCTACTAGAACTAAAATTAGGCATAAGAAAAACAGAATAGGAACCTGACACCAATGCTGGAAAAACAAAAGTGGAGAAGCTGTTCCTCCCAGCCAACTCCTAGAGCAGCCAGATTACTTGCTCCAGAACCCCCGAGCCTATTTGCTGAACCACAAGAGCAGAATATATTAATGTGCCATCTCTTTAATTACACATTTTAATCCCCATCCAATGCTAGCCTCCTGTTGCTCATGGACATACTATTCAATAGTATTTTTCCTAGGGCTTGGTCATTTATGAGCCTCCTTCTCTTTAGAAACTCAACTAGGAGTGCAGACCTAATTTTTGGGGATGATGCCTCCTGCATCTCGAGTTCTCACTCGGTGGTCTCTGCCACTTGTCATTTCCCTCTTGTGGGTCAGGGAACACTCTTTCAACGTATACTTCTAGTTTTGTTTTCCTTCAACATATTTTATTAATAAGGAATGATTTATTACAAAATGTTCTATTCTTGACTTTCCTGTCAAAGAATAATAAAATAATAATCAAAGTATTTTCCAACAGAATTAATAATTATTAGTTCAGGGGGTATTACATACCCCTTAAAAGATAGCACCACCCTCGATGTTATAAATTTTGGTTTTATTCATCCATGTCAGCCTCTTGGACTAAGTTTGGATATGCCTCTTGCATATTACTTTCTAGCTCCCAAGCAGCTTCTTCCGGACTAAGGTGCTTCCATTGCACCTTTACCTGTTTGATGGTACGGTTCCGTAGTAAAAGTTCTCTCCTGTAGAGAATATGCTTCGGTCCCACTTGGAACTCTCCCTTGGGTTCCACCTAGGTTACATTCCAATCAGTCACATGAGAAACATCATGAACATCTCTCTTCAATATAAAAACGTGAAACACTTTATGTACTTTAATATTGGGTGGTAGGGCTAACTGGTATGCAATCGACCCCACTTTAGCTAGAATTTCAAATGGCCCACAATAACGGGGTGCCAATTTCTTATACCTGGCTAGTCTCAAGGTACTTTTCTTGGGATTTACCTTTATGTATACATGATCACCCACTTGGAACTCTCTAGGAGTTCTTTTTAAGTCGACATAACTTTTCTTCCTGTCTTGGGAATCCTTCAATTTTTGTTGTACCTACTCCACACTTAGTTCCATATCTTCCAATAAATTAGGTCCTAACATTAATCTATCAACATGGTTTCTCCATGGGATTGGATTATTACACTTACGCCCATATAAAATTTCAAATGGACTCATACTTGCAGAAACTTGGAAATTATTGTTATAAGAAAATTCAACTAAGTGTAGGTAGTCTTTCCACTTACCTCATTTGTCCATAAGATACATTCTTAGTATGTCCTCTAGAACCCATTTTACCCTTTCAGTCTACCCATCCGTTTGTGGATGATATGCAGTACTGAAATTTAACTAGGTACCCAAATCTTTAAATAAGGATTTCCAAAAGTTACCTGTAAACTTTGTGTCTCTATCCAAGACTGTTACCTTCAGTATTCCATGTAACATGAATATTTCTTTCATGAAGATGTCTGCAATATTAACAACTTTGTAGGTAGATTTGACAAGTATAAAATGAGTTGCTTTACTTAATTTGTCAACCACAACCATGATTGAATCATGTTTTCTGAAATTCTTGGGCAAATTGGTGATGAAATCCATACTGATGGTCTCCCACTTCCATTCTGGAATGGGTAGTGGCTGCAACAATCCTATGGTATGTTGATGCCCTACTTTAACTTGCTGACATTGTGAACTAAGTATTCAGCCACTTCCTTTTTCACGTTTGGCCAAAAGAAGTCCTTTCTGATTATGGTAATCATTTTCTCATATCCAAATGTACCGAATATGGTCTTTTATGTAGTTCATCCATGACTGTCAATTTCATTTTTCTTATGTTCGGTATATATATCCCATCTTTATATGAAAATAGTCCTTGTTGGTTTAGGCTAAAGTCTACTTTTACTTGTTCTTGTTCATTTTTAGTAGTCTTTTCTTTTAAATTCTGATATTCACCATCATAATTTCTAGTACTAAAAATCTGATTTCCCAGATCATATCCATAGCTGCTGCTTGCACATAGTAAATTCACATGATGACTTAAAGCATCTGCTACTTTATTTTCCTTTCCCTTTATATGTTTTATTTTGAAGTCATACTCGTTTAGAAAGGACAACCATCTGGATTGTCTTGCGTTCAAATTCTGTTGATCAAATAAATATTTAAGGCTTATGTTGTTTGCCATAAGTAATAAATTTCTCCCAATTAAGTAATGTCGCCACATTTTTAAGGCGTGAATTATAGCATCAAGTTCTAGATCATGTGTTACATAATTCTTCTCATGATCCTTTAGATTTTTGGATTCATAAGCTACAACACAATTGTCTAGTAGTAAAACTCCACCTAAGCCTTCATTGCAAGCATCTGTACATACGACGAAATCCTTGAATGGATCAACAATTTTTAAAATTGGGGTGGTGGTTAATATGTGTTTTAATTTGTTAAAACTTTCCTCGCACTTTTTATTCCACTCAAACTTTTTTATTTTCTTTTGTAAGGAAATTACGGGGTAGGCAATCTTAGAAAAGCCTTCTATGAAATTTTTGTGGTATCCAGTGATTCCCATAAATGATCTGATGTTAGATACATTTTTAGGAACCGACCACTCCATGATGGCCTTTACCTTATTTGGGTCGACTGAGATTCCATCCTTGGACACTACGTGTATGAGTAACTGATTCTTGTCTTTGAACAATTCACACTTACTGAACTTTGCATGAAGTTGTTCTTCTCTTAATACCTGCAAAACTATTCTAAAATGGTCTTCGTGTTCTTGTTCATTCTTAGAGTAGATTAATATGTCATCAATGAAGAACCACAAATTTATCCACATAGTTACTTAAGATGTTATTCATTAAACACATGAATGCAGCAGGTGCATTTGTCAACCCAAAGGGCATTACGACAAACTCCTAGTGACCGAAACGGGTCCTAAATGATGTTTTAAAAATATCTTCATCTTTTATTTGCACTTGATGATAAACCGACCTTAAATCTATATTTGAAAAGATAGTTGCTCCATGGAACTAATCGAACAAATCATCTATCCGGGGAAGTGGGTATCGATTTTTAATAGTCATTTTATTTAGTTGCATGTAATCTATACATAATCTTAGTTTACCGTCCTTCTTTTTCATAAACAAGATCGGTGCTCCCCCAAGGAGACACGCTTGGTTGAATGTAATTTTTATTGATTAGTTCTTGTAATTATGATTTTAATTCTGTGAGTTCGATTATGTTCATTCGATATGGATATTTCGACACTAGTATCGCTCCAGGTATCAGATCGATTGTGAAGTCTATATCCCTTTTTGGAGGAAGTATAGGGACTTCTTCTGAAAAGATATCTTTGAACTCCTTTAAAACAGACATGTCCTCTAGTTTAGATTTCATATAATTTTCCTTGTCATTTATTATATACACTCTGAATACCTTACATCCATTTCTTACTGATCTCTTCATTTGCAGAGCAGATATTTCTTTGATGGTTACCTTCCTAGGACTTCCTTTCACTTTTATAATATTTCCATTATTCTCAATACATGTAAATGTTTTATCAAAAAAGTTTAGCAAAACTTTATGCTCTTCAATCCAATCCATTCCTATTAACATATCATAAGATCCTAAAGACAATATATTTACATTCACATGTGTAAGGAAATCATTCAACATTATCTTACAATTTCTAACAATACTAGTAACCTTTCATTTTTTACCTGTAGCTAACTGTACTAGCCACAACTTATCAAACTTTTCTGGTACCAAATTGCATAAATCAACTACTCTCTAGGTGAAATATAACTCAGGCTTGCTCCTAGATCAATTAAGATAGAGATAGGTTGATTTTTTTATCATCCCTTCAATTTCGACCATGGAAATCTCATGGTTTTCTTGTCGATTTTCCAGTGTAGCACAGATTTTCGGCATGCTCCTGGCCATATCCCCAACTATGACTGCTTCTTGGATTGAATGAACATTAAACCTTTGTTTCCTTCTTGGACAGTCTTTAAAGTAGTGTTGCTCTCCACACTCCCAACATTTTAAGAGTTATTTTTGTGTTGGGTTTTTATTAGGAACAGTGGAGGGTACCGCAAAATCTTGAGGTTTAAAACCTTTGTAATTGTTACCCTTATACCCTCTATGATTATTTCCCATGTTTTATGGAACTTATTTTTTTTCTTTTAGAATAAAAATTATTTGGCCTTCGATTTTTCGAAGCTGGTATACTTTCTCTCTTATTCTTGTTTTGGTCATAACAGAAGTTGGCTTTCCTCATTGCTTCCTCTAAAGTCTTTGGATTTCCATATTAAATCCATTCTTTAAACATGAGGGGAAGGCAACTAAGGAACCGCTGTATATTGGGATTCTCATAAATTATGTAGGGAACATAGCGAAGTAATCTTAAGAACTTACTACAAAGTTCTTTCATTGTCATGGACCCTAATATTAGTTCATAAAACTCCTTGTCTTTTTCTTCATAATACTGTTCAGATAAATATTTTCTTTTAAAAAGTTTCTTAAAATTTCTCTAGGTTACATACCTTTATTTTATACCCTTAACTTTCTTTATGTCTTGCCACCATATATATTCCTTTCCGGTCAGATTATAAATGGTCATTTTTGCTTTCAACTCATCTGAGTAATTATATATTTGGAAGTAATTTTTCATTTCGTATAGCTAGGCCTCTACCTCCTCTCCCTTATTTATTTCCCCATTAAACATGGGTGATTTAATTTTCTTGAACTCCCCAAGGATTCCCTCATAGGGTCTATACTTTTTCTTCATTTTATTTTTGTCATTACTTTCGCTTGACTCTTGATATTTTATGTAATGTTTAACTGACTCTTCACTTGAAGTGTCAGGGTTATGTCTGGAAAATTCCATCTTCCTACCCTTAAGTTTATTGTACGGGACATTTTTAGGTAGTTCCTCATCAAAATCCTCTTTTTTATCTTTTTCTTGATTATGGATTATTGCTAACAAGATAGTGTTCAATTCTTCTTGAGCCTTCAGAATTCACTCGTTATCTTTCTTAAACTTTCTTAACTCATACCTTAGTTCATGCATAGTCCTTTTTAATTTAGATTTATTGTCCTGGATTTCATTTAGATCTACCCAGAACTCTCCATCCCTTAGATTACCCTCTTCATTATTTAGAGGTTGTTCCGGGCGGCGTTCCTCTTCTATAGACATTCTCGCATCTGCCATATTTTGTGCAAAATATATTTGTACTTCTTTTTGCTCGGTATAAGAGAATTTTCAAGACAAAATAAACATGAGTTAGTTTGTTGTTTTCTAAACTAGTACTGTGTTGAGCCTATTCAGGCCTAGTGCTAGAACCGTGCTTTGATACCATATGTAACATACCTCAAATTTCAAACATAAATTTTTTCTATAACTATATATCTTCAGACATATTAATAAAATACCTAAATGTTATGAGGAATTACAAACAAATAGAGAGTTTTAAAGCATAAACCTCGCCATATGAAATGATCATAATCTCCTTAAAATATTATAAACACTTTTCTAGAAAGAATAGATTTCCAAACAAAAACTAAAAAAGCTAAGTTATTGTTCTTCTGCAAGAACCATTCCGCAGTTTCGATTTCGTGTTCTGCATTCCGCACTCCACACTCTATAATGCAGAATGTGGAATCAAAAATTTCGTTAAATAAATCATTTACCTTCTGCACCATTAATTCCTTGCGGAATCAACCCTGACCGTCGATCTTGACTTGATGAGGATTGTGGGTTACAGAAACTCTAGTTTCCATTTAAAATAATCCTTGACTTTTCATATTTCGCATTCCACAGTTGCTGATTGCGGGTTGCAGAAACTCCAAATTCTGCCAACTTAATCTTTTACTTCCCTCCTTCCGCATTCCACATTTTGCAAATGCGGATTGCGGTTTGCGGGTCGTGGTAACTCCAAAATCCATGAATTTAATCCTCTACTTCCCGTCTTCCGCATTTCACAAATGCAGATTGTAGGTTGAGGGTCACAGAAACTCCAAAAATATGTGAACTTAATCCTTTACTTTCCCGCCTTCCGCATTCCACATTCCGTAAATGCGGATTGCGGGTCGCAGAAACTCCAAATTGCGTTAACTCGATCCTTTTACTTTCCGCACCATTGATTTTCTTGCGGATTTGATCTGGACCATTGATCTTCTAAATTTGTGGATCAATGTTTAACTTTACAGACTCAAGGGTTTCTAGTTTGATTTGGGGTTTTTATTTTCTATAAGCTAATTCGAACTGAATATTAACTTGATTCTTAAACAAAGTAGTCAATTTGTCTTCCAACTCACTCAGGAGGACTCTAGCCTGTAACAAAATCCTTTGGATAAAATTCTTGTGCCTGCTCTCTGCTGTTAATCAACTTGCTAGTTGACTTAGCTAAATGGCTTGTTGATCATCCGATCAGTGTCCCCACCAAATCAACGGTGGACTTCAAAAACTATGAAGTGTATTCCATAAATATTTCGTGCACATAAAAAGTTTTTCAAAACCCACACATTAGAGGAAATTTCAATTTAAAATGGGCCTTCGAAAAATAATACAAATTCCATGTCATCATGTTTTATCCAATCAAAATGCTTTAAAATTCAAAAAGGGATCACCTCTTAAACAATTTTTAATATGAATTTGGGGATATGTATCATAAAAAAAACTACCTTTTTTGTTTGTATTTTTGAAATTTAATTCTGCATCCAACAAGCTCTACCTACTCGTTGGATGCGAAATTTAATTCTACATCCAAAAAGCTCTCCTGATAGAAATTTGAGTAAAAACACACATAGATATGTCGAAAATACGAAGAAAAAAGTAGTTTTTTTCTTTTTTTTCTCCAAAATTAATAAATATTATTTTATTATTTTTACTATTATTTTATTAATTTTCCTTAGGAGGCCCATTTTGAGTTTAAATTTCCTCTAATGACTTCTCCCAGCGAAATCATTGTGGACTATCGATCTATTTTATGATTGATCTCGACCGTAGATCTCGATCTTAATTTTTAGCGATCACTTCTGATTTCGCATCCCGACCCCTCCTATATCTTCTTCACTCTTTCTCCAACAAAATTTTCTTATCACCATCGATCTTTGGGCCAAGATCGATCTCCATCGAATGATGTATGGCGATTTGATTAGGCTTAACTCGGGAACAACTTCTGTTTGAGAAATTTGATTTCAACCATAAAATTATCAAAGATACAAGTTCTTTAACTTTTTGTAATCTTCGCTAAATTGATCAGTGAAACGTTCAATTCCTTCTATAATGCTTCACATAGATAGATTCGATCTCATACGCCTCAATTTGATTTCGTGTTACACATATACACATAGAGGATTGAAAATCTATACTTCTCGTTAACGAAACAAAGGTATTACATGATCAAAACACTTGCAGAGTAGAACTCTTTTCTTTATTCAATCAACCAATCATAAATCACATAGTCTCTACTCTACGCTCTATGTAGACATATCTACACTATAACAACATTACATATTTATCCCACATTCAATAAGCATAATTAGGTTGAGCAGAAATGATACAAACACACAAAGCTCAGTTAAAATTAGGATTACACGGTACATTTTTAAAAAGAAATAGAGGATTCAATCCTTTATATACAGAATCATGAATTCTAAATTCTTCAAGTATTGGATTTGAAACTATATCAACAACAACTAGTTCTACCAACTTATGCTCATAATGAGTTATTAATCACTACAGTAATAGAATTGTATATATCTAATATACTTTAGAGAAACATGGATATTTATTCCACATAAGTGCATAATCCTACTACAGTGGAGATGTAACTGTACATAAATATTTCACATACACATCCTACTGTAAGTAGAATTAATCATAAGAAAAATAGAGTAGGATCCTGACACCAATGTTGGGAAAACAAAAGTGGAGAATTTGTTCCTCCCAACCAACTCCCAGAGCATCCAAATTACTTGCTCTAGAACCCCTGAGCATGTTCACTGAACCAAAAGAGAAAAATATCTTAATGCGCCATCTCTTGCATTACATAGATGTTAATCCATGTCCAATGCTAGCCTCCTGTTGCTCATGGACATACTATTAAATAGTATTTTTCCTAGGACTTGGTCATTTATGAGCCTCCTTCTCTTTAGCAACTCAACTAGGAGTGCAGACTTGATTTTTGGGGATGATGCCTCCTGCATATCGAGTTCTCACTCGATGGTCTATGTCACTTGTCATTTTTTTGTTGTGGGTCAGCGAACACTCTTTCAACAACTATTTCCACTTTTGTTTTCCTTCAACATCTTTTTTTAATCAGGAATGTTTTATTACAAAATGTTCTATTCTTAACTTTCCTCTCAAAGAATAATAAAATAATAATCAAAGAATTTTCCAGCAGATATAATAATTATTAATTCAGGGGTATTATAACATCTTCATAATAATATTCTTAGCCTCTACTTATGGGAATTTACACTATTACAAGGGTTTAATCACCACAGATAGGCCGAGTAGCTTTCAAGATGGTCGAGAGAAGAATCCTAGTCCCTAGGCTAAATGAATCCTAAACGTAGAGATATGGCATGTTGGAAGTACCATATAGTATTGCTAAACTCATATACCTGTACAAAAGTTATACTACTATGCTTTTTGTGTGAGAAATTTTCCACTTTTGATAATGTTTCTTACTTCTCAACAATAACTGAAATTCAATTGGATTCTATTTGGGTCAATGTCCTAGGTTTCTATAACATGAATACAATATCCAATTTTTGTATACATGTCACATTGTGATGCTAAGTGATAAATAAATTTCAACTCATAATCTTTAAAAACAAAATAATTTTCCATAATTTTGTTGGGCATTTCCTCTATCATAAATGTCATGAAATAGTATTCTTTAAAACTGTACTAATCTCTATTCCATTTTTAGTGAAATTTGTCATGAAATAGTATGCTTAAAAATTGTACTAGTATTTATTATAATACCAATAAAATTGATCATATATGGTCTTTATTCCAATTCCAATGAAATTCATCATATGGTCTGCTTGCCATAAAGAGCATTACACTAGAAAATGATGTAGACTTGGATATATGAGGAAACACATACATTATTGACACCCAAAAAAATATGATTTGGAAAGTGAGTTGGGATGGATTTACAATATCTGTGCTAAGCAATCACATCTTTGCATCACAGTTACAATGGAATAGTCTACCATCCATATGGTTTCCTTCTTGTGATTTATTATTTTTCCAGGGCTATATTCAAGAGTAGTTTAGATGGAGTGGATGTGAGTGTAGAGAATATTAGTAGCCCCATGTTTCTAGGTGATGGTTCGACTCTTATTCCCTCCGAGAAAATGCATCTCTTGTCACCATGGCTACCATCAAAGATGGTTAGGCATTTTTTAATCAGATATTTGGTTTTGGTTTCGGAAATGGAAAGCATATTATCACTAAGACCATTTTCAAACCACTTGATGTTCCAAGTTATTTTAAATAAATTGGTTATAATTATTTTTGTTTGTATATTTTTCTTCAATACAATATCACCTCTGCTATGTAGTGAATGAGTATGGAAAATTTTGGTATATGAAAGTATTTTTAATTTTTAAAATGTTTTAGTTCAACATATGCAATTTGAACTATTTTTTGACTTAGTTTTGCAATATTGCATTTTCAATTCACAAGTGTTTGCTATTTAGATACACTGAGGCCGACTGCAAAAATTATTGGCAATTGACATGTAGTTGTTAAACTTCATTTGTTTTTAAGTATGTTTTCAAATTTCAGGCTAGTATGCCTTAAACTCAACTCAAATCAAATGCTTAACTTAATTAGTCAATTATTTGTTATTTTCTAATAATTTATATATTATTTGTATTTTGGATTTTTTTCTTGAAATTCTAGAACGTGGATGCCCTTCATCAAAATCCTTTCATACATTGACATATGTTGAGTTTTCTATTGTGCCATACGAGTTTTGGTCACCCGAGGGTTGATAAATTTTCCATTTCAATTCACCTCTCATTAAAATGGTTTCCTTTATAGTTAGAATTAATGTAATTTGTCTTATGAGTGTGTTTCCCTCAGTATTTGATTATCTTTTTTGAGTTTGAAATAATATTAACTAATGTTTCTTCCAATTTCCAAATGTGAAGGCTATGCATTTTTGCTAATGTTTTTTTTATTGCAAATAATGTGCGGAAAATTGTGGGTGATATAGTTATATGAGAAGTGGGTTGATAATAAAGACTAGAACTGAGAAATTTCAAGGTTTGGGATCTTGCACGTTGCAATTTTTCGATGTAGTTATTTTTGCATGCTTAATTCCTACTATTTGTAGAAAAGTTTTAGTTTGGAGTTTTTGTTTAACTTGTAATGTATATATGACACAATTAGTTTAGTCTTGTATATACAACACAGTTAGCTTAGTCTTAACTATTGAAGCTACATGAAATACTCATTAAGGAACTTGATATTTTTTTCAACCGTGTTGTGTGGATCCCATATGGAAATCTATTTGGTTAGAAATTATACATTGAAATCTCTTACTTACATAAGCATGGTGTATGTTTCAATTATAAACTATTTTCACAAATGTAGCTAAATTGTTTTTTGTTACTTTTATTATCCTTTGACATCAAGAGGGGTTTCCTATTCAAAGCACCTAGTGCATATTTATATCTTATACGATGGTGTTGTAGATGTTCAATAGCACTTGGAAGTATTTGATAAATAATTTTAACTATTTTCCTTTGTAACATCCTTGGTAAAATTACTATAAGTATGATTGTGGATTTCCTAAGTTGTAATTTATTTTGTAGACTTAGGAGACTTTTGTCTGGATCGAAAAAGTTAGTGTCTCCTAAATGAAGAGTTATGGGGTTCATATAGATTATTTGTTATGCATTATAGAGGCAAGGTGTTAGGGATTAGAGGTTTTATGGATGAGTGTTTGGACTTAAAAGGATTTGAGATTATACTCCTTAATGGTTATAAAGATTAAATGTTATATACTTTATGACCTAGTGGTTAATTATCAAGTGTAAGTGTAAGGGGTAATATGAGATAGTCTTAGGGCTTCCAAAATTTGTAGGAGTTATAATTTTGTGGATTATAAGGTTTAGGGTTATAAGGTTAATAATATAAAACAAAAACAATATGAGGGATACAAGTTAGGATGCCATAGTTTTACAATTAAGGTTTATAATGGCTATGGTTAAACAATTTAAGAGTTATATGGATTAGAGTTTACATGATACTCGTATTAGAGTGGTTAGGATTACAGGTGTTATTAAAGTTAGGAATTATATATCTTAATGGTTAAATATGTTAATGAAAAATTAAAAACCCACTCCATACTTAGTATATATTTCATTAATAATTTGATTAATTTTCTAGGTGGTAGACTAGGTAGTTGGCCACCATTTCGATTATTTAGTCAACACTTACCATCATTGTCCCTTGGAGAGCACTTATCTCGATTCTGTATAATATTTTGTTACTTTATTGACTATCTAGGGTAGGAAGGGAACATTCCTCCTTTGGACTGCTTTACTCCTTTTTTTTGTTTTTCAATGGATTAAGACAAAGCTAGTTGACTAGCAATTGCTAGCTTTTGTGGCCAACAAATACTTCATGATTTTCTATCGTTGGATTTTTCATTGGGGTGAATGGAGCAATCTCTCTTGATGATTTCTATTTAATTATTAAATTAAAATATGAGACCTTTGATATTGTAAAATGTTAGAGCAAAGAGTTAAGTGCTTGGAAGTCATACTCCTCTTTTTGTGTAGTATATATGAAACCAAACCATCTTTCGTTTGTGTTATTCAGAGTTAAACTCTAATAATTTAAGGATAAAAAAAATATTATGTTAATGAATTATTTTGTTGAATAGGCAAACCTATCATTTATGAGGCAAAATATTTTATTTATGAAATCCAACTAACTTATGGAAGATAGAAATTTAATCACTAATATTGGGAAAAATCCAAGAGATATTGTGATGTCTCCTCCTTCATAGTGGATTTATGCCTAGTTTGGGAGTGGCCTATGAACGGGAAAACATACGCCAAACAGGGAGCCAGTTGGTTGGGAGTAAAGTTGAAGTCAAGTCCTCAATTGCCTTTAGTTGTGCTAATCTATTAATTCAGTTAAGTGATTTGTCAATGCTTTACTTTTCTATTTGTCATGTTTAATGTATAGATTTATATGTATTGGCTATGGAATTCATGTGGTGAAAATGATTTGGTGTTATGTAAATTAATTTATGGAAAATATATGCGTTATTAATTACAAGTATAATAAGAATTTGTCGAAATATGTAATTATGCTCAATGTATATAGTCCTTAATATTATTAATGGTGAAGATGATAGTATCATTGGAAGAATGATATAATATGGGTTAGTCTCCTTTAATAATTGGTCAAATGTTTAAGCATTTACCGCGAGCAAAGTCGAAGAAATTGGAAAAAGAAGAATGTTAAGATATTTGCTCATTCATTATTATATTTTGGTATTCTTACTAGAGATCTTATACTCTTAAATATAATAAGTTATCATTGCGAATTTACTTTACATAATTAAAAGGTAGTCGGTTTGAAGGAGTAAGTTGTTACTTTGGAATAATAAATACTCTAAGCAAATGAGTGGTTATGTAATTTAGTAGCCATGCCCATATGATATTTGGACACACTTTGCAACAAGATGTTAAGAGTTTTAAATAGTAAACTTTGCAAGCTATTAGCCTTAAATGTATTGTCTTTGTTGGTCATAAAACATAGATTATATATTATAAGAGAATTAATGAAAACAAATTACAAGGTTTCATGTATGTAAGAATGTAAATAAAGAGAAAGTACTATGTAGCAATATCAAGTGTCTTTTGAGTTTGACAGGTTTGATTTATGAGTGTTTATTAGTGAAAGACTTGGATAGGTGAATTAAAATTACCTTACCTCCATGCTAGTAAGGTTCATATGGTTGATTGAAATATATACTTAAGAACTGATGGAGAATGTACTTAATTATAATGCCATGCAATCATTGAGACTAACATTTTTGGTTGTTGATATGAAGTAAATAATTTTTTTTACCCCATTTCCAAAAAATTACCTGAGGAATTTGGGTATGTTACATCTCTTTAAGATGTTAATACAAACTTGAAGTATGACAAGTTGTGTCTATAAGGAAATCATTGTTTCACTAGAATCCATCTATTATGCAAGTTTGAAGTTATTCAATCTAAGTTGTTTCTAGTTTTTTTGATAACCTATACTGTTTGAAGTGAATTCTTGACCTGAATCACCTTAACCAAACTAACCTATGTTTTCAATCCATCTATACATCCAATATGAAAAATAATATGATGTATTGTTTTTCATTAATGGCTAGAAAACATATACAAAGTATTTGATGAATTATTTTATTTATATGTTAATTATGTCTCAAAAATATAAGGGTGCTATAAATAATACATCTAGTTCACTTAGAGAAGAACAAGGTTGGAATTGAGGGTAAATTTTTCTATTGTAAGTTGGAAATGAGAGGAAAATATAAAATAAATATACCGAAGGGCATGTAAATAAGTTATAGGATAATGTTGTTTTAGAAAAAGCCTTAGGTTCAATCTTGATTTAAATGTGTCAATCTTACAGAATTTTGAGAGTAGAGTTCTCAATAGATTGCTAGACAGATAGGCAAAAATAAGAAGAAATGCCCTCGATGCTCATTGACTGTATGTTATAATAAAGTCAATAATTGTGTTTTAGTCACAAGTTCTTCTTTTGTGGCAAGAAATTATGAAATGTAGTCATTCATGAGTATGGTCAAATAGAAGAATCCCATCACAAAACACAATATAGAATAGGTTCTATTTTCCGCAAGAATATAATTAAGTTAACAAGAAATGATCCCATGGAGGCATCAATGAAAACATATATTAGTTTTATGTTGATGATAAAAGTAATATCATTGCAAAAAGTAATTAGAAGAAATAATCATTTTCCTAGTTTATTCAACACTAGAATTAGTTGTGTTGGCTTGTTGCATTACTTCTATATGTGATACACATATATCGAGACAATACCTTGTTCATGGAATGATTTCCCAAATAAGTTAAAAGACACACTAGTCTTTCATAAGGCAAATTTAAATATGCTGAAAATTGCATGATAGTTATAGAAGCACGAAATAGGAAAAAAGAAAATAGATGTAATCCACATTGATGCTAATTAATGTGGATATATGAAACACATTAATAAAATGACATGGTGCAACAAACTACATAACCAAAAATTACACTACATAAATAACTTTAAATATTTAGTCTTTTCATTGCATAACTTCACAAATTTTGAAGAATCATATAAGGAACTTGAAGGATCAATGTAAAATAAAATGTCTGGCCTAGAAAATGGATGTATCCCTTTTCCATAAGAGCATGAGTGAATATTTCAGTCATGGAAACCTTTGCGAAATGATTGATACCATGGTTGAGAACAAATTTCAAACAACACTACTTTGCTTTCTAAAGCTTAAAAAACTTCAATACTTTGTCTTCATCATTTGTGATGCATTAATGCACTGTGATTGGTCACAATGCATGATTAGAATGAAAAATCATTTGTTTAAAACCATAGCGCACCTAGTGCAAGTGGCCTCCAATTTTTTCCTTTTCACTGCTTGGTTATATTGGGAAGCAGTATTTTGAGCTACTTTTTTTCCCTCAATAGTGTATCCTTAGTGCATGTGATCATCAGGAAATGAAAAAAAAAGTGGAAACGGCTATAATTGGCTATCATAATAAAAATAAGTTCTTTCTTTCAAGGAGTGCTCCAATATTTAACCATATCCTCTAAATTTAAAAGTCTCAAAATGATATTAAACAAAAGAAACTCTCCACCAAGTAGTTCCTATAGATACAAGTTACATTTCTTTATCATGTTTGGTATGCTTAACTTGTGTCCCACGCATTCGAATGAATCGTCTTTTCAATGTAGCTTGTTTTAGGTTATGTTAAAGTTGAATTGCTTAAAAGGTGGAATTATTTTAACAGTGAGTTGTGTTTTATTTACATTAACTTAAATTCCTTTAGGATACAAAGCTCCATGTCTAAGCTCCATAGTACATAAACACAAGAAACAACATCAAATGATCAATGAAAACAAGTAGCACTAAGTATATTCTTGTGATTAGTGTTTCAAGAAGACCCATGCATTTCTTGCTATAGCAAATCTAATCCTAACTTACACTGCACATAGATATCCAACTACCTTCTGAAAATCAAAATTGGGAAAAGTAACAGTGTTGTATACTTATTTGTGACAACTAGATTCTCCACCATGAGAAGATGTTTATCATGATAACTAAGTGTGTTAAAGGGGAAGCCTATTTTTTTCATGATCCCTTGAAAACTTAGGGAGGGGAATCCATCATTAGGTGGTCGAAATCCTATCTTTTCACCTTGATTTGTGCCCCATTTTGGAGTATTATCACCCCTTGCCTTATGTAAGGGGATATGAAACCATGATATATCTCCTTGCATTGTTATAGGGGAGTGATGTAGTCTCACTTCATCTGTTTGTGCCTAGTGTTGGGGGAGTGATGAAGTTGGTTCACCTAGTTAACTTGGATTTAGGATATCGTTTTGGGAAGTTTTGGTTGGTTGAGCCAAGATATTTGAGGCCTTCTATCCCAAGTAATATCAAACTTGTTTGATCCAACAAATCCTCTCTTGTTATGTAAATCTTTCTCCAAGATGGTTATGTCTCCAAATCCTATATAATGAGGGCCATCCTTGGATGAAAGGATATAGAAATCATGAGCGTATCATACTTATGATTGTGTAACACTTGGGAAGTCGGAAGGAGAGATTGGAGGTGCTACTGTGAGACAGAACTTATGGTTGTAAATTTTCTACTTATCTTGATTTCCATGTTTTAATACAAACTTGGCATATTCTCCTCATTTCATCTCTTTTATGTTGAATCAATGAATACTTCATAGTAAGATCTATGATTAATACACTTGTTTTTTGGAAAGGAATTGCTCTATGTTTATGCAAGATTTCATTTGCATCCAAAGCCCAAACTTCAAAAGTCTAGGAGTTGCATCAACAAGAGCAACGATGAAAACCATTCAAATGAGAGGTAGGGAATCTACTTCCTTTTCCTTTCTTTTACTCTAATTTCTTGTGTGTGTGTTAGGTATAGGTATATGTTAGTGTTCACTTATTTTCTTTCTATATTGGATTGAAGGAGTCTCAATCCAAGAGAAGTTTCACCTGTCCATATGGGAAATATTCTACAACAAACAGGGGAATAAATATTGTTGGGATTGAAGCCTCATATACCATAATAAGTGGTACATTTCCAAAACATTATTCTGTCGAATCAGTTACATGGTCACTATTTCATGTATGTATAACAATCTTAGCATGTATGTATAACAATCTCAAAACTTGGATACCAAAAGGAAGGATAATACAATTACTTTGCAGTAGAAGAAAAAAAAATTGAAATCCATAGGATGCTACAAACTCACATCCAATCAAAAAATATCAAATCTTTACAATTTAGAAAAATAATGTACCTATGTGAGGATGGTTCTGAAAGTCAGCAAGAGAAAATATTATGGACCAAATGAAATTTACTATTAAACAGATAGTTCTCTTGAAAAAATACATCATTAAAATTACCATAATTCAATTCAAAGCCGACATCTTATATTCATGCCTGATCAAATCCCATCATCTATATTTTCATGTTACATATAACCCAATTGTGGCCCAAGCCAGCTTATAGGAATTTCTTCCACTAGATGGGAAAGAGTTCAAAACCTATTTATAAAGTTTAACTTTGGGTTCATTTTCCAAGGACTGTTTTACGAAAGGATCATTACATCCGTGCGATCACTATATTCGTAAGGACATAATAAAACATTATATTAAAGAAAAACACATGGACATTTTATTCCTCATGTAAAATCCATATTTTATTATGATGGAAATAAACCATACTCTCATCCATTCTGACCTTTTTCTTAATATTTAATTTTTAAAACCTTTTATGGCCTCGTAAGTTTTATAATATAATTTGTAAAATATGAATGTTTTAACCCAGTGGTAAAAATTATTATTATACATCCTTGTGGGACATATGGTTCCCACATGGTTTGATTAATTCTACTATTGGGAGCAAATTTTTCAAGTTTTCTAATTTTTTCCTAAAGTTGGGTGATAAATATTGTTGATTTGATTGAGGTTGGGTGCCAAAAGATGCTTGTGTTGGAATATTATCAAGAAGGGTATGCCTTTCATTTACACTAGGCATCCTCTAGGTTAGATGGAAGACGTTGAAGTTGGTTTTACATGTGAGACACCATTCAATATGCTAGTTCTTGTAATGTGGCTTGAATGTTCAAGATGCAGGGTCTTCGTCTATGAACAATAAACATCTCCTTTGATAGTATTGTGCTCAATTTACTTTGAGCAATTCCAGCATATCTTGAAGGGAATCCTCCTGATCTAGGTAAAGAAGAAGCATGCTTGCTATGAAATTTATTTGTTGTGTATACTGAACCTTTGTGTCGTAAACTGAATTTGTGTGTGCACAACACAGTTTCTCATACCATGGAATTCAAACATATTAGAATCATGTTATTTTACTTTGTCCACATTGGAAATTCCAGGTAATTTTGAAGTTTAGTTGTTTTGCCTTGGTATTTTCCAGAGTCTATTTTGCACTAAGAAGGTCTATTTTATGTTTTTGTTTTCATGGTTTCTATAATTCCTTTAATGGTGGACATTTATCATTTGTTGAAGTATGTTGTGGGTGTTTCTCTAACATGGAAAAGAGGGTTTGTCTTGATAACAAAATTTTTAGATGTAGTGTGGAGAGCTTCTTTTGAATTTTACTAGTGACAAGTTCATTTCACTTTTCATTGTTTTATGTGCTTGAACACCTGAGCAATGTTTTTGAATTAAAATTAAAATTTCTATTTATATAAAAGTTGAATACAAGCAATCACATTGATATGTGGAGATTAAAGCAACATATTTGGGGTTTCACTAGTGGAAAGTTGATTCCACTTTTCTCTGTTTCATGGCTTCCTTTTTAGTGTGTACTGATATGCACATCCATTATCTAATTTCACCATTAGTGACTTCTATTGTGTTATGTTGGGAATACAACTACATTCCAAATGGACTTTACTTAAGTCTCCAATTTGTTTATGCCAATTTACTTTATAACGATATTTAGTTGTTTTACATCTCTGCATAGAGGTGAGATACAAAACATAATAACCAGTAATGATGGACATGGGAAGCTATGTTTCAGTTTTCTAAAAGGATGCAAAGGAACTCGACATGTTTACTATGTAATAATTTTATGGATTTTGATTTTGATTGGGGGTTTAGTAGTTTCTTTTTCGCGATCAATCCCCTTCATTAACACCATATCATTGTAGGAAACTTTCTTTGTGGTTCATGAGTTATCCTAATTAACTCCATTGAGTGATTTGTACAATATTCTTATTTTTAGAAGGTATGGATTCTCTATTAGAGATGCCTAATTAGAGTTTTTTTTTTCCAAAATATTTGGCGATATGATTTTGCAGATGGATTGCCAATTTTATGATGTTATGATGGAAATTTCTAAGTCTTCCTAATTTTACTTTTTGACAGATATTATGAAGTATTTTAATATTTTTTTATTATACATGAGAAAACTATAGGTTTGACATCTTACAACCCCCTGACTTGGCGGAGCCATACATTTTCATAAATGCACAACCAATTGTTGTTTTATCTTCCTCTCTTTGTGCTTTAAGGTGAAGGTTCTTATTTATTCGTATCTTGGTTGCATTATGGTCATGTTCCTGGTGCATTATCATTTGTCTTATGTGTACTTTCTCCTAACTTCTATTGATCTCTTCAAGCTCGCGCCTCTATTGTCATTTTTGTTTCCTTAACAAGAACTTTGTTGAACAATGTGGACCAATACTATAAACATCTCTAATGTTATATTAATTGAATATTGAGTGCACGTCCTTTTCTTATCCAACATAAACAATGATAATGCTTCTGCTTGCAACAACACATTCATTGAGAATCTCTTGTCCTGGTGACTTTTTGGCTTGGAAAGTAAGCAATTGTTTATGATTCCTTGTTCTATAATTCATGGCCTTTGATTGGGATATGGTGATCTAGCATTAGAAAGGTGGGATTTTTCCACGACTCACTCTAACCCAACACATGCCTCAGTAGGATCTACTCTATCTAAGAAGAATAACATGATAAAATTCATAGATAAATTTGTTGCATATTTTGTAGTGCCAATGAAATCAAATTTTAGATGACGTGTCACATAATTGGCCATGATTGAATCTGAGTAGTAGTACTCATATTAATGTTGAATGCAATAGTCACAATCGTAGTACTAGTGTTCATATGGATGTTCCATTTTGCATAGATCATAATATAAAGTTGTTTGAATAAAAAAATAGAGCAAATGAGTTATAATATTCTCATTGTCGAATAACATTAGAAAAATCTTGTGGTCAATGAAAGACCTCATATATCCAATCCTAAAAATGGGGTTTATTTGATTCCCTGTGAATGTGGGAAATCCTACATAGGCGAATAAAGGGAGATCTATTTGAATTAGGGTTAAAGAACACTGCAAGACATCCAACTAGATAGAACTCATAAATTTGCATTGGTGGAGCACTCTTAGGGCACAAAGCACCCAATAAAAATATAAGATATGAAGGTGTTAGCTCAAGTTGATAATTGGTCCACAAGAAGAATTAGGGAGGAGATTGAAATAGTTAAAAAAACTCAATTGCTTGAACAGAGATGATGACTTAACCATCAACATATCTTGCCTTGGAAACCTCACTGAATAAATTACAATTGAAATTAATATTAAAATTAACTATAAATATTAAAATTAAAATTGAAATTAACTTATAAACATTAAGATTAATTAATAATTATTCAATTGAAAAGACTTAAGATTTAGAAGAAAAAATGAAATTAAAATAGCTAATGTTAAAATAATAGCAAAAAAAATGAAATTTAAAAGATTAAATTAAATGAAATAAAATTGATAAGTTTGAACTTAAAATAAAAATAAACTAAATTAAAATATAATAAACCAATATCTAAAATAAACCATTGATTAAAATTAAAATTAAATTTGAAACCTACAACTTAATCTAAACAAATTATAATTTTTAAATTTTAATTCCCATAAGAACTCAAACCCTAAGGTCACCTCCATTCTATGAGGTGATTGTTCTATATTATTTGGTAAGGGAAGGGTGAAGTTCTTCTCTAGCATCACTAATGTTTTGATGATGAGCAAAGGATGTCTCAAAATGTCAACACCATTTCTTCATCTACCAAAAACTCTCCACATGATGTCACAAATAAAAAATCTTACCCTGCCAAAGAGCAGGGTATTAAATTGAGCACATAAATCTGTGGACAAACACACAACTCATAGGATAGATCACACAATTTACTTAGTTATTGAAGAATGAAACAGTGCAAAAATGGATTGCAGCTATGAATGCTTTTCATTAATCAAAGAGTAATTAGATAGATAATTACAATGAAGTACAATGGCTTTAATAGCCACAAGCAATTCGAATCCACATGAGGAAATTTGAATTGATTAGACTCTACTTGATTGTAGGTAACTAAGACCTTGTCTAAATCACTATCGGAGGACTTAATAGTTAACTGAACTTGTATAAACCATAACCGAAGTTAATCGAAGTTCTAAAACACAACTCAAGTGTTACATTCAGTGTTGACTAAGGCTAACTGACTGTGGTAGGTGAGAAATGCGCCTCTCCTGAGTTCAGTCAAGTAAACCTAGCGCTAATTGAATGTTGAGGAATAGAACTGAATGTAACTGACTCCTAACTTAGCTTAACCAGTCATCAACTGAACTGAATTGACCTTGGTTGGTTTTGACACTCCCAGTGGCTCCTAAATTGTAGGGATTGGTCTAGGAGGCTCCTAAACTGATGCAATCAAGTGCAATCTATGGCAGTGAGCCTCAATTAGTGGTCCCCACACTTTAGTAACTGAAACATGTGCCCCAATTAGGCCAAGTGGACCCAATGGTGTTAATGACTATAAATAGACTGGATGGACTCTTGATTTAGACATGACTCCTGATTTAGACATATCACCAAATTGGACAAGGGAGGATTAATAATCCTAACACCCCCCCTGAATGCTAACTTGGATAATCTGTTGGCCCTGGTAACTAAGAACATAGGTCACTCATTACATCAAGTAAAGTAAAGTAACTGCTCAAAAACAAGGTGCTGTGGAAACACCACATGCGAACCCCCCCCCCGCCCTCTAATTAAGTAGGTAGAATCAGGATCAATCTGGTTCTTCTGTGCACAGGTATCCTGTGGCCTGGCATGTGAACCTCTCCATCATTATTTCTGGGGGAATATTTCTCTTTGGAAGAAGAATGATATGCTCAACTAAATTAGAAATATAGACAGCTGCCGGATGAAGACTAGACCCATGTAGAGCAACTGAAGTCAACTGATAAGTGAGAAAAGGTTCTTTAGGATGTGAGGAACACTCAAGAAAATGATATGTTGCAGCCATGAACAATAAAATATGAGTGGTAAGAACAACCCCAAGTGTTAGGAGCAAGTGTCCAGGTGGATGCAGAAAATCTTCCTCTTTACTAGTTCTGTGAGGAGATGAGCATGTGATCAATGGTAGAGAAGAACTGGGACTGTTGAGACCAAATGCTTGAGCTCCATAGTCTAATATAGATTTTTAAATATCTACTGAATCACATAACAAAATATCAGCAACCTCATATGAGGAAACTAACACCAAATCCCCATCAACAGTTTTGAAGAGAAAGTGCGGTACTTGATTTTTCACACTAGAATTGGTGAGAGAAGCTACAAGCATGACTGAAAGCTCTTGGATTTTAAAATATGAACCAAATAATATCAGATCAGAAAGTAAATCAGATCTAAATAGGTTCAAAACATATCCAAAACTGTAAAATGGAATCAAATCCCTAGCAATAGTTTTGTAGGAGACTTGTGGTACTTGTTTCTTCACACCGTTGATGAGAACAACTACAAGTAGTACTGAAATATTATGAATTTGATATATTAAACCAAGAAATATTAGATCAGATCTAAATAAGATCATATCAAATCCAATAAGGTTAATACTAGATTCAAATAAATGGTTAACCGAGACGGTGGATGCATAGCTTTCTTCTTCTTCAAAATTCTGAATTTTGGTGCATGCAATCCTGCAGGAATTTGCTGGAAAATCTAGATCATGGGGAGCGAATGGATCACTCTGGTAATTTGATATTTCTTCCAAAATATCCAAGGTATCACATATTTGCACACCAGCAGCAACATTAGAGGGAGAAAAAACAAATTTATCTCCACTTTCGAAAGCAATTGCTGGTAAATTTTGCACATAATTCAAAGGAAAATCACCGGTGAATGTTTGCATGGAAGTGCAGTAGTGTTTTTCTTCAATATTAGAGATTCAAATGTCTTCTTCTGTTTCAGCAATATGAGGATATGAGATATCAGAGATCTCGTGAACTTTCGGAGCATCAGGAGAAGGAGTCACTGCATGGAGAGTGTCTTCAATTCGAATTGACTATGTAGAAGCTCCTGCTTCTTCTTCATCTTGAACAACTTCATCAGAGAGAGTGGAGGCTGATAATTTTGGATCAAGAGTGCTTATGGTGCTGGATATTCTCTCCAAAATTCTATTATGATCCTCATCAATCACTCCAAAGGTTCTGTCCAATCTTGTCCAGAGTTCGTTTGGGTCTTCAATAGATCTATTATTATCCTCATCAATCACTCCAAAGGTTCTATCCAATCTTGTCCAGAGTTCCTTCGAGTCTTCAATAGATCTACTGAGGTAGCGCAAGCTACGAGAAAGACCCGTTGCTATTATTCCAAAAGCTCCATCACTTTTATTCAGCCAGTCAATCTCACTAAAACACTCTTTACCGAGTCCAATAGACACCTGACAGAGACCTTGTCTCATTAGAGATGAAATCATTCCATTCTGGATAGTTTGAGGACAGAATGAGAAGAGGAACTAATGAATCCATTCGAAGTTGTACCTGTAAAAAAACACAAAGGGGCACCATAAGGTCGACAACCTACACATTTCAGGTTTTCATCACACCCAGCATAGTTGATCAATATTGATCAACAATTCCTTTAATTGGGGTATTAAGTGGTAAACCTTCTGCTTCTGGTGCAAAGCTGGAAGGAGCAATTTTGCTAAAAAATGATCCAGTAGGAGATCTGAGGAGGAGAAGTGCCTTGTCCACTGAGGCTCTGATACCATATTAAATTGAGCACATAGATCTGTGGACAAACACACAACTCACAGGATAGATCACACAATTTACTCAGTTATTGAAGAATGAAACCTGCACTTGTGAATGCTTTTCATTAATCAAAGAGTAATTAGATAGATAATTACAATGACATACTATGGATTTAATAGCCACAAGCAATTCGAATCCACATGAGGAAATTCAAATTGATTAGACTACTTGACTGTAGGTAACTAAGACCTTGTCTAAATCACTATCATAGGATTAATAGTTAACTGACGTTGTCTAAACCATAATTGAAGTTCAACAGAGTTCTAAAACACAACTCAAGTGTTACATTCAATGTTGACTAAGGCTAACTGACTATGGTAGGTGAAAAATGTGCCCCTCTTGAGTTCAGTCAATCAAACCTAGCGCTAACTGAATGTAGAGGACTAGAAATGAATGTAACTGACTCCTAACTTAGCGTAAACAGTCATCAACTGAATTGAACTGACCTTGGTTGGTTTCAACACTCCCAGTGGCTCCTAAATTGTAGGGATTGGTCTAGGAGGCTCCTAAACTGATGCAATCAAGTGCAATCGGTGGCAGTGAGCCTCAATTAGTGTTCCCCACACTTTAGTAACTAAAACATGTGCCCCAATTAGGCCAAGTGGACCCAATGGTGTTAATGACTATAAATAGACTGGATGGACTCTTGATTTAGACATATGACCAAATTGGACAAGGGAGGATTAATAATCCTAACACAGGGACATATTGCAATCACAAGAACTTGAATTTTTAGCAAGGATATGTTGCAAAGTTTACATAATGATTCCATCATCAACATTGTTTCTTAACATATGGTTGTCACTATGCGTATAGCATAATCTTTTCACATAAAGACTAAACATTTGGATAAGACTATGATATGTTGTGCACTTTTCATAAGTTCTAGTATAAAACACCTAGCATCTCACTTCAATTTTCCCAAGTGTAGAATAAGATTGTGTAGCTAAAATGCTAGCTTAAAATGAAGTAGCTATAAGTGCATGATTTTGTTTCTATGTAGTGTATTTTCCTTCTAGATCATAGAATTTAATAGTAGTCCGACAAATAAATAATGTTGGATTTTGTTTCAAAATAACAAACGATATAAATCCATCTAAATCCTTTGAATTCATAGAACATACAAAATTGATCATAAAAACAACTGTAGAAACATAGGTGTATAGGGATGTGATTTTTGGAGAGTTTTTTCCTACAACTCGTTATCCTATCTAAATCTTGTGAATACTGTCCCAATTAATCAATATTATGTATTGTGATAGCAGATTAGGAATACAAAAAGCACCCGTTGATTATAACATATTAGTCAAAACAAAATCCATATGCTAGAATCCACATAGACTCCAATCAAGTATTTTCAATAGGAAATAGAACTTGTTATTGAGAATAACTGTTATAGTGCTCATCTATAAGACTTGGTGTTTTTAATTTGGTCTTTAAAATTTGAGCGACAAGATTATGCTTTTCTCTTTTGCAAATAAACTCTACCACAAAAAGAAGCCCATGGGGCATTACCACCTTATGCCTCTTGTTGTTAGTACCCTTTTTATTTTTTCAAGATTAATACTTTTTATTTCATATATATCAAACTTTAAGTTAATTGAGGTTTGTTAAACTAAGTCTCCACTATATATGAAATTGTTTTTTTTTATTTACTTTTTTACATATAAGATTTATACGTAATACTATTTCATACTTTATAGAGTGATTGTGTACTTGTTTGGAATTCTTCATAGTACTTTATCTATCTCCATGGTTCAATTCACCTCTTGCATAATTTTTTTAAAAAGTCTAAGTTTGGTGACTAAAACTATTTAAACATTATCTATTTCTTGGCACCCATCACAACTCTCAACTGTTGTTAATGGAAAATTTGAGAATTATGTATTATTAGGCTCCATGTATCAATATCATTATCATTGGGAGTTGTTGAGAACTTGTTATGGTATTGGGGATTTGGAGTAGTGCTCCAAACATTTGAATGGAACCAATATCAACACTCAAATGCTAAGGACTGCTTGAAACTTCCATGAGTAGTGGTTTCATGAGGTGACATTCTAGGCCTCCTAATGTGATCCTTGAATTCCAATGGGGATTTGAGCACCATTTGGATTTTTTAACATTGTGGATGGTGTGAAGGCCTCAAGCATGGTGGGGTAGTAAACCTAGGACTTAGGTCCTAAAGGAAGATTTAGGGCATTTGTAATGTACCCAAATTCCTCAGAATTAATTTTGGGAAATGGGATATCAAAATTTTTCCTTTAATCCCACTATGTTAATCGTAATAAACATTTAAATCCACTTTACTTTGTGATTCTATAAATAATATTATTAAATAACAGCTATACTTTTAAACATCATATATATATATATATATTAAATTATCTTATTAATTGTAATCTTTAAATATTTAGCCAAAACTTTAACCCTTATCCATATTTCTTTCTCATGACCAAATCCTTATCAAACATAACACATGTACATAATAACTTCCTTATATACATATATAGATTAGAACCCTACGTTTACATCAATATATCATAATTTTTTATATAAATATTCATATGCATATATATAAAAATTTCATATACATATATTATATATATATATATTTTAAACCAAATTTATACACTCCATAATCAATTTATCATAATTTTCCTTTTGTATATACATAAAACACAACCACTTAAACATTGAATCCATTACTTGTAGTGATCTAATAAATATATTAATTCCAACTATCATATGGTTAAATAACTTTAACATGATCCCATAATGTAATCCCTCCAAAATGATTGAGCTATCTCCTAACGTATATATAATTGGTTGGCAAAGAGATACACATAACTATATTTAACACAAATCATTCCTTTTTCCTTTTTAATCAAGTCACAGTGTATTTAGTCCAAGAACCTTCGTTTTTCTCCACATCTCTCCTATATACATTAATAACATATCCTAATACCTGTAGTCAACATCCTTTATAAAATTAATTGACAAATATATTGTATCTGCCCAACATTTGTATGGATTACTTTAAACCTACTCACCTGTAGTATTCTTCATTCATTAATAAAAAAAGGAATCTAATGTCTACAACGATTCTTACTAGACGATGGATAAGTGGGTTCGAGTATCAGACTGCGGTTTTTAAAAGGACCTCGGACAGTTTCTTTCTGAATGAGAAAAACCACCAGAGCGTAATTTGGATATAGTGGAAGAAATTAATAACCAGTAGGTCAATTAGATATGTGTTATTAGGTCAATTAATAAATAGATATTAGTATAGTTATTAGTAAAGTAAATGTTGATAGACATAATTAATCACTTAGTTTTGTAAAGATATCTGGTTGTTAAATAAAATAAATGTTTAAATATATAATTTTATATCCATTATTCATAACAAATTGTTAGAGTTAATATAAACACAAATTAAATACTACTATTTAATAAATAAACAAAAAAACTTGATATGAAAAAACAAAAACAAATTGTTACTCATTTCTTTAACTACCTTTAACTGAAGTTTATTACTTCAATAGACTTTTTTTATTTGAGATTTGGTGTGGATATGCTTTTTCATCTACTGATGATGCTAATGAGACAATTGTACTATCCCTCCAGTTGTTCAAAATTCGAAATAAATAATTATAAAAAAAGGAATATAAAAAATAACAGGTAGTTAGCTGATGAATGGATAATTGGTACCAATGTTGGATAACTCATAGCTAATGAATGGATAACCAACAATTCATGGCAGATAACTAGAAGAATGCCACATAACAAGAAAAAAAATATAAAAAATAACTGATAATTGATAAATAGATAACACGAATGTCCATGATAACATGTAGCTAGACATGGATGACTCGCAATTGAACTAGTTTAACTAAAAGAATATGAGGAATAAAAAAAAATTCCAAATTGGTGATCCAACCACAAATTATGTGTATGTGCTAGTTTAAATCTTAATCAAGATGCATTTAAATGTAACAATATCATCACCATGAATTCCACGACCATAAAATGAATCATTTCTATACACTTGTTACACTTAAATTAATCTTACTAATCAACTTAATCAAATCCAAAATCTAAGTGTCACTAGTAATTGTTTTAGTCTACATTAATTCCAAGGTTGACAGATGATCGTGGGATGGTGAATTGTATACTCGCCGGCAGGCTTGGAATTTGACATTCCACATAACCTTTTTTTAAATTTTTACACGTATTTGACATGCAAGTTTTTGATAAACACGTCAACATTGACAGGTAAAAAATGATTTGAAACGTGAATTTGACATTTATGAATTTTTTTTTAATACCTATGTTAACTACTAAAACTTAGCTAACAATAATTTCCCATTATGCTCGGTGAGCTCCTGGAGTGCTCTTAATTTCCAATTAATCGAGGAACACATAAATACTAGACTTCTCTATTTCCGTGTATGTGTATTGTATTTATTTATATTTTGTGTTTCTAATCGGCGCTTTCTACAAATCAAATGGGTGGGTGAGATGTGTCCCGTAATGCTTACGTGGCACATGTTGGCTCATTAAAATAATAATAATAAAAAGTAAAACAAGAAAACCTATAACATGTCAGCTTATAATTAAAAAAATAAAAATATTATACTCATTGCGCCGAGAGGCGCATTCTATAGCTCGGTATGAGGTAGAAGTGTAATTCCATGCTCAACGTGGAGATGACACGTGTCACATAAAAAAGTCGGCTTATATATCTATATATATATACAAGTCGGCTTAATAATTATTAATCTTACGTGTATATATTTGTAAGTAAATCAAAACACCTATACACACTTCAAAACAATACGTACAAGCTGGACCTTCGAAATAAGGCTGAGAGCAATTATAGATTTGTCTCAGGTATGCAAATGCGTATAATTTAACTTTCTATATCAAGTATGCATATGAGAAACGATTGAATTATAGAAACTGATACGAGTAGATTATTATAGTGTTTGATGTATTCTCCCCCGTAGTCCATTTCTGTGATTGATGGCGAGCACCAGAATCCATCTGCAATTTCTGGATTTTGTTTTTGTTTTGGCATCTGCGAGCACCAGAATCCATCTGCAATTTCTGGATTTTGTTTTTGTTTTGGCATCTGCGAGCACCAGAATCCATCTGCAATTTCTGGATTTTGTTTTTGTTTTGGCATCTGGATTTTCCTTCTACAATTTTCACTTCTAATAATGCAGCAATTATGAACTGATCTCCAGCTTAGATCCAGCAAAGCACATTATCTCTTTATCTGCAATCTGCGATTTTCACTTCAAGAGAAATTATATAAATTTGCTTATCTCTTTATATACAGTCTTTTTCTGTCAAGAAAAAGACTGTATAATTGAATTACTGTATAAGAAGTATGTTTTCTCTGAATGAATTCTTGGATTTGCTTCTTTGTATCGAGGTGGCATCTAATTAGAATTTGTCTGAGGTGACTTCTTAGATTTGTCTCAGGTATGCGAATGCGTATAATTTAAGTTTCTATATCAAGTATGCATATGAGAAACGATTGAATTATAGAAACTGATACGAGTAGATTATTATAGTATTTGAAGTATTCTCCCCCGTAGTCCATTTCTGTGATTGATGCACCTCGAAATATTTGATCCCTCTCTGCGCATGATAGAGCCGGGTAAAGCTGGATCTAAGCTGGTATAAATATACAACTATATTAGGGCAATAATTACAAACTAAATAGTAAATTCAATTGACTTTAGTAAGAAGATATTATAAAATCAAGAACACATAAAATTTAATAAAACCTCGTAGGGAAAAACCAAACTTCAATAATAGATTTATTATTGGTGGGCCAAGGCTAAGATCATCTCTCCTTCTCACTTTGGCAAAATACAACTAGTAAAAAACCCTGAAGAAACCATGGGCCACTAAAACCATGTGCTTTAAACCACTAGTCAAGGTTAACCCTAACATGTAAATGTTCATTTTTAGTTAGAAAGAAAAACAATTCATTTCTCAAAAACATTTGAATAAATGTTTAAAATCTTCATTTGATGGTAAAATGATTTTCAAATTCCAATTTATTCTTGAAATCTAAATTTTAAAATTTTATATGAATTAGTTTACTCATTAACTACTCTTGACATTCATTATTAGTTTTAAAGAAAGACAAATAAAACAATTTTTGGAAATCTATTTGATTAAATAATTATTAATGTTACTCACCTCATTTTTTTACTGATATTTACCCTATTTTGAAATTACTTAAGCAAGTTGACCATATCCAATTAGGAATACTTATTAGACATTTTTTGTAAATTAAAAAGAGATTGCATTTCAAGAGAACTTGATCCCTCTCGAGGCTTGGTAGAGCCATAGTTAAGATGGATCTATACTGGTATTATTAGTCTTCAGCTCTAAAATCTTCCAATTAAAATCTCTAAAATTTTCTCTTTTAAAATTTTATAATTTACTTATTAGTAAATTTCTATATAAATATTTTATTCATATTTATATATAATATAAAAAAATATTTTATTCATATTTATATATAATAATAAAAATAAATTAACAGTTGGTTAAACCCTCAAATGATAGACACGAAAAAATTGAAACCATTATTAAAAATTTATTAACAAGCACAAGAAAATTGAATTTCCAAGCCTATTGGTTGATAAACTTACGTTATATAATAAGAAAATTTTCAGTTCTTTTATGTGAGTTTAAGTGGACATATACCACTATTTCGCCATGCCCAGATGACTTGGGTTGGGCATGTATTTGCTTCTTTTATGTGAGTTTAAGTGGACATATACCACTATTTCGCCATGCCCAGATGACTTGGGTTGGGCATGTATTTGCTGTTTAGTATGGAAACATTGTTATATTTTTTTTTCTCTACTCAGGAATGGTTTATGCATAGAAAACCTAGGTGGCTGCTAATTTCCAAGCTGAAAAAATGCTTTATTTTTATTAATTATTTTTAATGAGTGATGGAATTTGAGGAGCAAAATTTTCTTTAAGGGACATTTTGAGGTCAAATATTGTTTAAAATTTATGTTAACCATCATTTAGAAAGGGTAGAAATATTTCTAAAACGTAAAACATAATTTTGAAGGGTAATAAAATTTATAAAAAAGTCATTATATTATTGCTATTTTTATATATATTACTAGTAGCATTAATATATTTATCTTATATAAAAGTATAATTTGTAAGGTCCAAAGTTCCAAGTTAGAAACCATACATTCATTAAAAAAATAGAAACATATATTAAATTAGAATTGTCTTTCTATTTGCAACTTGCTTTGATTTTTCCTAAAAACATAAAAACTTATTTAACTCAATGATTTTTCCATTTTTTTTTCATTATTGCAATGAGCATCTACACTTTACAATTCTAGTGCTCAATGTTGCTTCATTACATTAACATTTGAAGGTAGAACTCGAGAGTTAGAGGGGCTTGGAAACATAGTTTGATATTTATTTAAATTATCATAGGTAATGCACTATATTTTTGGCATTATATTTACTGATTTGTTTAAATTTAGAGATTTTCTTTAAATCTATGATTATGAAGAATTGCTATAAAGTATGTCGTATTTTTTAATATTTTAAACAACATCAATAATGTATGTGTAGAGTTTCTATTTAGTGATTTATCCCAGACAACTTTGTAATAAGTTTAAATAAGATCAATAATGTATGTGTAGCTTTTGTATTTAGTGATTTATTTCGGCAATTATATAGATTCAGATTCAAATAGTATTGATTAATTCTCCAAAACTCTCATTGAATTTGAAATAAACATTTCTTATGTTTCAATTTTAGTAAGAGATTCAAAATTTTAATGAAGGTAAGTATTAACTAAGAGCATTGAGAAACAAAAAAAAGGGGGCAAGAGAGCTATATTTTATCACTATAAATCAAATCTTATTTTATTATGTATTTTTTTATAAAATAAAAAATATTTACATCATTTGGTGTGATTGTTCAAGGGTAACATTAAAAAAGAAAAACACATATAAAAAAAATTTACATTATTTAATATGATTGTTCAATGGTAAAATTAAAAAAAGAAAAGCATATAGAGTTATATTTTATCTATATAAATCAAATCTTATGTAGTTATTAGCTAGCTTATTCTTAACTTTTAATTTAGCCAATATTTAATTAATTAATTAGTCTTTAAGATAAATATCTTATGTTTAAGATAACTTGGCTAACTCATTAGTTAGCTTTATTTTTAGGTTTAATTTAACCAATATTTAATTAATTATTCTATAATATAAATATCTTATCGTTTAGTTTTTAACATAACTTAGCCCATTTAACTAGTTATCTTATTTTGAGCCAATTTTTAACTAGCTTTAAGATAAATATTTTATCTTAATTACTTTAAGATAACTTAGCTACGTGTTTTGAGATAACTAATTTAACTTAGCTACGTGTTTTATTTTGTCTATACGAATATGTCAATGATATCTCGACTAATTTATTGATTTTACTTATCAATTTTTAGTATTAAGTAGCCTCTTGTTAACCGTTAAGTCATAGGTATTTGTCAGTGACTTGTGACAACAAGTAGTTTCTTCAATGTCCCCACCTAGGACTAACCATTAATCATAACTCATGCGTCACTTAATAATATTTAAGTGCCATCTATTTCTTTTTTTTCTTGTTAAGTTCATGCAAAACCACGATGACCCATGTCATCAGCTTATGGCTACCCAACCATTTAACCGAGATGTCCCCCTTAGTGGATTCCATGCCCCTATCATTTTAGTCATGCCAAGTCTTGAGTCTCCTAAGTCTACAATTCTCAATACAACTTAGGAATTCATATTCATTGTTACAAATTTTTACTTGGGGATCCTTTACTTTCTCCTTGCCACAAGCGAGTACTTAATTTCACTCTTGGTTAGGGGAAAAGAAGTGGGATATTATAACATCAAAGACCAATAAATATACCTTAAACAATCATAGAGGACCTTCCTAGGGTATTAACCTTCACTTCTAACTTCTGATATTGGATTCGTTGTGATATTTTGAGTACTACATATAGGTGTTGACACCTTGAACATGGTTGTGGGAGGAAGCCTAAGTTTTAGGCCCTACACAAGGTTTCTTGGGATCCTCTTTCAAGAACAATACTTTGAATCACCACATATGGCCTCTTGAGGGATTCTTTCCATCCAAGTAGGGATATGGGTGACATTCAGATGTTTTGAGAATTAATTATGGGCCTCAAGGGGATGACCATGTCGAGGCACCTAAGATCCATACAAAGTGATCCAAAAATATTAGCACTTACATAAATACTTTAAGGACAATGCTACCTTTGAAATTTCATGTGTGGTGGTTTAACATGTCATTCTTGAACATGGACACCTAGAAGCTTCTTTAGTTTTCCTCTCACAATGATGTATAAGGCCTCAATATCCATATCTAGTTCTTTAAACATATAACTGGATCCCATATCCCTTTCAAAGGTTGAGGATCCTCTTGAGAGGCCATGTGTGTTTTTTTAAGAATTCATTCTTATCCTTAGATACCTAGAATCCTCAATTAGAGCTTAAGGATTGGGTTTTTTCCCCATCCATGTCCATGGTATTGAGATGCATTCATAGTGCTCAAAACATCTGAATGGCATAATTATCCCCACTTAGAGGCCAAGGATCCCCTCAAGATCCCATGTGTAGTAGTTTTATGTATCATTCTTGCCCGGAAGCCTAGAAGCCTCATTTAGGGATGAAGGCCTAAGTTTCCTCCTTGACCATATAGAGGTCATTGAGACCCATACAGTCACATGCCCCAATTTGCAAAAACAATATAATGTTATTTGAGGAACATTGTGTTATATTTTAAGCTAAGTTTGTAATTGATGGTCAAGTGGGGTCAAGAATAATTAATGTAATTTAGAATATTTTATTTATAAATAAATAAATGATGAGACAACAGCTTAGGGAAGCTATTAAAAGAGTGTTAACTAGTTACTTGGTGGAGGAGACTGGGTGGAGAGTACACTGACAAGTGGCAGTATCCTCAAACTACTTCCAACTGTTGCAGGTGGTAACTTCCCTATATTTGTGGCCATGATTCCCCAAGAAAGTGGAATTGGAGCAGGTGGCTCATTAAATGAAAACTGACCCATAATACCTAGGAATTTCTATAAAATTTTCCATTGAAGACAACTGAGGCTGTTCATTCTGAGGGGTGATCATTCAGAGTGAATGAATTTTTTCATGAGAAATTCGATGGAGGGGATTACTGAAGTGAGTTTGAGGGGTTAACTACTGAGACTGAACTTATTGCAGCTATCAGGCTGAAGTTCTTACTGCTGTGAACAACTTTGGCTTATTGAGGTAATTGGACCAGTCATGTGACAAAAAATCTTAAGGACATATCCTTCACCCAGTACTCTACCAGGAGGACCAGGAATAGGCTCGGGGGTCCTGAGGAAGTGCAGTCTAAGCTATCTCCAGGGGTTGTGTAACATCCCTCCCGCATACCTTGATATTTTGTATTTCGAATGTTATTGTACTTGTCTCCGGGTGAGGGGCTCAAGGCCAAGGCCCCACCGGAAAAAAACCTTGCAACCTTTATAAGTTACAAACTTAGGAGGCATAAAAACAATGACATAACCTAACCACAAGAGATGATTAAAAGATCCATACTCGATACCATGGTCCTACGTATCATTTGGATTATATCTGTGCCTACTAGGATACCTGTTTCACTAAAACATATCCCAAACTGAGATACCCTAGTTTGGTACTTAAGTATGTTTAAGCTTGGGTAGAGGAAGTTGCACTCTTTTTAACATCGACATAGACTTATACTCAACATTCATGAGTTAATACAAAAATATATGAAATCTATCATAGAATGATAGAATACAAGATCTTCGAAAACAAAACATGGATTATCAATACGTGAAATCTATCCTAGAATGATAGATTAGGTCTTTATAAAAGACAAGTATTATTTTAAATCTTCTAAAAAAAGACATGAATAATTATTATTATAAAGTCTAAATGATGGATTCAATTCATCTTAGACATTAAGTCTTTGTATAAAAAGACAAGAATAATTATTATGATGGATTTATTTCCTTTTAGACATAACGATGGATTAAGTCTTTTCGACAAAGACTACTCAAATATTTTTACAAAATATTTATTATTATTGTAACCTTTATATTTTATTATAAGGAAGGATTAGTTCCTTCAGCAAAACTCGTGAAATCTTAAACTAATGGATTAAATCGATTCCATTCATGCTTTAATCTCAGCTTGAGAGAAGGGGGGAATTAAATGATTTCTGAACGTATTAATCTTAGGGCAGAAACAGTCGCCAGAATAATGGCCTAAA
>LPNX011187310.1:624477-651662 GCA_001517045.1 Pseudotsuga menziesii | reverse complement strand
TACTCTGAATGTATTCCCTGCATGATCTTGAAGCTTACAACCAAAAACACATAAACAAAACCCTAAACCCTAGTTTGAATTGAGTTTTTCTCTTGAGATTGTGCTGGCTTGTTACCCTAGCCTTAGTAACAATTTCTGACATAAACATCTTTGGCGCCGTTGCCGGGGACGAAGCTGAAGCAAATCTTCCCTAGGATACTTATCATTTTTCCTGGTTTGAGAGGTGGACTTGAACCAACATCTTTAAAGGCTATTTTCACCATTGTCACAGTGGCTTCTAGAAGTATTGGAACCAGGAGCAGACCTACATCTCCCTTGCTACGGTGTGTGACAGACCCTAAAAAGATTATAAAAACAACAAGAAAGCTCAGAAGGTCCCAATCTTTTCCAGCTTCTTGTGATCCTCACCAGTTGGGTGATTCATTAGACCCAGCTGAAAACTCACCTTGGTTAAAACCTACCATTCCTGAAAATAATTTTCAAGTTTTTACCAATCCAGAAACCTTTTTGAAAGCTAAAATTACTTCTCTTGGAAAAATCCCACTCTTTCAGCTGAAAATAGGAAAGAATCCATTCCAAGAAAGTACCAGTCAAGTTTCTTCCTCTTCAAAACCTCAGTCTAAACCTCAGTCCACAATGGCAGGCCAAAATCCACCCATGGATATGATGGATAGAATGATAGCTGCTAGGTATGCATCATTAGCATTACCCCAGCCTTTACATGCCTTGCCTGTTCATGATTATCAGAAATATATGCCCAGATTCAATGGACAAGGTGAAACAACTGCATAAGAACATTGGGAGGCTTTCCTGAGTTATGCAGACAATCAGAACATTGAAATTAAAGATGTATGGATGAGAGTATTTGTGCAGAGCTTAGATGGGGATGTGAGAAAATGGTTCAGGGAGTTGCCTGCCAACTCCATTACAATCATTGAAGAACTCTGTGACCTTTTCCTAAGGCAATGGGGAGACACCAAGGACCACACTTATTATATCACTGAGTTTGGTGCTCTCAGAAGAAAGAAGGATGAAACTGTTGCTGATTTCTCAAAAAGATTTAATAAGATGTATAGTAGGATTCTAGCAGAGATCAAACCTACTGAAAAATCAGCCAAACTGACTTATGCAAATGCATTTGACCATGAATTTTCATTATTACTCAGAGAAAGAAGAGCTGTCTCTTTGCTGAACATGCAAGATGTAGCATTGGAGGTGGAGTCAAACTTACTGGCTTCAAATAAACTTAAAAAAGAAACACCTCAACAGTTATATGAAAGAAAAGGAAAGAAGGAGGCTGTTTCAACAAGTGCTGCACCTCAGTCTGCTGAAGCCAAAATAGATGAAATGGCTAAACTTGTGAAGGTTCTCACTGCCAAGCTGAACAAATTAGAACTTGAAAAGAATTCTGCCAAAGCTGCCCCAGAAGCTAAGAGAAATCCAAATAATCCAAATCAGTTCAGGAGGCAGTTTGCTCCAAGATTCATGCCAAGGGAGCGAAGGAACAATGACATCCAGCAGGAAAGGAGAGAGAATGAAGAGCAAAGAGTGCCCCCACCTTTTCAGAATAATTTAGCTGATGAAGAAGAGGTTGATGAACAGCTCCTCTTTGAGGAGACTGAAACTGACCAAGACATGAATCACTTTGGAGATGGTTTATCCGCAGGTTTTGTTACTGAAGAAGATTTTCTAAATTCTGAATACTATGATGCTGATTTGTATGAAGTTGAAGATGATTTAGAGTTGGAAAAAACTGCTATAAATGCTGCTGCTAATCAGAATGGAATTAAAAAGACTATTAATCTCAGATCTGGTCCAAAACAAGTAGTCCAAGCTCTCAAGAAGAAAGCTGCTGTACCTGCTGCAAATGTTCCAGCTGCAAATGTTCCTGATAAACAAGTTGCTGATCCTGTCACAGAGAAGAAGCAGCCTGCAGAAAAGTCCAAGAAGAATGCTGAAATTGAAGAGGTAAACAGGTCAGCTCAGAATTTCAATTTGGAAACTGAATTAGGAAAATTGAAAATTCCTATTCCATTAACTGAACTTATAAAGAATCCATCTTATAAACAAACAGTTTTAAAGGTTATGAATTCTGCTGGTGGTTAGCCTGCTGGTGGTGGTCAGCCTGTTTCTGATACTGTAAATTTGCAAGAAGAAAGCCAAAAAATATTTATTGGATCTGCCCTAGCTGAGAAAACAGAAAATGGAGCTGGAGCTTCTCCTCCTTTCTATGTTACCTTGACTGTTCATGATCAGATGATTCACAATTGCCTGTTAGACTCTGGAGCATCCCATAACCTAATGCCCAAAGCTGTGATGGAAGCCCTTGGTCTTAGTATTACCAAACCTTATCATGACTTATATGCCTTTGATTCCCGAGCTGTCAAGTGTTTAGGAGTGATTAAAGACATGGTTTTCAACCTTACTCAGCTGCCCATGAAGAGTGTCATAATGGATGTTGTTGTAGCTGATATCACACCCAAGTTTGGTATGCTTCTTTTAAGATCTTGGGAAAAGAAGGTTGGAGGAACCTTACAGATGGATCTCTCATATGCCACTATTCCTGTTTTTGGTGGAGAAAATAGGAGACTTTACAGAGAATTACAGTTTGCCTACATTGTCACAGACGATAAAAATCCCACTAATCATCCATTGTACTCTGTTGATAAATATCTGGGTACCTTCATGCTAAATTTTTCTGATGAAGACAGTTCAGGTGGTTTATTACAAGTGGAAAAAGATCCACCCATAAAACACAGCAGAGAAGAGGAAGATGCATTATGGGAGCTGTATTTTGATGGATCCTCTTGCAAAGAGGGTGCTGGAGCTGGTGTTTTTCTCATTTCTCCTGGAGGTGAGACAGTGAAACTCATGTATAAATTGGAATTTTTTACTACTAACAATACTGCTGAGTATGAAGCTCTGCTACTGGGATTGAAGGCTGCTAAAGACTTAGGCATTCAACAAATTGCTGCTTTTGGCGACTCCGAATTAGTTGTTCAACAGGTGAAGAACAAATATCAAGTAAAGCAGGGTTTGTTGAAGATCTACAGGAATGAGGTATGGGATATGTTAGAAAATTACTTCATAGCATTTAACATCTCTCATATTCCCAGAAATCACAATGAAACTGCAGATTCATTAGCTCTAGCAGCTACATACTTCAGAATTCCAAAAACTACCCTGCTAAGATATCCAATAGAAGTAAGATATAGACCATGTGTCCCTGACAATGTAAAACACTGGAGGGTTTTCGAAGATGATATTGAAATTAAGAGATTCCTTGAGCTTACAGATGAGTTTTCCAATGCCCAAATTGATCAGGATGAAGGAGAAGAACAAGATGATGAGTCTGCTGAAAGTGAGTCTGCTGAAAATGTTTTTGCTGAAAATGAGTTTCCTGAAGGTAATATTGCAGGTCATAAGATCATTGAATTGAAGAGTAATTTTATCCCTAAAGGTTTAGTGCCTTTAGAAAGAATTTTTACCAAATATGACACTCCATCAAAGCCAGTGGTACAATCTTCTGAAGAAAATGTAATGGACTGCAATATTGGTACTGCAGAAAACCCAAGAATGGTAAAAATTTCTAAATCTCTGTCATCTGAACAAAGGAGCAGATATATCAAGCTTTTTAAAGAACATGTGGATGTATTTGCATGGTCCTATGAAGAATTAAGAACCTATGACATAGCAATCATTCAGCATAAGGTTCCCTTGAAGCCCAATATTAAGCCTTTCCGACAGAAATTGAGAAGAATTAATCCAGCCTTGTTTCCAGTAATTGAAAAAGAGATAAAGAAGTTGCTGGATGCTAAGATAATAGTTCCTCTCAGGTACTCTTCCTGGGTTGCAAATCTTGTACCGGTCAGAAAAAAGAATGGGGAGATCAGACTGTGTGTTGACTTCAGAAATCTTAACAGATCGTCATTAAAAGACAACTATCCTCTTCCCAAGATTGAACAAGTATTGCAGCTGGTTGTTGGAGCACAGAGGATTTCCATGGTGGATGGGTTTTCAGGTTACAATCAGATTGCCATGCATCCAGATGATAAGGAAAAGACAGCATTTACCACCCCTTGGGGAACCTTCATGTATGACAAGATGCCCTTCGGTCTGATGAATGCTGGAGCAACCTTTCAGAGGGCAATGGACATTGCATTTGTAGGTGAGAAAGATAAGTTTGTTGTCATTTATTTAGATGACATCACTGTATTCTCACAGTCTGATGATGAGCACATAAAACATTTGAGGAAAACTTTTCAGAAATGCAGAAAATTTGGACTGTCTTTAAACCCCAAGAAATCTCATTTTTTTGTGCAAGAGAGCAGACTGTTGGGTCATTTGGTGTCTGCTGATGGCATTAGAATAGATCTGGAGAGAGGCCAAGCAATACTGAAAATTAGTTTTCCCAGGAGTAAGAAGGATGTGCAATCATTCATTGGTAAGATAAATTTTCTGCGGTGGTTTATTCCTAATTTTGCTGAAACTATTAAACAAATCACAGCTATGTTAAAGAAATACCAGGAAGTGAGGTGGACTGTTGAAGCAAAGGCAGCATTTGAGAAGATCAAGGTGGCTCTGAATGAAGCACCTGTGTTGGTAAGTCCTGATTTCACCAAGGAGTTCCTTACTTTTTCTTTTGCTTCAGCAGATACAATTGCAGGCGTATTACTTCAGAAAAACAAGGAAGGACTAGAGCAGCCCATTTCCTTTTTCAGTAAAACTCTCAGGGATTCTGAGCTGAAGTACAGCATTCTGGAAAAACAAGCTTATGCTCTGGTGAAGGCTCTGAAATTTTTCAGAATTTATATTCTGCATTCAAAGGTAATTTCATTTGTTCCAAATGCTGCGGTGAAAGACATCTTAACTCAGCCTGACAGTGAAGGAAAGAGGGGAAAGTGGATTGCCAAGATTATGGAATATGAGGTGGAAATCAGACCTACTAAGCTGGTCAAAGGACAAGGATTGGCCAAAATACTGGCTGATTCAAATTTTCAAGCACTAGGATTACATGTTATGGCAGAAGAATCAGCACGTGAAGAAAAGCAAGCAATGCTGGAGAAAGAAAGGATCATGGAATTTTATTCATCTTCAAATTGGTATGTTGATATTGTTTATTTCTTGTTATTTTTGCAATGCCCAGAACACTTAGATAGGAAGGCTGCCAGATCTCTGAAACTGAAAGCTACTAAATATTGTTTGGTGGAAGATCAATTGTTTTGGAAAGACCCAGGAGGTATCTTTTTAAGATGCTTGGATCAAGCTGGAATAGGGGAAGTAATTTTAGAATCTCATGAAGGAGCCTGTGGAGGGCATAAATATTGGAAAGCCATAGCTTACAAAATTCTGAGAGTTGGATACTATTGGCCCTTCCTCTTCTCAGATGTTTACCAGCAGGTAAGAACTTGCATACCCTGTCAAATGTTTGCAGGTAAACAGAAATTATTATCCTTGCCATTGAAGCTTATTGCAGTCAATGCCCCTTTTCAGCAATGGGGTCTAGATTTTATTGGAGAAATAAATCCGGCATCTTCAGGACAGCATCATTGGATTTTGACTGCCACAGATTTCTTCACAAAATGGGTGGAAGCCATTCCTACAAGGAATGCTACAGATAAGGTCATTATGGAGTTCATTGAAGACAATATCCTGAGTAGATTTGGCTGCCCACACAGATTAGTAACTCATAATGCCAAAGCATTTAAATCCAAGGCAATGGTGGCTTTCTGTGAGAAAAATGGCATTATTTTGAAACACTCAACTCCCTATTATCCTCAGGAAAATGGCCAGGCTGAATCATCTAACAAGAATATCATTCAAAGTATCAAGAAACTGCTGAAGCATAATAAAAGGTCTTGGGATTCAATGCTGAAATATGCATTGTGGGCAGATAGAATCACTGTGAAGCAGGCGATTGATACTTCTCCTTATCAGCTGGTTTATGGCACAGAAGCAGTGTTCCCTGTTCAGCTGGGGATTCCAGTAATGAAATTCCTCCAGAACTCTCAAGAGGAGCCAGATGACATGCAAAGGAGGATCTTTGAAATGATAGAGCTATAGCAGCATAGAGAGAAGGTGGACAAAGAAGCTCAGCTGTACAGAGCTAAGGTAAAAAATAGGTTTGACAAAAGAATTAAAGAGCATACCTTTTCAGAAGGGGAGTTGGTTTTAAGATGGGATGCAAGAAAGGAAGAGAAGGGAAAGCATGGCAAATTTGATAATATTTGGTTTGGCCCTTTTTTGATATCTAAAGTTTTGGAAAATAATACATTTATCTTGCAGTCCCTGGAAGGTGAGGAGTTACCCAACCCTGTTAATGGGCGATTCCTCAAGCATTTCTACAGTTTATGAGATCATTTTCACTCTTCATTGTACATACCGGTGTGAGTGAGGTTGAATAAAGACTCCATAGCCCAATCGAAGTTTTCAGATAGGTGAATAAAGGACAGAAGGCACTGGTCTACAGGTTCTTGAAGCCTCACAGGGAGGACTTCATCCCACAGCTGAAGCCAGATGTTAAGTCAGTAATTTTTCTGTCCAATTTTGGCTTGACTTCTTAAATTTTTGGTTTGTTTCTCATTAAGCTTTTGTTTTAAGTTTTAGTTTTGATCTCCTTTAGGAGTTCTCTTGATGATTTGATAGTTTCTGGGCATACTTTTCATAGGTTTTATTTGATTTGTGGTCTTTTGCATTTTTAAAAGGGGTTAAAGAAGGTCATATTATCAAAAAATTGATTCATTAAAATGTATTTGGAGATCAGTTAAACTTGATTTTTTAACCTAGCAGTTTTCTAAACCCCCGACAAATTAGCTGAAAATTGAAAAACAGCGAAAATTTGGCATGGCAGTTATTCTTGTATCGCTGGACAAAATTTTAACAAAGGGCGCGCTACAAGAATATCGCGGCCCTTTGTTTTTTCAAATTTCAAACAAATTTTGATCATGATTGCAGTATGTGAAGGTCTAATCGCATTGTGTGAGTGGTTTAACACGTGTTTACTGCAGTTTAAGCAAGATTTTAGGTGGTTATCAGTCTCGCAACCAAACAGGTTCATCATTGCTTATGATGCGGAGTCAGTTGAACAAAAATCCATAAATCTCAGACTAAACTGGCGTGTTTTACATTTTACACACATTATTAGAGTAAATGAGGCTTCGTGAAGTAGAGTTAACTGCTTGAAAGGAGGAATTTGTTTCTGTGGAGAGGAGACAGCGTTATTTCAGCCAGCGAAAATTAGGGCTTCCTAATTCGCTTACTTGCAATTAAGGAAATTACATGGAGACACCTGTACGCATAAGGAGAGACCGTTGATAACCCAAAATGAAGATTTAAGCCGTGGCAGTTGAGTAATTGACAGGTATTTTAATACAAATCCTTTTAATTGAAGAAATTGGGTTTTTCCTGTTCGAGGATATTTTGAAGAAATTGGTCACTGCAGAGACTAGAATAGCTTTAAAAGTGAAATGTTCTCCACAAATATGACAGTTTGGAGCTATTTTGAAGAATCTCACTAAACAGAGCATCAAAACAGCATTATATTTAAAGCAGTCAGTTCTAGATTTTCGATGAACAGTTTGAAGGAAGATTGTTGATGTCTACTCTCCATTACATTCAAAAAACCCTGAGAGTGGTGTATTGTGGCTTTAGTGAACTGAATGAATAGGTTCCTCTCAGACCTGATGTTAATGTGAAATGCAGTTTACAGGAAGCAGCTTTGAAATGACTTATAGACTGTTTTGCTATACTCATCTTTTACACAGAAAGTTTCAGTTTATTTGAGAGGCTGTTGATGGTGGTCATAGCTTATAAAATCTATAGTTTGGAGAATAATGATCAAATGCTTGGAAGACATGTTGGATTTTATGTACAGGATTTGATGACATTTTTGTGGCTAGGGTGAATATATTGCAAACACTGGTGCTTTTCTCTCTTCTCATACAGAGAGTCTCCGATGGGTCTGATAAGCCTATGATTGATGTTACTCTTGCAAAATCTGAAGCAGTCAGAAATTTAGGGTTTGAGGATCGAAGTTGTTTTAATGCATAGAAGGAGGAGCAAAAACTGAAGATAGAGCAACCACTTTCATTGACAGTCTTCAATTACATTGAACAACCTGGACATTGCAAATTAATCAAAGTGCTATCTTCTATGATTTGAATCAGTTTTTTACTGAAAGAAAAGTTCATGTCTGAATGTATATCATAATGCTGGTTTCCTGAACCCTAAAATGAAGAACTTAGATGGTCCATAGTCTAAAGCAGTTTGATATTATGTTTGATGGTACATTTTGAAGAATGAGCAGTGTTATGGTGCTCTTATGACTATTTTATTTATAAACTGATCTCCTCTCACAGCTTACCTATATTCAGACCTAGTTTGTACTATTGTGACAAAAGAACATTAACCAGTTTATGAAGCATTGCTGAAACCTAAAGCCTGATTGTTTCTAGTTCCTGAAAGAAGAATATGGGAAAAAGTGGCAAAAGTGGTAAGGTCAATAGGGCTGAGCCTACTGACTTAACCTGGATTGAAAAACTTCCATATTGTGCTGAACTGTTCCAGCAAGCAGGTTGGTTGAGGTTTTTCAAGAAGATAGATGGTTTCAATGCTCAGGTGTCTTGCAAATTTGCTAAGGGACTTAAAGGTGATATGGTAATACTTGATGCTTTGAAATTCAAGCTGACTGTGGAATTAATTGCAGAAGCTACTGAGATCAGCAATGAGGGTGAGCATTGGTTTAAAAAATTGCCTTTTGAGTTTGAACCCCAAAGGTACCTGTTGCCTAATGTGACTCCTGACTGGAACAAGGGTATTCCTATCCAGAACTTCAGGAAGGAGTGGGTTGAGCCCATTAGGATTTTACAGAGCTATGTGACCTATGAGGGCAGGTATGCCTATGTGTTTAAATATCATTTTAGGTTTCTTCAACACATGGCAGGAGTCTCCAAAATGAATCTGCCCTTCTTCTTTTTGAAGAGTTTGCAAAAGATGTCCAGCAGGTTAAAACAACATGAAGATCATTCCTCCCATTCAATCTTTCACCATGGTCAGATCAAGCTGATCATCACCACTGTGTTGCAACATGAGGAAAGGAATTGGGATTTCTTTTTGTTCTGGTCAGATGTTCATCCCCAGCAAGAAGATCAGTAGCCTAAGAGGTAGACTGATAAGGGTAAAGCAATGATGAAAAAGTTGGGTCACACAGTCAAATCTACAAGTAAAGATGATGTTAAAGCTAAGAAGGTAACAGAGTAGGTAGCAGAACAAGTAAATACTGACAGTCAGCTCAAAGTGGCTTCAGATTCCATTAAAAACAAGTACTCATTGTTTGCAGGAGATGAGGTGCAGCCTTGTCTAAAATTACCACCAGCAGCACATTTTGAAGAAGCCAAGACTATTGATGAAGAGAAAGATGTTGTACTTAAGGATGAAGTACAAATTAAACAAAGAACCCCCCTCACTATATTGTCTGAGGATGAGGGGTACTTATTAGAGGATGATCAACAAATTGATGAGGATGAGCAGCAAATTGGTGAAGTAGGGTTAAGTATTGAAACCTGTGAAGAATTCCTTAGTTCAGAATGCAAAACAGCTAAACCAAGGAAGAAGAAAAGGACCGCTACTTCATACAGAAGGCCTAAAACTAGGCCAACTAATAAGTTGAGATGGAACATGAAAAAATTACTTAATCCCAAGTTGAATGCGAGACAAGAAGTTGTTGTGATTGATTCTTCTTCTAATGAAGAAACATAAATTGTTAAACAGGGCAGCAGAGGCAAGGGAAAGTCAATTGCCAAGCCTTCTTCTTTTTCTCAACCTGCAAACACAAAAAGATTACAGTTAGCAAGAGAGATTGAACAGTCCAAGACTATATTATCTGAAATAGTGTTGGAAATAAGGAATAAACTTTCAAAACAACAACAAGATGAAGAAGCTAGAATCTGTCCTCTTGAAGATCATGAATGGGATGAAGAGGATCAAGCTATTCTCAAGCAAGCAGGTATTTTAGAAGATTCAATTGTTCATGTTGATTTCTCAGATCTTTTAATGCAAGATGAAAATATATCAGAGATCCCAAATTTTGATGAAGAGGAGGTACAGGAAAGTATTCAGAAATACAGGAAACACATGAAACACCTGCAAGAAACTAATGATGGATTATTCAAAGTTAATAAAGGGATGATAGAGGAGTTGCAGGATATTCATAAGCATTTTTTGGAGCTGTCAGAAGTTTCCAAGGAAGTCCTTAAAAGGAAAGGAGCTGCTGACAGGTACTGTGCAAAGCTGGAGAAGCCTGTTGATCATTTACAACAGGAAAATGAAGACTTGCAGAAAAGGATAACTGATATGGAGAAGAAGGATAAAAGAGCTAAGAAAAGGTCTCGAGCCCTAGATGGAATATCACTTCTTGTTGAGGCAGCTAAGAAGATATAAAACAGTAATTAGTTAGTGGTTATTTTTTGATAAACACTTTTGTTAAGCATTTGCTATTTTTAGCAATCATGTAAGTTTGTAAAAAATCACTTTTTACTTTACCTAGCTTAGTAATTCGATGGAGGTAGTTAGGAGGAGAAACCTAACTGATTTTGGAGATGATGTCTATTTAGAAGAGTTAGCAAGTCATTGTTGGGGTCTAATTTTGGGAGCATCAGGAGGTCTGCTAGCTGCTTTTACTTCCAGACTTGTTCAGAGATAGGTACTGTAACTCTCATATACATTTACTGATGAAATAATGTGATATATGACTCTTTCCCCCACATTTTGTCTACGTTGGCTTTGTTATTGAGCATGTTTTGCTTCTTAAATGGTAAATTCATTGCTAGTTTATGTTATTTTCTGGTAATGCTTATCTTTTAATGTATGAACCACAGCATAGTCTCTTTGTTGGATTTTTGTGATATGTTGGGAATCTTTATCAGTTTATGTCTATGATTTAGTTGTTGCTTTTACTCTGAATGTATTCCCTGCATGATCTTGAAGCTTACAACCAAAAACACATAAACAAAACCCTAAACCCTAGTTTGAATTGAGTTTTTCTCTTGAGATTGTGTTGGCTTGTTACCCTAGCCTTAGTAACAATTTATGACACAAACAGGACTCATCACTTTCCCTTGGAGAAAACCTCAATCTGGAGAACACCAAGCTTCTCCCTGAAGTACTTGAACTTCACCCTAGCCAATGGCTTCATCAATACATCAACTATCTGTTCCTCAATCACAACATAATGGAGCTTCACTGCTCCTTTCTACACCATATCCATGATATAGTGGTACTTGATCTCAATATGCTTCGACTTGTCATGGAACACTGGATTCTCTAACAACTTCATGCAACTCTAGTTGTCACTATGTATATAATTAGCATCCAACTGGAGATCAAATAAATCAGATAGTAGCTTCCATATCCATACTGCCTCACAACTAGCTGAACAAGCTGTGACATACTCTGCTTCAGGTGTACTCAGTGGCACACAGGATTGCTTCCTGCTAAACCAAGAGATCACACTTGATCCCATACGTAATCAACACCCTGAAGTGCTCTTCCTATCGATGGCACTACCTGCCCAATCTGAATCAACATAACCCTCCAGGTTAATCTTCTGATTCGCATCGTACTTGATCCCATAATCAACTGTACCCCTTAGGTACCTTAGAATATGCTTTGCAGCAATCAAGTGAACATTTATTGGATCTACCAAGAACTGGTTCAAGGTGTTCATAGAAAAGCAAATGTCTGGTCTCATGTTCGTCAAGTACATCAATGACCCAATCATTTGATGATACATAGTAGCATCAACCAACTCTGATGAAGCATCACTCAATAGCTTCAGGTTCGATGCCATAGGTGTGGCCATAGCCTTGTCGTCCATCATCCCAAACCTCTTCAAGCTCTCTTGTACAAGGAATATTCCATCCGCACTCTGCCACACCTCCATACCTAGAAAGTAATGCATCATCCCCAAGTCCTTCATTTCGAACTCAACAACAAGCTTTCTCTTCATATCAGCAATCAACCCATTTGTACCTGTCAGAAATAGATCATCTACATACAGTAGAAGCATCACTGGGTTTCCATCGTCAACCTTGTAGCAAGGGTTAGAATTCAATTTACTCTCAGTAAAGCCTAAAGTCATTAGTAATCTATCCATCATGTCGTACCATGTCAATCCTCAGGATATTCTGTAGTCACTCCCTCTGAAGTGGAGCATCATACTCCCTATGTCTTCTGTACTCTATACACTGAAACATTCTGTACTAGAGTGACAAGTAGCTTCCTATGCTACTAATATTCTATGTGATCATCTAGTGTTTAGACTTGCATATTCAACCTTGTAGCACAGGTTAAGATCTTCATCAAGCTCATCATATATGTGTTTCAATTCTTACTGGCTGCAAATGTCTCTTCGTAGTCTATGCCTTCTTTTCGTGAGAAGCCTCGTGCTATGAATCTTGCTTTGTATCCCATGATGTTTCCATCTACTGCATGATGGAGCTACGAACTTCCCTTCACGTATTGATATTGCATCCTAGACATCATTCTTCTTGAACTGGTCTTCCCCTTCTTCTTGGTGGCTAGAAGGTTCTACATCAATGATGTCACTACACTCGTCATATTATTCTTTGTCTTTGAACTATCGTCACTTGTTCTTCGGAACAAGTCTTCATTCTTCTTTTCTTGTAGGTGATTATGTATGTGATCTTTCCTACAAGTCAAATGCATTTATATGGTTAGAAACATTTCATAAGGAATATTCATACTGGAAAGTTATTATGCATAAATATATGATGATGCAATTACTTTAGCCAATACAACATTCATCCATATATCATGGAAACTTTTCTAGATGCCTTCCATCTCTACCAGGACAACATTGAGATTGTGCACTAATCCAATATGTCAGCAAAGAGGTTTCACTCTCGATAAGTAGCAATGGAGAGTTGTATAGCACCATGAGCTACTTACCCATCACATGCATATTAGTAGTATACTATTGTTAATGCAAACATCCTATCATGCATAATACATCAACTGAATATAAACAAATGCATAAGAAAACAATATCATGAAATGACAATTGAATACTTATCTTTATTTGTTTCATAGGTAGACTCCTTCTTGAGTCTTCAGCTTCATTGTATTCTTCATTCATAATAGCATCGTTTCTTATCCAAATGCTAAGGTGGATAAGAGTTTCTTCAAGAGTTGAGTTCTTCATATTCCTCATCGCTTGAGGTATCTTCTTTGGAAGGTGAGAGCTTGATATTCACTTGCTTCCATCTTCTTCTTCTCTTCTTATGAGATGACCTTCTTCTTCTTCCCAAAGTCTGCTGAAAGTAATCACTTCCTTCTGGAACACATTCCTTGAATGAATGAATTCTATGATCCTGGGAGACCATTCAATGTGGCTATCACCACTTCTGCATTCTTCACTTCTTCTTTTACCACTTCAAGTTGTTCTTTGATTTAAGAGACCCTTGTAAAGTATGACTGCATGGTCTCTGCATTCTAAATCTTCACATTCTTCAAGTGGTTTCTGAAGGTCATCTTCTAATGTATGTTCTTCCCTTCAAATAGCTTGGTCAATGAATCAAACCTCATCAGTGTCTTTAGGGAAGACACTTTTTGTACAAGTTGATTCGTGACTGAATCAACCATGATGATCTTTTCCTTGAACAAGTTCTTCATGTGTAAGGCTTCTATCCTCATCTCCCTCTAGAACTGGAACCTCTATACTCATGTAGGTGTCCAATCCTTTTTATTCAGAGAGATCATATACTTCCATGCTTGGAATTTGTCAACTTCACCCAGCTTATCATCAAGCTGATGTGATAGATCACTTTGAAATGAGTTCCTCAAATGAAAATAGCAAAGGATTAGATCTTACTGATTTTAGGTGTCTGTCTTGGTTCTAGAGCTCGCTGATTTAGGATTTGTCACAGAAACCCTAATTTTCAAAACTTGGAATATTCCAAATCTGATTGGATAGACAGATATATCTCTTCAAATGGAGCTGTCCAATGTACTCCTTTTCTAAAAACAGTGGAGGGAAGCTCCCGGAACATGAAGCCCTAGTTTTCCAATTTCTTCTGCAGAAATGCCTATTACTGTTTCTATGATATCTCCGAATTTATTGCTCCTCTATGTCTAAAGTTTCATATTAAGGTAACCTCACATGTCCCTGATCCAAAACCATATGTTTTATTAGAATTGGTTTCACCAATTGGGATTTATGATCCTTTTCCCAAGGTGGCCTGTTATAGGATTGTTCAGAACAACACAATTGTATGGACTGCCACATGTCACTAGTTTATCTTCTGAGTCTGATATTTGGAACATATTCAGGAATTCTATTTGGACCTCTGTATCCCAAGATGTTGCAGTTCTCCCCAGGTGTCCTGTTTAAGGATGAATTCTGGAAGAGGATGGAACCCTAACTTGGAGGGATAATATCTCCCAGAATATATCGAATCTGAGGCTGAATTTTGGACACAGTGTTCATTAGAATGTCGTATTCGACCCCTACAATTTTTAGCTGTTGATACTTCGCCAATATGGGGATATAGAGAATGTACCAAAACTTAGAAGTTTTAGTATTTAGGGTTTTTCTAGCTCGGGGTCAAACTAGGGTTTGAATTTCCCGGAGTTTCACCCAACCAAATTTCTTGATCCAGGTCTCTAAAATTTGGTTTTGATTAGGAGAAAAATCCTATGTTAGGATCACACAAAAATTCCTCTTCTGTAGAAATCCCTAATTTCCGCATCAAAAACTAAAAATGCTCGGAATCGAATTCTGCTTCGACAGAAAGATGTGCCCTTCAATGGAGAGTCAGCCTAGCGTACTTTTGTTGATGGATTGTAGAGAGAGACCCAAAAAGTAAGAATACCTATCTTCTGTAGTTGCACAATGTTTTCTTCTCAGGTTAGCTCTGATACCATCTTAGTTTATCATCATTCAATCTAGCATTATGATCTTAGGATCTTTTAATTGAGAGAATAACAAGCACAACAATAAAACATAAGCACAACACAAGAGAAAAGAGACACAAAGAATTTTACTTGGGGAAACCATAAAGGAGAAAACCCCACAACTTCCTCAGAGATAGAATCACCACCAAGGGTAAAACCAAAAAACAGTAAGATGATCTCCACACAACACCAGTCTCTCTCTCTCTCACTGAGAGAGATTCTCCTCTCTCACTCATGTGCCCCCAATTAGTGACTGTGAGTGTTGCAAGTGAGATAAATAGAGAGGCTCACTCTATATTTATATTCTTTCATTCACTTGAAGTGCACTCCAACATGTCGGCCTCACTTAACAATTACTTACTAGAGACGACATCTCTAGGAGTGTCTAATAACCCTAGTGCCCCACCACTTGTGGGGACTTTGCCTCCTCCGACCAATAGGAGGGTAACACAATGGTGGGGACTATTGCCCCAAATTACAATGACTCACCTAGGGTTGACTTCACTAGGATAGTCTAATAACCCAAGGTCCCCACAACTGTGGGGAATTTAACCCTTGACCAATAGGAGGGTTACCCACGATGACTTGACATGACTTTCTCATTATAGAAACTTCCCAGAATAAACATCGGGGTATGACATGAATCAAATACATTACAAAACATCGCTGAATAAACATCGCGTTACAATACATAAGAAATACCGATGAATACATTCCAAAGTTACAATTACATCAACAACATACATTTCCTCCTCTACTACACCATTCAAGAAGGCAGTCTTGACATCCATATGGTGTATCTTCCATTTCATCACTACAGCCAGAGAAAGTACTGATCTGATCGAAGTGTATCTAGCTACAGGTGAAAAAGTTTCTTTATAATCTATTCCTTCTTTCTGGGAGAAGCCATGAGCCACAAATATTCCTTTATGTTTTTCTATGCTACTGTCTGCAGCATGTTTTATCTTGTAGATCCATTTGGAAGTTACAATATACTTCCCTTTTGGTCTTGGGACAACATCCCAAACATCATTGTTCATGATCAATTGATACTCTTCGATCATATCATTCTTCCATTCTTTGTTCTCTGCCACTTCTTCATAGTTGGAAGGTTCTTTATCCATAATGTCACATAGTAGGGCTACATAACTGGAATAGGGCCCAGTTCTTTTCCTTTCTTTGTGATTTTCTTCTGGAGCCCCATATCTTTCTACACCTTGGATTGCTTCTCGTACCCAAGTAGGTTTCCTCTTGTGAGGATTATTCTCCTGAGTTGGATCTATAGGTTCTTGAGGTTCTTGTATTTCTCGATCGTCTTCTTGATATTCTTCATTCATGGATGTGTCATGAATTCTGGGTGCTTCTATTTCTTTAGGATCTTCAGCAGGTCTCTTTCTAGATTTGTTATAAGCTGAGTCTTCATCAAATGTTACGTCCCTACTGATATAAATATTCTTGAATCTTGGGAAATATATTCTGTAATCCTTAGAGCTTTCAGAGTATCCAACAAATATACCCTTGTTTCCTAAAGGATCTAACTTTGTCCTATTTTCTTTCGAAATGGGTATGTACACTGGACAGCCGAATATTCTGAGATGGATGAATTCAGGTTTCTTGCTGGAAAAGGCTTCTTCAATTGTCTTGTTCTCGAGTACTCTATGTGGAGTACGGTTTTATACATACAACGTTGTTCTGGCAGCTTCTGCCCATAGATGCATGGGAAGATATTGATCATGAAGGATATCCCTTGCAGCTTCCATGATCATTATATTCTTCCTTTTTGCAACCCCATTCTGTTGTGGATTATATGGAGTAGTTAACTCCCTCTTAATCCTTGAATCTTTGCATAATGCTTTGAACTCATTTGAAGCGAATTTTCCACCGTTATCTGATCGAAAGGTATTGATCTTCTCTTTAGTGTGGTTCTTGATCAAGGCTTTGAATTCCTTGAACTTGCTGAATACTTCATCTTTGTTCTTCATGAAGTATATCCATGTCTTCCTAGAAAAATCATCAATAAAAGAAACATAGTATACATACACGCTTAATGAACTTGATGACATTGGACTGCATACATCAGAGTGGATGACTTCGAAGATTCATTTTGCCTTACTCTCGCTACTTGGAAATGTCTTCTTTGTGTTCTTCCCTTTCGCACATCCTTTGCAGACTCCATCATGTTTTGCCTGAATTTCTGGAAGACCTTCAACAACTTTGCTTATAAGTTGTAGTGCTCTGTAGTGCACATGTGCAAGCCTTATATGCCAAAGTTCATTTGGATCTACTGTGTCGTGGACTAAAGCTTGTTCTGGATGGACCTTCAATTTGTATAGACCTCCCTCTTGTTCCCCAATCACTACTGCATCATCAAAATTCATTCCCTTTGGCCACATGAGAACTTCACCATCTAAAAATGCAACCCTCATGCCTTTTGCATCTAATGCAGATATGGAGAGGAGGTTCTTCTTGTTGGAGACATTTACCACCATACACACTCTTTTGGTCAAATTGGCCTAGATAAACCACTATCCTAAGTATTATTGACACTAATTAACATCAATGGAGCATTAAATGTCATCATCTAGTCACACCCATGCCTACCTTCAGTCAAGGAGGCTAAATTAGCCTTCTCCTACATTTGGGGAGGCTAACTGGAGAACTTCGGGGGTGATGTAAGTGATATTAATGCACCTAATTGCTAACTGGTGCTTACAATCAGTTAAATAGGTTAGTGAAGGCACCTCCTTTCATTTAATTGATTATTTAGTGATTAATTAATGAACTAGAGTCAACAGGGGCACCTCCACCAACTTCTGATGTTCAGTTCAACTTCAGTTAACCTCATCGGGGTTCATTGGAGTCATTGAAGTGCTAGCACTTGATGGTTGGCTTGCTATGACATGTTCCTGATCTCTTTCAGTTGAGACTCGGTCATTTATTTCACTCCGGCTTCAGTTAGGGTTCAGTTGAGTCAATTAGGGTTTTGATCATTGGTTAACTGAGTGTGGACGATGACTTACAGTCACTTAATCTAGACTCATTCATTCAATTCAAATGACCTCCTTGAAGATTCTAATTGCTCATTCATTCATGCTTGTAGCATGACATTGTAATTGTAATCATTTATTCTTTATGTGAATACAGAGTGGCTACTATTCCTGTAGACTGATTACACCATTTCATGAGTTATTTGTTGATTAATATTTAATGAGATTGATACTTTGTTCCTAGATAAATATACAAGATTAATACTTCTTTAGTCCTGGTACAAACAATACATCTTGCATCTTCATATACTTTCTAGAGTCTAGCTTATAGGAGGATTCCCCACTACCTTTTATTGGATACTGGTAGTCATCCCCAAGTTTCACCTTGTGAGGCGAGTCATGTTCAGATAGTTTCACAAAGGATTCTTTGAATCCCTTCATATGTTTGGAAGCACCACTGTCTATAATCCAATCATTGCTGCCATGTGTGACAATTCTAGTGAGGGAGGAAATCAAGACATATTCTTCATCACTTGAAGAATCATCACTTTCTTGTCTAATTCTCTTTGTGGAAGGTTCATCATCCTCTAAAGCATGAGAATGATACCTTCTCTTGTTTCTAGGACAGTCTTTAGCAAAGTGTCCTCTTCCATCACATGTATAGCATCTTAATTTAGATAAATATTTTCTAGTGTTATATTTCTGGTGGAAGTTCTTACCTTTGGAGTGGTGAGAGATTCTTCCGCTTTTCTTAGAGTGAACTGTGATAGCTTGATCTTCACTTCCCATCTTTTCTTCTCGAGATGCTATCCAAGCTTCTTCTTGAGAGAATTATTCCCATAGTCTGCTGAACTTGACTAGCTTCTTTCTAGCATAGATCCCTTGAATGAAAGAGTCCCATGTCATAGGGAGACCATTCAAGGTGGTCATCACAATCTTTGAATTCTCCACTTCTTCATCCACTGCTTCAAGTTGTTCTTTGATCTGAGAGACCCTTGTAAAGTAATACTGGGTGGTTTCCGCATTTTGGATCTTTACATTCTTCAATTGGTTTCTCAGAGTCATCTTTCGATTTATGTTGTTCCCTTCAAATAGTTTGGTCAGGGCATCAAACATAACTTTAGGTGTCTTTAGGGAGGACACCCATGGTATGAGGTGATCCTTGATTGAATCAGCAATAATCCTCTTAGCCATGGCAAATTTCTTCTTGATTAAGGCCTTAGCCTCATCTCCCTCTGGAATTGGAACCTCCTCATTGATATAGGAGTCCAACTCATTTTCTTCCAAGACCAAGGAGATCCTATAATTCCAGGATCGAAAGTTATCAGTTCCCTCAAGCTTTTCATAAAGATTGGAATGATGAGACATCTTAACTAAGAACCTCAAATGGAAATATAAAAGATTTAGATCTTACCAGGTTAAGATGTCGGATCTGGATCTGGAGTTGAAATTCTACAGTGCCAGTTTAGGAGTAGATTAGGGTTTTAATTTCCTAGAGTTATATCCAACCAAAAGCTTTGATCTTGATCTCTAAAATTTGATTTTGAGGAGGAGATCAATCCAGGCTTGGGATCACTCAAAAATTCCACTTCTGTGGAAAGCCCTAGTTTTTGGCAGTAGTGTTGGGTAAAAAACTGAACATGCTCAGAATTAGATTATGATTCGATAGAAAGATGTGCCATGGAGAGGAGATTTATCCCAACATTTTTTGACTAAAAATATGTGGAGAGAGATCCAAAAAGTAGGAATCCCTATTTTCCGCAATTGTAGAGTGTCTTCTTCTCAGGTTAGCTCTGATACCATGTTAGATTTTTATCGTTCAAGATAGCATTATATTAGGGTCTTTAACTGAGAGTATAACAAGCACAACAATCAAACAAGAGACAATGAACACAATGTTTTTCCTTGAGGAAACCATAAATGGAGAAAACCGCGCAACTTCCTCAGAGATAGAATCAGCACCAAAAATAAAACCCCAAAATAGTAAGAAGATCTCTCGACAGCAGTATTCTCTTTCTTTCTAGCCCCAACAACTTCTTCTCCCTTAGCTATGCACTACAACTGAGTGTGAGTGAGTGTGTGATAAATAGAGAGGCTCACTTTCTATTTATACTAATTCTTGAATCAACAATAACCCACTAGGGATGACTTCACTAGGAGAATCTAATAACTATAGGGCCCCACAACTGCGGGGACTTTAACCCTTGATCAATAGGAGGGTTACCCACAATGACTTGACATGACTTGTTCACATTATAGAAACTCCTGATCGAAACATCAGGGCATGACATGACTCAAACACTTCCTGAAATAAACATCGGGGCACAATACATAAGATATACAAGTGAATACATTCTGAAGTTACATTTACATCAATAGATGATGAGGATGAGGATGAGGATAATGACAATGCCAATGTTGATGATGATTATGATGGAAATGAAATGAATGATGGTGATGGTGATGATGGAAATGACAATGAGAATGATGATGTTGATCATCTTAAACAATAAATCTATTATTTCTCATGCATAAATTGTCATGTCCCCATGCCTCCGCCCGGTGAAGAGGACGCGACCCATGGCTTAAAACACCTGGGCTAAGAGCCCCATGAACATGTACAAACATAAGATCTGTAGAAACAGAATGCTGAAAGAAAATGCATTGCAGTATAACATGCATAAATGCAATTTTTTATCATACACAACTATAATTATTTATCTTGCACAGCGGAATCAACATGCATTCACACAAGCATCCCTTTTAACATGTTCATCATTTTCATATCATTGACATAAAATATGGTTGTAGAAGTAAAAATGGACAAGATTACTTATCTTATGAAAACTTTGCTCCGCAACTAGCTACATCGCTGCAACGTTCCACCCAACCATAGGCCAGCGTGTTCCTTAATCTCTCAGCAGTGCTACCAACCTCGAGCTGGGCATGATTCTCCAAGGAATAAGGGAACAAGCAGGCTTACACATAGCCAGGGATACACAAGACACAACCAAGCCAACACAGTTGGGTTTATTAGGCCACCAAGGAGCTGGAGAAGGCATATTGCTAAGCTGGTGAGCTCATTACATAGCCAAGAACACCTACACCAGAACTAGCCTGACCTCTAAGACACCCAAACACACCCAACACAAGAAATCAGTCCCTTCTCTACTACATAGTCCCTCAGGCCCTGCATTCCCTTCCAGTGCTATTCAGGGGTGATGGAGAAGAAGGCCAGCTCTATAGCTCTATCTGTGTGGTTTCCAGCCACCAGGTTTATCAAGCAAAACTAAGCCAACATCCCTTCTCCTCTCATAGTCTGAAGACCAACCATTGCACTCAGGAAATTAATTTAGCTGTCACAGCTTAAACAGGGAAAAAAACGAATCCCAAGTGGATTACTTAGCCCCAAACGTATCAGTGGATATGGGGAAAGAACAACAGTCCTGAAATGTAAAACATACATTACCAACATACACAGGGAAAACAACAGTCCATTTTACACAATCGAAGCTATTGGGTAAAAACGTACGTAGACCATACTAGGGACAAATTTATATTTTCCTGACCTGTGTGTGAGGAACAACAACGAAAACCCCCATAATCAGCCCGTGAGTAAAGGATTCAGCCACATTATTCACAAATCCGTAGAGGAAAATGGCATGGGTAAAACCCAGGAAAACTCCTGTGCGTGGAAAACAATCCGACCCTGTGAGGAATGAACAGACAATGGAGGTCCTGCGTGAGGAAAAACAGCTCCGTTTTTGTCCGTGGATGAACAAACAATAGGAAGGACACAAAAATTGGAAGTGCGTGAGCCTTCAGTATAGTCGCGGAGAGAAGAAGATCTGCGTGAGAGGATGAACAACAAAAATCGTGAGGTCACGAATTGGAGAGTGCGTGAAGGTTTTCCCTGCGATTAGGAAGTCAAACGCTGTGGTGGAGTGTGCGTGTGGGTGAGGACTGACAGTCCTGCCACCCCACTCCCAAAGCAATTAACTACCTCAACCACCAGCAGTAATTCTTCAATGAAAGTGGTTGGAAATAAAAGCAAGGGAAGAAGACACATGGGTATTTTCCCTCATTGGCCCCAGGTTTGACAAATTCCCAACCCACATCCTTATCCTTGGGAAAAATCATGCCCCTTTCGATTTAGTTTCCGCGATCGTAGCTGGTCAGGTTCATTTAATTAATTATAGATGCATATTTACATGATGACCAACATAATATATGCCACATGCCCCAATATACCATCGGTGACAATTCAAATCCAAAACATAACATAACCGATCAATGGTGGGGCCTTGGCCTTTAGCTCCACACCCTGATCATTTACAATTTATACATCATATACATCTAATGTAACGGGGTCAAAACCGGGACATTACATAAATAGTATGTGTCTCCCATGCCTTTTCCACTAATCACATCTTTTGGGTAGATTCTATGTCTTATGCCAAAGGTAATGATGAATAACTGATGACAATGTCAATAATGATGATGATGATGATGATGATGATGTCAATGAAAATGACGACAACGATGACATGAATGATGATTATGATGATGGTGATGACTATTTATGATAATGACGATGACAATGACAATGATGATGATGATGATAATCATCATAATTTACATCATCATCATCATCATCAAAACCATCATCACTGTCATTTTCATCTAGTTCATCAAAATCATCATTTAATGCATATGGGATATGGTTACCATTTAAAGAATGCATAACTTATAACTATGATTGAGCACATTTTAATCTTGGATCCTATAGTGAAACTGGTTTATTTACCTCTACCAACACTTTCTTATAAGGATCGTCATCATCATCATCATCATTCATGTCATTCTCATTGTCATCGTAACTGTCATTGTCATCATTACTATCATCATCATCATTATCATTAAATCACATCATTGTCAACTTCATCATCATTACCATAATATTCATCATCATTATCTATATCATCATTCATGTCATCATCATCGTCATCATATTCATCATTGTTATTGTCATCATCATCATATAATCACATCATTTTGAATGTCATTATCATGAAATCAATTATATTTATTGTGTCCACTTGAGCACCCAAATCAATTACATTTATATTCTCCTTATGCTAGGTTGTCTAGATGCAAAAGTAGGTGGATTATATCAAGATGATTCTAAAGAGGAAACAAATTGCATCCACTTTAGAATCCCAAATAAGTTACATTTAAATTCTACTTGTGCTAGAGTGTCTAGTTCCAAAACTAGGCACACTATATAGAGATGTTGCTTAAGTGCACAAAAGATGATTTGATGAAGAAATACGACAACAAAATCAAAATATGAGGTCTCCTTGATTTGACATCTTAGTTTTCATTTCCTATTGTATATTTAATCATAATTTTTTTGATTTGGAGGGTAGTTGTGAATCACATAATCTAATTGAAATCAAATTTGAAGATATTATTCATGAGATGGACCACAAGATTTCTACAAACCCAGTTGTTATTGTTCATTGCAATATGCACTACCCTAATCTCTTTACAAAACGCGTGGGCATCAGACTAAGAGGCTAAATCAATGTTGACATGTACATGAACAAGATGATTATACTTTCTACATTTCTTGTGGAAGCAAAATTGCACTATCACAACATCACATACAACATTATTTGTCACCGAGCCCCCTTTAGTGGAGAATTTAAAATTGTTTGAATACACATATAACTAAGTAAATAGAAAAGCACTTAAATAGACAAGGACCGAGAGAACGTTGAACAAAACCTATGTTGACCATGTCTAAAAGTGGTTAAAGATATGTAAAATGCATTGAAATATTTTTTTAAAAACATGGAGGGTATTCAATTTTAAATGTATAAATACAAGTAATTGAGTCTAGGTGTCTAGTATTATAAGTCCTGTTCAAGTAGTAATCCTACCATGCAAGAATATTAGTTGATTTAGTAGATTCTTTTACTTTCTTGAGCTCAAAGGGTTAAAGAGTTAAGTCTATTACAAGGATTGGAGCCACTAATTGTCTTGAAGACATTGCTAACATAGCTTACATTACAATCAAAATGACATATTTGTGGTTTAGAAAATGTAATAGAATTGACATAGGGAGAATTTGGGGACAATTGAAATACATACCCTAAACTAGGTAAGTCTTTCCCAATCCATGGAAATACATAACAAATAAATAGGAGGGGGTGGGGAAAAACAATACCCATGGGTGTATATGTTTGGGGCATAGTGAAAAGTTGTTTGATTAAGTTAGTGAATTAATCGAAGCCCGTGGTAAATATATTGGATCTAATTGTCATTATTCTATTGTTTTATAATAATCAACCCATATTTATCTACCTTAGAAATTAATTAATCCATTTTTGTCTTATTTGCCTAGTTTCCAATATTCCACTCTATGCAAGTTGTCTTCCACATGTCCTAGAAGTCAAACTTGCTAAAACTAAGTCATGGTTCACTTGGGAAACCTCCTAGAATCCATATTTAGCATATATAATTTATTCCAAGTCCTCCCTAGCGCATGTCTGCTTTTTCTGCCTTATTGCCTGCTTTACTGAGTTTTATGGAAAAAGGGAAAGTAAGACTAGGTGCAGTCGACTTGTTTTTTTCCCTCATCATCCTCCAGTATTTTCTCCTAATAAAAGCATGTATGAGTAGTCTTTCCATCACCTATTATCTTTCCTACTTGAATTTTCCAATTCATGAGCTCCTAGGCATATTTGGAAACTGCTTTATGCACCTATGGGGGATTTGACTAGATTTAGTAAGCCTGCTTTTGACTATTTCGAATGCAATCCTTATGCATTCAAATATCTCATGTAATTATTTATTGCAGCAGCCTATGAATTCAAAATTTTGGATATTGTACACTTATTAAATACATATTAGTGTTATGCTCCAATTTCAGTCTCCTTTGTGTGTAAATTTGCATGTTTGATTAGTAACTTTGTGAGTGCAATTGATCTATCACCTGGGTTCAATTTCCACATGGTATTAGAGCCTTTGTAGATCAATTTCTCTTCTTCCATATTGCTTTTGTAGGTTCGACATCTTGATTGGGAGATATTCTGCTGACTGAAGGGACAATTTCTGAGCTATGGATCAATCTCAGAAGATCATCTTGACTCCATTTAATTTATTTTAATGGTAAGCAGAGATGGAGATACTATTGAGAGAAAAAGGTCTCTACAGGGTGACTATGGCAATTGAAGCAGAGCCCAATGCAGCTACAGATAAAATTAAATGGCACAATAAGAGGGATGAGGCTTATGGTCTCTTGTGTCTGAGCATATCTAGAGACCTCCTCTTCCATCTTGATGGATTGACATCACCAAATGAAGTATGGGAGAAGCTTGTAGATATTTTTGGTAAGACAAATTAGATGAGAGAACATCAAATCAAGAATGAATTGATCTCCTTGAGTCCCTGCAACTCTACTTTTCCAAGTTTAAAGCCCTTGTTTTGTAGCTAAAACAATCTAGAATTGAAAAGAAGGAGGAGCAACTAGTTTTGGCCATACTCTCTAATCTTGGACCTGACTGTTCATTGTTTTTTTTGACCTTCCATGAAGTTCAAGCCTAGAATATGCCTAATCTTGCAAATTTCATGGAATCCCTCACACAAGAACAAGATAAACTAGTGATGATGGGCACCATCAAACCTTCCAAAGACCAAGCTCTGGTTGCTGAAGATTCGAGGTTGGATTCAAAAGGAAAGAAGAAAGCTAAGAAGCCACATGAGTAGAAGAGATACAAGAACAAGTCTCAAGAGGATCCCCAAGGCTCCAAGAAGAACTTCCAGAAGAAGAAGAACAAAGGATAAATGAGCAAGTGCACATACTGCAGTAAGGGCTTTCATCCAGAAAGCTCCTGCATGAAGAATCCAATTGACATGCTGACCCAACTTCTAGATAAGAATAAAATCTCCCCTCCTGATAGCTCAAAGAAGAGGGAAGGAGGATCAAATTTAGAAGACAGAGAGAGAGTTCATGCATTGGTTGCTGGCACATCAAGCTCATCTAGCTTCATCATAGACTCTAGAGCTTCAAGACTTATGGTTTCAACCAAGGAGGCATTCTCCTCTCTTGACGTGTCAAAAGGTCCACCAATAGTGCTGGGAGATGACTCTCTCACTGACAGTTTGGGCAAAGGAAGGATTGATCTTTACCATCTTAAGTTCAGCAAAGTATTGTATGTTCTAGGTCTTGCCTCCAACCTCTTGTCAATGTATCAGATGACCCACATAGGGTCTCCAAAGAAGGTAATATTCTCCCCTAATGATGTTGAGATCATGGATATCTCAAGTGGTAAAGTCATTGCAAAAGGAGTTGTAGATCACACTTTGAAGGTATACTGGTTTTCACATTTCTACCCTACTCAAACCCCTCTGCTCTTTTGATTCATGCTAATGAGGCAAGAAATCTTTGGCGTGAAATATTTGGCCATCTTAACTATAAGTATCTTTCTTATTTAAGTGAAAAATAAATGGTCATAGGGTTACCAAAGATTAAGTTTTCCAAGGGAGTCTGTCAAGGTTGTGTCCTAGGAAAACACCCAGAGCATAAATTTGAGAGAGCTAGTCATGACAGAACCTCTGCACCTCTTGATTTGATCCACAGTGATGTTTCTGGTCCATTCCCTCATATGTCAATGATTCAGGCCAAATATGCATTAACTTTCATAGATGAATTTTCTAGGTATTGTTGGGTTTACTTCCTGAAGCATAAGTCTGAATTTTTTGGCCTCTTCAAAGTCTTTAAGGCTTTGGTTGAAAACTAGTATGGGAGGAAACTCAAGATCCTCAAATATAAAAATGGTGGTGAGTATGTCAAGTCTAATTTCATTCAATAATGTGAAGATGCAACATTCAATCGCATACACACCACAACAAAATGGTGTTGTTGAGAGAAAGAACAGATCACTGAAAGAGATGGCAACCTGTATGTTGGAGGCTAAGACTTTGCCACCAAAGTTTTGTGCCGAGGATATAAACTGTGCATCTTATATCTAGAATAGGGCGCCTCATAAAAAGATTGATGGTATGACTCCTTTCGAAGCATGGAGTGGGCACAAGCTAGATGTGACCCATTTCAGGATTTTTGGCTCAAGGGCTTGGGCTAGAATTCCAACAGAAAAGAGGAAGGCTTTGCATCCCCAAATACAAGAGTTTCTATTTATTGGGTACTATAAATATTTGAAA
>LPNX011187310.1:579357-624416 GCA_001517045.1 Pseudotsuga menziesii | reverse complement strand
CAAAGCCTTCATTGAAAGGAGTGTTCAGTTCCAAGAAGAGCCTTTAGCAGCAATTGAAGTTGGAGAGTCTTCTTCACCACCAGAACCATTGAATGTAAGTGAAGAGATAAATGAGTTTTCTGATTCTGATATGTCTGATAATGATGATTTAATAGATCCTAACAGTCCTACAAGACCAAAATGGGCATCAAATACCATTCATGCAGCTAGGGAACTAGCTGGAAATCCTAGTGATCCTAGGAGGACTAGATCTCAGTTTGAGAGTGCCCTGAGCATGAAAGACCCTTTGTTTGCAGAGAAATGCTATCTGATGGTTAAATTAGACCCAAAAACATATGAATATGAAAAACATGATCTAATATGGAAAGCATCCATGAAATAATAATTCAGCTCACTCCAAAAGAACAACACTTGGGAGCTGATTGATCTTCCCCCAGGGAGGAAGCTAGTTCAATGTAAGTGGGTTTTAAAAACTAATTTTTATGCTGATGGTTCACCTTCAAAATATAATTCAATATTGGTAGCCAAGTGCTACTCACAGGTACATGGTATTGAATACAATGATACCTTTTCACCAGTGGCAAAGATGGACTCCATCAGGGTAGCCTTAGCCATTGCAGCTTCGAAGCACTAGGAGGTACATCACATGGATGTGAAGTGTGATTTCCTAAATGGAGATATTACTAAAGATATTTACATGCATCATCCTCAATGATTTGTTACTAATCCATGTTTTGTGTGCAGGATAAAGAAATCATTGTATGGGCTTAAGAAAGCCCCCAGGGCTTGGTATGCCAAGATTGATGGCTTTCTACTGTCATTCAGTTTTGTTCGATGAAATTCTGATCCAAATGTTTATTTGAAGCTTATTCATGTTTATTTTATGATTATTGTCTTGTATGTGGATGACCTTCTAATTACAAGAAGCTCAAATAAATAAATTGCCTCCTTGAAGGATGCAATGAACCATGCATTTTCTATAACTCATTTGGGGTTGTTGAGCCAATTTTTGCATCTTGAAATTGCTCAATCACAACATGGAATAAAAGTACATCAGTCAAAGTATTCTTTGTATTTGCTAAACAAGTTCAATATGAAATATTGCAAGCCAATCAAGACTCCCTTCCTTGAAGGAGTTAAGCAGGTTCTTCTCCTATGGTAGATAGTACACTGTATAGACAACTGATTGGGTGTTTGTTGTACCTTACACACACTCGAACTGATATTTATTATGCAGTAAGTGTGGCTTCAAGATACATAGATCAACCTCATGAGATCCATTGGAGAGCAGCCAAAAGGATCCTTAACTTTGTTCATGGAACAAAAACTCATGGTATCTTCTACAAAGCTAAATCTGATCTTGATTTGAATGGGTTTAGTGACAGTGATTGGGTAGGTGACAACACAGATCGAAACTCAACATCAAGATATTTGTTAATTCTTGCTAAAGGACCAATCATCTGGTCAAGCAAGAAACAGAGTGCCATTGCACTCTCATCTATAGAAGCAGAGTATAGAGGAGTCGTAAATGCACAACTCAATGTTTATGGTTGCAGGGGTTACTTGGTGAGTGTGGCATTGAATCAATGTTCTCAACTATTATCTATTGTGATAATAAGAGCACCATTCGAATCTGTAATGATCTAGTTCAAATACAGAGAACCAAACACATTGAGATCCATATGCACTACATCAGACAGCTTGTGCATGATGGAACCATTCACCTACTCTTCTATGCATCTTCAGAACAAGTAGCTGGCATATTCACCAAAGTTTTTTGTGAGAAGACATTCAACAATCTCAAATCACTGCTAGGGATTTCTAATCATGCTGTGAAGCATGATTGATGACAATATTTTCAAATTTTGTTTTATTGTCCATGTTTAAGGAAGGATTTTCCCACTGGGTTTTTTGCCTCTTTCCTTGGCTAAATGGACATGCAGTATGTAAAGGGTGACTAAGCCTTGTTGCTAGGCCCTATATTTTTCTGATATTTACTCATAAGTCAGGATTAAGGGGGGATGTTAGAATAATCAACCCATAGTTAGATACCTTAGACATTAATTAATCCATTTTTGTCTTATTTGCCTAGTTTCCAATATTCCACTCTATGCAAGTTGTCTTCCACGTGTCCTAGAATTCAAAATTGCTAAAAATGAGTCATGGAGAGCTCGGAAAACCATCTGGAATCCATATTTATCATATCTACTTTATTCCAGATCCTCCCTAGCTCATGTCTGCTTTTTCTGCTTTCTTTCTCACTTTACTGAGTTTTATGGCAAAAGGGAAAGTAAGACTAGGTGCAGTTGACTTGCTTTTTTCCATCATCATCCTCCATTATTTTCTCCTAATAAAATAATGTATGAGTTGTCTTTCCACCACCTATTAGCTTGCCTACTTTACTTTTCCAATTTGTGAGCTCCTAGGAAGATTTGGAAACTGCTTTATGCACCTATGGGGGATTTGACTAGATTTAGTAAGCCTGCTTTTGACTATTTTGAATGGAATCCTTATGCATTTGAATCTCTCATGTAATTATTTATTGCAGTATCCTATGACTTCACAATGTTGGCTATTGTACACTTATTCAATACAGATTAGTGTTATGTTCCAATTTTAGTCTCCTTTACATGTAAATTTGCATGTTTGATTAGTAATTTTGTGAGTGCAATTGATCTATCACCTGGATTCAATTTCCACACATTGATTTTTTTTTTATACTCGATATTACACTATGTTGATGCATAAATAGAAAAATCAACAATCTATTATTTTTTATTTATTCAACTTAAGGCAATTCAAGTGTGATCTTTCAAAATTTATTATATTTTCAATTTGGTAACAAAACCAAACCTAGATCTTACTACCCAATATCTACAAGGGGAGGTCAACTATTTTTATTAGACCTTGGGATTTGATTTAATACTCTCAAATAGACAAAGAAAGTTATCTCCATTGATATATTTATTTCCAATAAATTTGAACCATTTCTCATCAAACTAATTAATGCATATGGGTTTACCATCATTGAAAAAATACCCAAGTGATTGATACTCCAAACTCATCAACACTAAAATAATTCCTGCACATTTTATACCAAATGAAAAGTCCCCACCCATACTTCAAATGCATCCCCTAAAATTATTCCCGCACAATTTATACCAAATTAAAAGTCCCGCCCATAATTCAAACGCATCGAGTGTTTGTTAAACAAGCAAGCCTCCAAAACCTCCAAACCCTTGGTTAGTTGTGTCATTTTGGGGGAGAATAAGATACATTGTAGCTCGAGAGGAGATCGAATATTTATTTCCTTCATGAGTACTTTGGAAGAATGGCAACTTGGACGAATGCACAATGGATGAATCTAAACCGGTGAGTTTTTGTCCCATCTCCTTTTCATTGTTTGATTTAATAAACCTCCCTTTGACCTTGATTCTATCCAAAAATGGTCAGAAACGCGTTTCCATCAGTCTTCCCTTTTCTTTCATCAATCTGCACCCTTTTGTTTCATTAATCTGCATATTATATGAGTGATTTTATCCCCATCATTTTATCTTCCCTCCAAAGAGATATACATGGTCAAATTTTATGTTAAATAACATAAATATGCATCTTATATCAAAGGTTTGATAATACCAATCTCGATGTTGGGTTAATAAGGGAGTTTTGGGGAATCCTGCTCCTATGTCGCTTGTATCATGGCAGTCCACCGGGTTTTTTTCCAGTTTCGAGTGTATTCTTGGATAGTTATAGCAGCACATAGGTGCAAGATGTACCTTGTGGGGGCGGCCGAAAACCTGGACACATTCTTTTCAAACAGTGGACATTTATTCCATGGTCTTGTTGAGGCCTGGAAAATCACAGGAAACAACAGCAAGGGATTCTCCCTATTCAATGTTCTCAACTAGCCCGTGACTGTTTGGTATGGGGAATCCGTCCGGTTTACGGTCCGGATACCTTAGGTCAAGTAACAAAAATTAAAAGGTTTTACCAGTTGTGGCCCGGTCCACTGTATATATTTTTGTGTTTTTAAATTTAAGTATGATATGCAAGTGCTTATCTAAAATGCAAATTGATAACGAATACGAGGAGCGGTCATAATGTGATGCATAGGTTCTTGCCTCTCGTCTTAGACTCTCTCGCATCTGAACCACACACAGCAAGAAATAAAATTAACTAAGCTAACCCTAGGGATTGAGATTATCATTTAATGAGTAATGTATTACTGTTCATGCATTAAGAAAAATCACAGGTAGTTGTTTTTTGATTCAAAACACATAAACATGAATAGATGGATGAACAACAAGATAGCTCATTGTCCGTGAAAACATTCATTACTCATAGTGGAAATTATCATAAAATAAACCAGAGAACATTCATAAAAGAATATAGGTTCAACGAGTTATAACGATCTCATGGTTAATGAATAAAGGATGAAAATGAAATAGTTCCCCTTCAACAACATCCATTGAAAAACATTTGAACATTCCACTAAAGCTTTCTCCAACAGGAAAAACTATAATAGTATATTGCAAAATGAAATAGTTCCTCTTACAATGTGTTCTCACCAGTCTCTCTAGGAAAAAGTCTTGGCTCTCTCGAACTTTCCTATATTTATACAAAAATAGAAAAACCTTTGGGTTATCCCCACCATGTGACCTTTGGGATCCCCAAACATTTTAGTCTTACAATTTTGTCTTTTATGAGTGCTCATGATTCATACAAATGCTATATTTCAAATTAATATTAAGATTTACAGGAACTTTGTAAAAAGGGACTGGCTTGGTAACTGAAAAACTTCCCAAGCCTGAGACACTGTTCTTAATGATTACGCTCAGTAATCCATTCATTCTTTTGAGATCCTATTGATCTCAGACTTCCTCTATCTTCTTTTCCTTGAGCAACATCTCTGCTTCTTTATTCTTTAGTTGCTTCTTTCTTCAGCCAACTTACTTCTGAGTTGTCCTCCAGCTATGACTTCTTTGCAGCAGTATTCATCACTGGATCTGAGAAAATATCCCATGTCTGTCTGCGATCAACACAAAAACACATCATTTATCTAGACCACTTTTCAATGAACGTAAATCATACTACCAATAAAAATGAGCATCAACGGTAACAACCTGGGGCTGTGCTTTCAACGTGGAAACCTCAAACCTGATCAAAAACCAAGAAATCTATCACCTAGGGAGAGAAAACCCCCACCGGTAGGAAAACTAAACCTCCGGTAGATAAAAACTTCATTGGTGAATCGGAACACATAACATTTGTCGGTTATTTTACTAAAACGTCGCAACGGCGGGTAACCCATGGTCTGGGTGCTTCGAAGCAAAACAAAAAATTGGTGAAACAAAGCATTATAATGGGGTTCGATACATCGAAGTTTGAAACTATTATAGAATTGGATGGTTAGTCTGTTAAGGAATCGCAATGGTGGGAATCAAATAGACACGGCTTCTACCCACAGTTATGAACTGCTCCGATTAACGAGGAAAAGCGATTAAACCACGGGATCGACCAAGTTAGGGGCTATGCCTTGAAACATTTGTCGTTTAGCCTCTGCAACAGCGGCGCTATAGAGAATAGTGGCTCCAATACACTGTACAAAAGACCTCGATAGCAGAAAGAAAAATGATGAGAGTAAAATAAAATGACAGAGAAAAACACACATTGGTGAACAACAGACTTTACACCGGGTCATTCATTATAAAACTTCCGCAAGGGCGGCTGCATAGGTGACTACAGCCCTGACTCATAATTCAAAAACCTTCCAACAACGACCAAAGGAAATCACCTGTAAGTTAAAACAAGTTAAACATAGAATCATAAGCAGACAAAGATATTCATTCAGCAATCATTCTCAAAAGATCAAACTCGCAGTAGAGTCAAGCAATTTCAATAAATCTACGCAAGACAAAAATTAAAGGGGGGTCCAAAATTTTAAGAAATTTGGGAGAACGTTGCAACTGCAACAAATGACGACTACCTGGTGAACCCAAATCTCTGGATAATTTCTTCCTTAAGCAACAAACTGTTTAGCAATAAAACCAACATGTTGAATTCTTCTAGATGTCTGGATTCCCACAATGGAAAATATATGTAATTTTAATCATTAATGATAGTCCTATTTAGGAAATGGAAACTAAGACTTTCAAGTCAAGATAACTCTTTTGAGGCCAAGTAGATGAGTTTCATTTTACCTCGGTCTTCGAGTAGCTTCTAGCTTAGACACCACAAGATTGTAACACATGGCAAACAAAAATATTCATTCCCATGCCATTTTGCACTTTTGTGTGCTTGTGAAATTTTTGTTCCTTTGAGTCCTCCTCATGCCTTTCTTTCTGATTTTTTTTTTTATTCAGGCTCTTCTATCCACAGTGTCCTTTTGTGTGAGAGATGCATTTAATTTTCAGCTCACGGACGGAGAAGAACTTTTGGCAATTTTGTACTTATAAGATTCAATACTTTGTTTGATACATATTTCTTTCTTAGGAGTTTTGACTCTTATTAGCCTTTTGGATTTCAATTCTTGGCATGGGATCATTTATATATAATATATTGTTTACCCTGCTTCCTTTCCGTGGGTATTTTACTGTCATACCTTAGGACATTTTATATGTGGAATGTATGGGGCCTCGAAATAGTATTCCAGACTTCTTGATCCTGAGTTATCTTTCAGGGATTAAGAATGATCTCAATGTGTTCATAGCCATTTAGGAAAACTACTTACTATAACAAATTCCATCAAATTCAAACAAAAGGATACAGTCTTATACCCAAAGATTTCAATTAATCCAGAACTCTGAGGCTCCATGCAACCAACAATTTGCCTCTTTTATTGAAATCAAAAATAATTTTTAACTAAAAACAAGTAGCAATCAACCAAATCAAATTATTTATGTACAAAACAAAAACAAAAAATCAAGAAAAATAAGGCTTGAGAACTAAACCATTAACTAGCAAGTTCTCTTCCCACCCCTGTAAATGTTGCAATTTATAGGTTGAGGGGCCAAGTTTTGCCACAATTTGAAAAGGGGCCACCCATAACTGTTGAAACTTGGTGCAATTTCCCTTTTTATCATGTGGGTGATCCCATTTAAGAACCATGTATCCCACTTCAAATTCCTTTGTTCCAACTTTGTGCTTATCAAACCACCTTTTCACTACTTCCTGCTGCTGCTTAAAACATTCCTTGGCCTTGGATCTAGACTCTTTCACCTTCAAAAGATTATAAATTCTTAGTTGCAGAATTTCGTTGTTTGTGCCTCTAGATTCTTCGGATATTATGGAGGATGGTAGCATAATGTTAGGAGGAAGTATAGCTTATTTTCCATAAACAAGGGTATACGGTGACACACCTAAGGAATTCTTGGGTATGACCCTATCAGCCCAAAGAGCATTTGGTAATGCTAAATGCCAACTTCTCTGGTTTTCTATGATAGTATTTTTCAAGATCCTAATCAAATTCGTGTTCGTAGATTGTACCAAACCATTTCCTTGTGGGTAGTAGTTGGCAGAATAATGCAACTTAATTCCTTTTTCATGAGCAAATGCAGTTAATCTAATAGAAGAAAAATAAGTAGCATTATCGAAAACCGGGGAAATTGGAACCCCAAACCTGGTCATAATATGATCCTGCAAGAAATTCATGACCACATCTTCATTGACTTTACGTAGTGTAATGGCTTCGAACCATATAGTGAAGTAGTCGGTTGCTGTTAGAATATATTTGTGCTGCAAGAAAGAATTTGGTTTTATTTCTCCAATGATATCAATTCCCCACTACTCAAATGGTTCCGTTATCATAACTGGCTTCAATGGTCCTGCTGCTTTGGATTGTCTTCCCCCACACCTCTAGCAAATATCGCACTTTCTAACATGTGCATGAGCATCCTTGAACAGCGTGGGTTAATAGTACCCAGCTCTGAGAATCTTATGTGCTGTCGTATCTCCGAAAAAATGGCCTCTAGCAGGGCCATCATAGAACTCAGTTATGACCCTTTTTGTGTCTTCCTTCTCTAAACACTTGAGAAGGACTCCATCATAATTTTTCCTGAATAAAATTCCATCAATGATCTGATATGCAGCTGATTTAAGGCACAATGCTCTTCACTGCTTGGAATTCCAATGTTTTGGAAACACACCCTCCTGAAGGTAATAAACAAGGTCTCGGTACCAGGAATCTGGAGCTGTGAAAAGAGGACATACATCCATCATATGTAACTCTGCTTCATTTTCCCAATTGTTTTCTTCATTACTATTCCCTTCAGCCATTGGTTTGCATATTCCTTGCCCTATAACGATGGAGGCTAGCTTGAATTTGAGGTCATACTATTGCAAAGTTGTTACCCAGTTGCCTCTTCTTTCTCCTAATTCTTTTTGCACGAAAAGAGACCTCACAACTGGGTGTGGAACTATTACCTTGGTCTGGTTCTTAAGTATGTATGGCTTGAATTGTTTTACCTCTTTGAAGACTACATAAAATTGCTTTTCCATAGCTGGGTAGTTTAATTCCCCCCCCCTACAAACCAGTGCTCATAAATGATATGGGGAACTCATCTCCCCCATCTTCCTTTTGAGTAAGCACAACTGTTAGTGAATCCTCAGATGTGAAAGTGTACAAAATAAAATCTTTCATATAATACTTTTGAGAGAGGGTGCATGAGCAATAGATGTATTTATTTTACTGAATGCATTCTTCTCTACATCACACTATTTGAATTGTACACTTTGTTTCACCATTTGCTTCAAAGGCTTAACAATTTGGGCAAAATCTGGCACAAACCTTCGCATGAAATTTATTGACCCATAAATGATTGCATGCCCTTTTCGTTATGGGGTAAGGGGATCTGTTCGATATATTTGATCCTTTCTGGTTCTATGGAGATCCCCTTCTTAGATACCATGTGACCTAGTAGCTTTCCTTCTATAACAACAAACACACACTTCTTGGGGTTTAGCGAGATACCATATTTTCGGCAACGCTCGAAAATATCCTTTAGATGAAATGCGTGTTCTTGTATTTTCTTTGAAAATATTGTGATGTCATCGAGGTATACCACAACACTGTGGCCAATCAGACTGTGGAAATTTATATCCATAGCCCTCTGGAAAGTAGCTCCAGCGTTTATGAGTCCAAAAGGAACCCTTCTGTAAGCAAAAGTCCCCCATCTTGTTCTGAATGTAATTTTGAGTCTGTCTTCTTTAGCTACTAACACCTAATTGTAACTAGAGAATCCATCTAATAAATAAAATAACTCAGAACCTGAAACCATTTGCAATATCTGTTCCATGGGTGGAACTGGATAATTGTCTTTATCTGAAGCACGATTTAAGTTTCTGAAATCCACACATAGTCTAATTTCTCCAAATTTATTGCTTACCGGTACCAGATTTGAAACCCATTCTGAGTGTCTGACTTTGAAAATAATTTTAGCATCCAACAATTTCTTTACTTCATTCTGAATTAGAGGCTCCAGTTTTGGATGCATTTTCCTCAAACGCTACTGATAAAGCTTGACTCCAATCCTAATAGGGATGACATGCTGAATAATCTTGGTGTAATATGTTTTCAAATATTCATATGTCCAGGAAAACAAATCTTTGTATTGCTTGAACAAACTGATGAACTTATTTCTTTCACCTGGGGAGCAACACTTTCCCAAATTCACATATTTAGGATCAATTTCAGTTCCTAAATTAATTAGCTCGAATTGTAAAGACAAGCTATGAGTCTTAACATTTACTAGCCTTTTGAATTTGTATTTTAGATCAAACATTTGCTCTAAAGTCCTGACTCTTTTAGGAATAAAATTGTCGAATTTTAGCTCAGCTTGATGTTCTTCATCATCAATGATTACCCCTTTGAAGGTTTCATCATTTGTCAAACATTCCAAAATTTGCTGATCGTCGTCAAAAACTAGTAAATTTGTAATCATGTTCGGAACAGAAGGCTTGAAAAGTAATTCAATAGAACAACTGTTATTAGAGGGTACAAGCCTCACAACTGAGGTGTCTAACAAGTCAGCGGCTGCATTCTTTAGTATAGGAATCGATACAATATTAAATGCGTAAAAACCTTTAAGCAAATCCCACACTTCATTTTGATAAGCTTTTAAATGAGGGGAAATGCAATGTATCTAATTTCGAATATGTTTTAAAATTATTTTAGAATCCCCATACACTTTCAGATTTTCTACTTTTAATTCAATCGCTTTTCTTAGTCCCTGAACTAATGCTTCATACTCGACTATGTTATTGGTACATTCAAACTCTAACCTACATGAAAGGAAATATTTATTTTTCTTAGGATCAATCAGGACACAACCAGCTCCTGATCCTTCCAAAGTTTTAGATCCATCAAAAAAGAGTGTCCAAAAATCATCTGCTAATACTGTACATGAATCAACATCTACATCTAAAGCTAAATCTACTATTTTACAATCAATTTCATCCACCTACGAAAATTGAAGGAGATCAGGCTGGGTGTTTGATGTACTGCTGGCTTCTTCCTCTTGGTAATTTCTTGGTTCTAGCTCAACGAAGTAGTTCCCCAAAACAGAATTCACTGGTTCATTCTTACCTTCTAACTGAGTGACATTGTGTTTCATGTGGGGCTGTCTTATAACTTTAATTTGATTTGGAATTCCTTTATAAGGTAGCCACAGATGTGACTAGTCTGATGCAAAATATCCATTCAACTTTGCTGACCAATCCCTACTCAAAACAAGTCCATACGCCTCAGGTATGTCTACTACTACAACATCAATGAACTGACATACCTTTTCATTTGAAGATAATCGAATTAAAACATCCTCCATTTCCCCAATTACATTCACATTTGTTCTGTCTAACTGAATGACCTGCCAGGTAGATGGTTTGGGCTGTCCATTTATCTTCTTGCAAACTGATAGTGGCATAACATTTACTGATTCCCCTGAGTCTACTAGACAGTTGTGCACGTTATGGTTGAAAATTTCGAAAGTAAGGAGAAAAGGTGGAGTTTTGAATTTAGGCTTACCTCCCACACTTGCTTCACCGATTTATTCTCTAGGGGTTGATTGTCAGTGGGAAGCTTTTCCTCAGGCATTTCAAGTGCTCTCAATAATTTCTCTTTCTGCTGTGGGACATTCCACATCTCAAATAGTGAAATATTTTCCTTTACATTCTTGATATCCTCCACAATGTCATACTCCATTGTGAGATTCATTTTTATATTATCAATTTTCTTTTCAATGGGTTTAGTAGGCATGTTGGTCTACTTTGGATTTTGACCGGTAATAGTAAAATTGGGAATTTTATCAGTCGTGGTGATTTTCTAAAATTTCTTTATATTCTTTTGAAGTCTCTTAATTTTCAGGATTATTAACCTGTCTTATTTTACCAGCCCTTGGCTTCTCATTGTCACATTTGCTTCTAATATGTCCTCATGTCTAAAATCACTTTCCTTTTCAGTATCAAACATCGAGACACAATCTCATGAAACCATGGCGTCATCCTCTTGCTTTTCTGTTGATTCGTTATCATTTTCTTCCTCATCATTAGCTTCTATTAGTTTTGAGTCCAACAGCTAATTCTTCACTAATGTCATTGAATTTATCCATTGTGGACAAATTTTTTTCAGAATGGGGTTGTTGGTGAAAAGTGCAAAAGTTATCCATACCTACTTCTATTAAGTTCAATGATGTAGGACCATGTGGAGGCGGTTTGGATTGATTGTTATCCTCTCTTTTCTTGTAGTAAGTTTTGTAATACTTTTGAGCCTCCTTCTCCTTTTCCAAATTTTTTATTCTGTTGGAAAGCTTCTACATCATCTTCACCATTCCTTCGAAGTCTTGTGACTATTCGTCTTTAGGCTTAGTAAACGACAAAGCTTTCTTCTCCAAAAAAAATTATTTTGAATGCTCTGGGTAATCTTCTATGCTTTCCTTTTCAGCTTCTACTCTCTTGAATTCCTCATAAGTCTTTGTTAGCATAGGTTTGGGATTCATTTCGGAAAAGATGTCCAAATCAGGTCCTGGTTCTGAAGTATAATATTCAATCATAACTTTATCCGAGGGTTTGTCAGTTTCAGAATTTTTTTTAAGATAGGCTACAAACCTTTGAGTAAAACTATGCACCTTCTCTTTTCTTTCTTTATTTAAAGCGCACAACCCTTTCATGAGAGCTGCATGAGTTTTCTAGGATGCATATTTGATTTTGAATATCCTTTCAAAAGTATCCTAGTCTGGGAAAAGTATGCAGACTACGTCTTCGTGTTCTCCAGCCTTTAGCCCTTCTATGGCCAAGTATAAACTTTGCAAATGATCATCTACTAATATCCTCTCACTTGGGTCAAAATTGGGAAACATCTTCTTAAAATCCTAAGGTAAGTCATGCAAAGGAGGTGTTAGGTTTAAGGGTGATCTGGCTTTCCAAGTAGGTGGTGGATTTGGTGGGTTAGTTGGATGATTTGAATTTACACCTGCCATGAGTTTGGGTGGAGAGTAAGGTGGTGAAGGGACAAGAGTATGTACAGGTAAACCTACTTGATTCAAAGGCTAAACAACTTCTTGTAAAGATATTTCTATAAGTTCTTCCCAATCTCCAGCCAACACAGAGTCTTCCAATATAGGACAATCTTTCTTCTTGTATTCTCTTCTAGGTAAGTCAAGGATCATTGGTAATCCTCCAATCTTCTTCACATAATCCCTAGTGTGTCTTCTCAGATCATTAAAAACTTTGTTTTCCACAAAATACAAATGTTCTCTATTCTCTTCAGGAATCATAATAGGAAATAAATTGCTTTCAAAATTATCATTAGTGGAGTAATTTCAAGGAAATGGGTTGGCGGCCCAGGCATGCACTGGTACCCTCCTTTCAGCACCAAAAACTATTGAGGCCTGGAAAATCACAGGCTACAACAGCAAGGAATTCTCCCCAGTCAACGTTCCCAACTATCCCATGACTGTTTGGTATGGGGAATCTGTTCGTTTTACGGTCTGGCTACCATAGGTCAAGTAACAAAAATTGAAAGGTTTTACTAGTTGCAGCCCAGTCCATCGTATATATTTTTTTGTTTTTAACTTTAAGTATGATATGCAAGTGCCTATCTAAAATGCAGATTGATAAAGAATATGAGGAGCGGTCACAATGTGATGCGTAGGTTCTTACCTCTCATCTTAGACTCTCTCGCATATGAACCACACACAGCAGGAAATAAAACTAACTAAGCTGTCCCTAGGGAGTGATATTATCATTTAATGAGTAATGTATTACTGTTCGTGCATTAAGAAAAAACACCGGTAGATGTTCTTTGATTCAAAAGACATAAACATGAATAGATGGATGAACAACAAGATATCTCATTGTTTGTGAAAAAATTCATTACTCATAGTGGAAATTATCATAAAATAAACCAGAGAACATTCATAAAAGAACATAGGTTCAATGAGTTAGAACGATCTCACGGTTAATGAATAAAGGATGAAAATGAAATAGTTCCCCTTCAACAACATCCATTGAACAACATTTGAACATTCCACCAAAGCTTTCTCCAACAGGAAAAACTGTAATAGTATATTGCAAAACGAAATAGTTTCTCTTACAATGTGTTCTCACCAGTCTCACTGGGAAAAATTCCTGGTTCTCTCGAACTTTCCTATATTTATACAAAAATAGCAAAACCTTTGGGTTGCCCCCACCCCGTGACCTTTGGGCTCCCCAAACATTTTAGTCTTATAATTTTGTCTTTTATGAGTGCTCATGATTCATACAAATGTTATATTTCAAACTAAGATTAATATTTACAAGCACTTTGTAAAAAGGGACCGGCCTGGTAATTGATGAACTTCCCAAGCCTGAGACACTGTTCTTAATGATTACGCTCAGTAATCCGTTGGTCCTTTTGAGATTCTATTGATCTCAGACTTTCACTATCTTCTTTTCCTTGAGCAACATCTCTGCTCCTTTATGCTTTAGCTGCTTCTTTCTTCAGCCAACTTACTTCTGAGTTGTCCTCCAGTTATGAATTCTTTGCAGCAGTAATCATCAACTGGATATGAGAAAATATCCCATGTCTGTCTGCGGTCAACACAAAAAATGCATCATTTATCCAAAACACTTTTCAATGAACGTAAATCATACTACCAATAAAAATGAGCATTAACAGTAACAACCCGGGGCTACACTTTCAATGTGGAAACCTCAAACCTAATAAAAAACCAAGAAATCCATCACCTAGGGCGAGAAAAACCCCACCGGCGGGAAAACTAAACCTATGGTAGATAAAAAAATTCAATGGTGAATCGGAACACATAATGCCTGTCGGTTAGTTTACTAAAATGCTGCAATGGCAGATAACCCATGGTCTAGGTGCTCCGAAGCAAAACAAGACATCGACGAAACAAAGCATTACAATGGGATTTGATACATAGGAGGTCAAAACTATTATAGAATCAGACGGTTAGTTTTTTAAGGAACTGCAATGGTGGGAATCAAATAGACACGACTTCCGCCCACAGTTATGAACTTCTCCGATTAACGAGGAAAAGCGATAAAACCACAGGATCGGCCAGGGTAGGGGCTATGCATCGGAAAATTTGTCGTTTAGCTTCCACAATGGTGGCTATGTAGATAACAGCGGCTCCGATACACTGTACAAAAGACCTCTGACAGTGGAAAGAAAAACGCTGATAGTAAAACAAAATGACAGAGAAAAACACACATCAGCAAACTAGAATTTACATCGGGTCATTCATTATAAAGCTTCCATAAGGGCGGCTGCGTAGGTGACTACGGCCCTGACTCATAATTCAAAAACCTTCCAACATCGAACAAATGAAATCACCCGTAAGTCAAAACCAAGTTAAACATAGCAGCATCAACAGACAAAGATATTCATTCAGCAATCATCCTGAAAAGATCAAACTCGCAGCAGACTGAAGAAATTTCAATAAATCTAAGCAAGACAAAAATTAAAGGAGGGTCCAAAATTTTAAGAAATTTGGGAGAATGTTGCAGTTGCAACAGGTCCATTGGTTGTTTGGTGCAAGGCCAAAAATTTGAACACACTGCCAAAACGTTCTCGTCCTTCGCTTTAGGGCCTATCCCTCAGTGTGGTCAGTACTGAATATTGTTAGGCAACAAATATTACACCTATCACCACTTCCATTAATATTGTATTTTATAAAGTAAATAGCCTACCTACCCAAGCAAGTAAACCCAACAATCATCCCTTTCAACCAAGATTGTCTGATTGTAGTTATTCATAACAAGGGAAGTAAAAATGATCTAGGACTGGTACTGGTGATAAGTCCATTCCCTAAGCATAAATTTTGGTAATTGGGAATGGTTTTGGTGGATCAGAATGTAAATTAATTTAATAACTCACCCTAGCTAAGATAGAAGTATAAGTTCCAAAAAGAGTGTGCGCAATATGCGGGGACAAGTTGAAATGCTTCTTTCCCATATCGGTAATTATGTATATATAATCAATAGGATCAGATATGTATTTATCCATCTGGATTCAATAACTCACTTTATTAGCGGGCATGGATGATTGACAAACAATAGCATCTTTATGCCCCGTGAGGAGATAGTGTCCTCAACGGTCAGGGATAATACCTACAGCTTGTTATACTTTCCTACCAAGGCTTGGATTTGGACCGTCCAACCTTTGTATTCCCTTCCATATCCCAACCTTCATTATCGAACCAAAAATCCAGATATCTAGTCAGCAACAGATGACCAATACCTAGTAGTTCTAAATATTTTATCTCATGTTTTTTTAAATATATACAAATATATATAGTATTTTCTTTTCTAAAAGAATTTTGTATCCGCTCCACCCATTCTCCTTATTAGTTTCAGTGCAGCTTAAGGTCCTACTCTTTGGTTTCAACAACCTCAAATATGTCTTTAGAAAGATAATCCTAAGGCATGTAAATTCTTAGTCTCTACTGACCTCTCACAAAATTGATGTTGATTCTGAGATGGAGATCACAGACATCATGTATCTAAATTTTGTATCATACATCAATATAATTTCATTATAGCATCTCTTTTATCTAACCAAACAAGGGAAACACATAGAATGCTTATGATTAGCATTTGCAAAAAATTCTGGTAGCAATATTCAGACCAATCTGTTTTATTTTTTGCTATATATTTAGGCTTTTCGATATAGAAAGGATCTGCAAGTTTATTCAAGTTTTGTTTTTTAGCATTGTTTCATCATACATACAATTCAATTCCACATCTGATTCCTTTTATGCAAATCGACCAAATTAAGCTAGATTGGCAAGTCTAGTTTGACTCCCAAGCTATGCCCCCAGGCTGAAACCCAAAGGCATAGACTGGTTGTGTCCCCACAAGAGGAATCCCATATTCCATATCTAGCATGATGGCTAGGGTTTTGGCCTAAAAATTATAATCACCCTTTTATAATATTATAGATTCAAATTACCACTATATTTTATCTATTCAAGGCTTGAAAATATATATATTGGTTCATAACACTAGAAAAATTGCTAGCACTACTATTTTGAAAACATTTCTCAAGCATTCTCAATTCACAGATTATAATGATTAGAAACTCATGACAACAAACTTGTTCTTGTACTTGTCAAATTATGCTCAAACTTGTCTCTATTCCAAGTCAGCTATCTGACCAGGCTGATAAGCCAAATGGTTGTTCCGAAAATAGTAAATACCAAGTCTATTTTGATTCCATTCTAGATCTTCTGTTATTCGTGAAAATTAGACATGTCCAAATTTTATAAATTTTTATGAAAAATGCCAACCAAATGTTTTCATATGAAAAAAAGCATGATAATACAGAATTTTGAGGTGAAAATATGTAACCATCAGTAATAAATTAAAAGCACGACCACATCCATATGCAACCATAAGGGTTTTTGTTGGTGGCAGAGTTCAGTCCATTCTTGATTTGAAGTTCAAACCAGAATTATAGTATCACATAATCTCATAAATAAAACAACCACTCTATCATACATTTGAGCAGTAACACTTCCATTTGCTTCCAGCAAAAATAAACAAGCCACTTATACAGTTTCCTATAACTCACAAACCGAGAATTGAATCTACAGGAAAATTCTTCCAACATTATGATATTTTGAAAAAGTCTCAAAAAACGCCTTAGATTTGAAGTGCTCTCATAAATCATCCACGATGTCAAATGTTTGAGCAACACCATGTCTTATGTTTTGTTTGTCAAACATTGTAGTATTATATTACATGGAGCGGGGTGAATCTAGTCCTCCTTAATATTGAACATGAAGGAATAAGGTTGGTGGTTAAAGAACTACAACATATGATATTGATGTATGGTCTGACCTATTTGTGACCATAAAAATCTTGCATGGCCAAAATATTATATTGATGTAAAAAGAACATGTCGCCAGTTATTTTCAATTATCAATTTAATTCTACCAATTTCCATTCAAGCATATTGAACTTAAAATATAAAACAATTACATTATAATAGCTACTCAAATATGCACAAACCTCAAAATTTCATTTTTTTTACATCATAATGTGAAATTAAAATATAAAATTACATTTACATGATAGGATATTTAAAAAGGAAGAGGTTACTCTAGGTCTCAATCTCAAACTATAGGATTGAGATATGGAGCTTTCACTTGGCCTTATTTGATAGCAATGCCCTTTTATTTGGAAATAACATGTATGATCTAGTTATTCTCTACAAATAGTGTTGTTTGTATGTGTCTTCTCGCCATTTCCACAACTACCATATTTAGCTTTCTCTTTTGGAGAGTTTTCATATCAACATCACCTCTATGAAATTAAATAAGACACGCTATAGTTTTAATCAATATATAATCCCTTGGAGGTCTGATCCATAATCTCAGGAAAGCTAGTGTGAAGTGAGTGTAAATTAACTAACCATAGGTTATACCCTTGTTGGTTGTAGTATAATTAAGTATGGAGGTGCCGTCCTCGCATGTAGGTGCACCACATATGTAGAATGATTATGTGTATTTTATTTGAATTAAATGTATCAATTGTCTACATAAATTAGATGCATGGCTTATGTTTGTTCCTTAGGTGTACAAGTTGGGCGTGTCTTTTCTGTGCATCACTTATGTAATTTAGGTATATTAGTTATGTGCATGATTTATGTTCATAGGAGAGATGTGTACTTATGTGCATGATTTATGTTCATAGGTGAGATGTGTACTTATGTGCAAGTTTATAGCTTTCTCGCCAATATCTCCATCATCTATGTTTTTATCATTTCTTTCATTATGTTGTCTCTCCACTTTAGTACTCTACTTGGAATTGGTTTATGGGTTATCATGTTAGTCGATCCTGGATTAGACATTAAGGTTAGGTACAAGGTGAGGGGGTAGTTAGAGTTTGAATCTTCCAAAGTGTCTTCTACAATACTAATTCAAAGATATCTAAGATAATTATAAAATAAAAGTTAAGTTCAATAACATTTAACTACCATTTTATGCTCTTATTTGTACTAGAAATGGGAATCTAATTAATGCTCCAACAATTCATTCATTTATGGAAGTTGGTCCTATATATCTACATTGGTATCTCCTTGAATCATATAATGCTTGTGCAACTTGAACTCTTGAGGATATTGGTGTTGACGAGGGAAATGGATGCTTCATTGGGAATTGGTATCTTTTGGAGTGACAAATAGGGATAAGATCCTTATGAACACTTCCCAAGAATAACAAATATAAATGTAGTTCATCACTCTCTCAGAGATATCTATACTGCAAAAATTTTGCACCAAGCCTTCTCTCTTCAAAAATCATGCCATGCAGGTGGGGAAAACCACATCAAGAATGGTACCCTAGTGCATGGCTTAACAATCCATCAACTTCACCAATGAATCAATGCCAATTTACACCTTTGGCTAAAACTTAACAGTGTTTAGATGTGTTTTGTCAGAACCCCAAAGCTTCATGTTGATAACATGCATCACTGCCCGAGTTTGGATACAGAGGCTTGAACACACAATATTAATTGTCGACATAATACGTCTCTTCACCTAGAGATTTCCCATACCTCCATTCTAAGCTACACTTTGTTGGGACCAGTGGCACCTAACGATTGACCCATGACTTAAAACATGACAATGTGTTGTCTTACTCAAGCCTCATGATACTTAGCCATTATACAATTAACACAATGGAAACAAGCCTCAACCACAACAGAAGTGTTTGGCACCAAATCCAAATGCCATCAAGCCTTTATTATTGAAGAAAACAATATAGTATAATGGGGGAGGACCAACGCAATATCATGATCCAATTACAATAGACAAACAATCCTAGGTTCTACCTACCACTTGACACCTTGTTTTATTGTTACTGAGGGCACTAGGGTATTTCTACTCTACAATTTTATTGCTTGATAAAATTTCACAGTAGATATAGTTTTTATTTCTTATTTTCCTATATATAATTACATATATAAAGAATGATCAATATTCATGGGATTCAAAAATCTGTAAAAAGTGTTTGCCATAAGCTATAGGAGGCCCCAAAGCATCATTTGGTATTTCTTTTCCTTCTGGTTAGTTCCACTACTAGTTGGTAGTCATTGAATGAAGGTCCTTTTCGATATCCAGTTTTCATTTTGGCTCGGTCCTTGTTAGACAATGTAAGAACTATTGATGGGATTGGTACAAAGGATCATATTACGGTGGGGGAACTCGTGCTTTCAACCTTGGGAGTCATTTTGGCTAACAGATCTATTTATGGAGTTCAAGAGTTGTAGCAGGGGATGGAGATAAGATAGTAGAAGAGAAGCATACAAAATAGCTACGACCTATAGATCATCCCATAGAAGCATATTCAGATACATGTCTAGCTATATCTGTTCCATGCTCAGTCCCAGATCCAGTTTTAGATTCTCCATAGGCTATTTGGTAGTAGCATATTCTGTTGTGTGACTCATTAGCAGCTAAAATAGGACAAGTAAATGAATAGTGGTTTTATGTTTGGAAAAATACAATGATTGAAGTTATCCTTGCAAGTTATATCCATCAGTTTGTTGCATTTGATTTAAACACGATTTATATGTTTGAATTGTAAATGAATAATTCTGGACTCTAGTTAATAGTATTAAATTTTTGTCATAGAAAGTGTCTTGAATTGCCTGCTCTTGCTCACAAACTTCATTCAAATTGTTTCTTACTACTAACAGGACCCTGGACTTTACTCATCAAATTCTACCTGAAACACTATCCTTGAGATATCAAAGTATACGAGACTTCAAAAACACTGTTTTGGATGGTTTTCGGTGATATTTTAGTTCCATACCAACACCTAGAAGTTATCCCTTTTCCATGGGTTTAGTTCTTCTTCCATGCTGGTATGGTTTCTTTTATTTCTCATGTCATTCTATACGGTTTTATTCAAGTCAGTACTAGGTTCCTCAAATATTTATGTAAAAATGACACTTTTTATATATGTGCATCTGGTTGATGCTTTTTTGATGGGGATTATGCAAATGTATACATGTTTTTTGGGTTCTTTACTCAGGGGATTGGGATAATGGGTTATTGGTATATAAGAGGGATATAATAATGTATACCTTTTTCTGAGGATATTTGTATACTTAATCCAAGAAGTTAGCTACTGATGGATAGGTAGGAATGTATACTTGTTTTTAAGAATCAATATCAAGGAAGACCTTTATTCCTGCCATGTGGTATGCCCAAGTTGCTTGGAAATATACCCAAAAAAATCCTTTATAAATATCTCACAACCCTAAACTGAAGACTCGAGCCGACTCTCAATCAACTTGGGTTCATCCAGCAGTTAAGAGAATCTGATGAAAAATGAAATGAAATGAATAATTGTGAGATTTTTTTAATTCACTTGAGTGCACATTTTCCATATATCTCTCTATTTAATATCCGTGCGATCCCCTTCATTTGAATTTAACGTGTTCTTTCTCCCGTGATAAGTTTTTTTCAAAAAAAAAAGATTTCGGGATAAAAATTCTTGTATTAGTACTACTAATTTAATTGGTTAATGAAACATATGTAATACAAAAATTTATGGTACTATAATTCTTGGTGTTCTCCTTTCTATAATAACTACAACTAATATCCTTACATACATAGATGTATGTAATAATGATAAGCATTGCTTACTTGTCACTGATGTTCCTATACATGATGTAATGGTAAAGTAAGTGCATTGCTAAATAAATTACTTTTTGACCAGCTCGCAAATTTTTAACAAGAAGAGGGGGTTCCTTCCCATGTAAGCATTCCTTACTGAATTAATATTAGGACTTAGAGATTACTTGACCATTATTCTTAATGGTTTGTTGTTTCTATTTCTCCTAGCACAACCTTTTGATATGGAGAACACAATTTTATTGCATTCCATTTCTCATTGATTTAGACAAGTCCAAGACCTCAAATTTCTTTAAATTCCTTAATGAGAGGTTCGTGAGCTGATGATTTAGGTTGATTATGGTATTCATGTAGCATTGCTTCATGAACCATTCTTTCAATTTTCTTTTTAGTTTATTATCCTTTATTATGTTGTTAGGATGATAATCTATTTATATATTTATTTTATGTCCTAATTTTGTGATGAATCCCATTTCAGATACAAAACAAACAACTTTGGAAGTGAGTGTATGGATGGAAGTATGCAAACATAATCTATGTTTTTGCAAGGGTTATAAGGTCCACTAACATTATAGAATACACACTAATATTCAAAAGGAGGGTATCTTCAGCTGTCATTGTTGTCTCCTTGAGGCTATTTAGTGTAGTGAAAGTTGGACTTTAACATCGAACACTCGTGAAAGAGAAGATATGTAGAAATACATATTAATTGAGTTAATTGATACAATTTTCCAGCATCTATTCATTGTGGTTTAATTACTTGCTCTAGATGCCCATCCCTAACTACCAATACTAAATGTTATTCATTAAATTGATTGGTCACTAACACTCATGATATTTATTACACATTAATACATAATATATCAAGGATCATAATATAGTATTGAATGTGACTTATTCTAGAACCTCGTCTAACATGAAATACAACTTTTTTAACTCCCCTCAATATAAAATCCATAGCAACTTACTCAATAACTAAGAATAATCACAAAAATTGAAGGGAATTATTGTTCAGTATTCAATAATGAAACACTTCTCTGGTTCTTAATATCTAAGGACTACATTTGGTTGTATGATGTAGGCTGTCATTGGTAAAGAAATGTGTGCAATGTCATATCAACCAAGTTTTGCATTGGGACATTAAAGGTAATTTATTGATTTTATCAATATTTTTAGTTCTCTTTCTTTCATTATGAGATATGATTATTGAAAAAAGTGTTTGAACATGGAATTTTATTCTTTAAATATGATATTATCTACCAATTGATAATAATGGGATTCTAAAGATTATGGATTTTTTCATAACAATATCTTTCTATAGTGACCAAAATGGAAACCTGACCAATAGAGTAATCACATTGTGATATAGGAAAGTGAAATATGACCTATTTTATGATCACAAACAATTTTGTATATATTATGAATGATTTCTAGTTTACAATGCAAAATCTAGATGCAAGAACTTCTTTAGGGTGTTGATTTTGCGTTCTAATGTTATGTGTATCCCCTTGGAGCTTCCATTTCTCGCTGCTTTGTTTCTTTGTGTTAGAATCAATAAGCTCACTTCCATCAAGTATTCATCTGATATGGAAGGTTCTGCATTCATATTTAAATGAATGTTGTTCATAGTCCTTAGGAAGTTATACCCATTTCCAACATTTGCACAATGAGTATAGAGTATAGTCCTATGCCCTATCATGATTGTAGTTTTTTAAGTATATATGATTCTATTCCATCTCCTGGTGTTTCAAATCCTGCTTGGTTTTCCAAAGGAAAAGATAAAAATGCAGCCTCATCCTATACTCTATGTCCCCATGAATATGCTTATATCCATTGTTGTTGGGGATCATTTAGATATCCCAGTGCAAGCACAGCAACATCACCCTAGGAAGTGAATAAACATTATTAATTGGCATCATAATATATCCTAATAATTTTCCCTTGTGGATACTCATTAGCTTCATAGAAGAAGGAACTTTTCTCATCCCATGGTGGATAGCATCCATGTGAAGCACCAACTATTGGGTTGATCATCCTCTTTTGATTCTCCTTATTGCTCAACTTATACATAGCTCTAGGATGATCATGCTTATCTACTATATCCTTGGCATCCACACTAAGATAATTGGTGTTGATAGATCTCATATAGCGGTACACTTGCGGTTGCCAGGGAATAGTGATTTTCACAATCCCATTAAGCCAATTTCTTGATATTTGTTCAAAATTCCTAGAAAAGGTTTATCGATTTCTTAACTGGCTTGATCATATATTGCAAACTTATACAATATATCATCCTTTGTTGACCATTATATACTCAAAGTTGTGTATTGATCCTTTTTACTATTATAGAGGACTCTGTAAGTTAGGTTCCCAAATTCTTAAAGGGAGCTATCTCAATGGAAGAGCACCTGCCTTACAAGAAGGAGGTTGGTTGTTCGATTCCTCCATGCCCTAATGATATTATAATATTAGTTAAAAACAACTAAATTAGTAAGAAAAAAAATAAGAGATAAGTAACCAAACAATGAGAGATAAGTGACCAAACAAAATGACCAAAAGTCATATATAAAATTACTAAAAACGACTAAATTAGTGACAAAAAAATTAGAGATGTGAAACTAGGCATTAAAAAGGATGCAACACATGGCCCTAATGATGAAGCTAAAAATGGAATTGATATGGTAGAAACATAAGATGAGAAAATTGGCATTAAAAAGGATGCAACACGTGGCGCTAATGATGAAGCCAAACATGGCATTGATATGGTAGCAAAATAAGACGTTACTTTGGATTCAAAACATGGCACTACATAGGAAGAAAAATATGGTGCAACAATAGAAGAAATATTGGCGTCATTTTGGTAGTAAAACATGATGCAAAAAAAGAAAGAAACAATTGGTGCAAATTTGGAAGCGAAAACTGGCACATATTTGGAAGTAACACATGGTGCAAAATGGGATGCTAAAGTGGTAGCAAAAATGGATGCAATATTGGATGCTAATTTGGATGCTAACATGGTGCTATTAAGGATGTGAATATGATGCTAACGGGTATGTCATTTAAGAATAAAAAGAGGACACTCGCTAGGAAGCAAAATAGGATGTTATTTAGGAAGCAAACATCGACGTTGTTTAGGAAGAAAAGTTGGACGCTATTCAGAAAGAAAAAAATAGACGCTATTTTGGACGTCATAAAGGATGATATATAGGAAGAAAAAAACATGTTTTTTGAGACGCTTTAAGTTTTGTCCATGATGCGTCCCATTTAGCGTCTAGTTTGGCCACTCAATGTAAAAAAGCATTACACTAAAAAGGGACGGTAAATGGGACGCTAATTCCAGGATTTGTCGTAGTGTATGGAAAGTGGTGGATGGTCAAAGAGTTAAGAGTGGATGTATATCCCTAGGTTTGATGTGGGAAGGATTCTAAACTCTACAGTGCGTTGATTGAGTAGTTGAGAGGAATGGGTGTTTTATATATACCATAGGATGAAACTCCACTTCAATCCTCTATATGGAGTCAAATGTAAGTCATAAAACATGTTATGTGTGTTTGTAAATAACACTAATGAATGTGGAGGTTATATCAGAAGCCTACAATTTAGGAATGTGGGAAAAATGGATTGTTCTAACAAATTAATATGGTCAAAAAATCTTGGTGGATGACGCTATACTCCTAAAATAGGGTATAAATACATGTGTATTCCTTATTCGGAGAATATAAATCTATGTGTGCCATTATTTCTATTTACCAAGAAACAGATTCTTCACCATCATTTACAAGATCACTTACTGATATTAGAGAAAAATATCACCTACTAAATCAACTCGATCTACTTCTTCATTGATAAAAACATAAAGTGTTTGGTCTCAGTCTAGAAATTTAGTCAAAAAGTGAAGAATTACTCCACACATACTCTAGATGAAGCTAATGCTCAATTTTGAATGTTTGTGGACACCAATTTGATTGGGATCTTGACTCCAACATTGAATTTGACTACATGGTTGGTTTGTGTGATAGTTTAGGGTTTCAATTTCTTTCTGGAAGCTATGAATGTAATATATGTTCTATTGTTATCAACTTGGGTATACATATGACTTTGTTAATAGATGAGGCCATGATAGGGTGTATCCCTACTCTTTTCACCTAAATAAATTTTGTAATCTACATAAATACATCTAATATAATATAATGATGCTTGATTACTAATAATAAAAAATTAAACGTGAAACTTGTTGGGAAAATTATTGAAGATCTCAACAAACATGTGGGTAAGAAGTATCATAGAATATGGTTATTGCAAATTCAAAGCATGCCATATGTTTACTATTAATAATTCAACTCCAAACATACTTTGAGCAAAACTAATAAAGTAAATAAGTCATCATTGTAAAATCCACAACCAATGCTAACTCTCCTCCTCTTAGAGAAGCAAAATGTTAATAACATTCATAATATCCAAGACTTCTATACACTGATTGTCAAGATCCTTCTTTGATGAACTTGATGGATGCCACCAATCTAACTCCCAATTAAATAATGCAGTATATAAATTTAGAATAAAAAAATGCAAGTATTCCTTCCAATGAAAAAGGGAGAACACACTTTATATATAGGATGAAATCCCAAAAAAGTGGCATAAAAAAATGTAATACATAAAAAATAGATGCAAGTAAAATACATACTATGATTATCCTATTGATTTCAAGATAGTTCTGTCATTGTACCAAAAGGAATGCTTAACACTAGCCATCCTCCATTGGTGGCATGGGGTGCATATTAACAAATACTAATTTCTTTGAGGATAAAAAAAATCAAACTAGCTTCCAAATGAAGTATACCTCATATGAATGAATGTATACAGAGTATAAAAAATGCAGTAATTGTTTACACCCAACAAAGAGGGACAAAATAACATTGGTTTTTTACCCCCTATTTTGTATGGGTATCCATGTGTGATTTTGATCACAACCTTTAGAGGGGTGACCTATAAATGTTGCATGGTACAGTCCTAATGTGATGATCTACAAAGTTTGATCTTTCCCTTTTCCATGGAATGTTTATTCGCATATAAAATCATATAACCCTTTCAACATTGTTATTTTTGGGTATCGTTTCCTATCTTGATGTTCTAGTCATTGTTTGAAGGAATTATTTTAAATATTCCATATTTACATAATTCAAACAAGCAGGGTAATTCCACATGTATAAGTAGGGTTATTTAGTGTGGTTCATGGAATCCAAAAGTAAGGGAATTTTATGGATCAACAATGGTGACATCCTCATCTTCATATATGGGCATTAAATTAAATAAACCTGGCCATGACTTCAGAAATTGGAAGTGGTGAATTTACCATTCCATGCAAGTCCATGGGTAAAATATGGTAAAGAGAAGTTGATTAACACCAATTTTATTGATTCTAGGAACTTTTCCACATAGAACAAGGTGTAACTAGACCTAAAAAGGAATTTTGGATTAAATTTGAGGATAGAACTATCCATGAAATCCTAAAGGAAAATTATGGGCATACATGACCCTAAAACCACCATAAAACAACAATTTATGAAGTCTCTGAAGGAAGATCAAATGTAAAAGGATTCACATCCAGTAAACTATAATTTACAATACCTCTAATAAAAACCATTTCCTTCATATTGCTTGTTACCGACTTTTTGACATGTGTGTCAAAATGTGGTAAGTAGGGTTAACTCACATTTTTGGGTAGTCAACAGGTCTTCTCAACACATTAGGAAGTATTTTTGAGTTTAACATCATATAGCCTACAAATCTGAATGCACTAGGGTTACTTTTGAGTAGTGAAGGTGATGAAACTAAGGTATAGTCAACAACGGGAAATTCTAGGAGGAATTACGACTTTCAAGCAAGACAAAAAAAGATATGAGCAGCAAGTCTGGGAGTCTTATAGTAATATTCAATACAACAATGAAGACAATTAACTTTTGGAATTGAGACTAGTTATTGTAGAAATGACAACAAAAAATATGGTTTTGGTCATGTTACCACCATACTAATATGCACCTGGTGTGTAAAAAAAGTATTTCCCTAGTTTCCTTTTTGACCACACTCACTCTATTTATCAACTCAAGTACTAATTTTCCTATTTCCTTTCTACCTTGACCTATAACATCAACAAACAAAATGGGAATTTTGAATGAGAAAAAAGGGATATGTAACACATCCGTTGGAAATTGTGGCAGTTTGGTTATGTTATCAACCGCAACTATCAACAACATGTGGATCTACAGGAAACCATACCAATATATCATTAGTAACATCAAAAACCATATTAATCATGTTAAAAAAAATGAGATGAAACTCATTCCTTGGTGGGAATTCTGGAAGTTTGGTTGCATGCACCCTTGCCTTCTATATACATGAGAAACAATACATATTTATTTATAATGGTTTGGATTCATATGGATTCACATAAAATATTTTTGGGAGTCATAATAGGAAGTATATCAACTATGGATCTTCACATAGGTTCTCCCTCCCTTTTTGGTCCATGTGTCCTTGAACAAGGATGTTAATTGATTCAGAGAGTTATATCCCCCCAATATCATATACACTGGTGCTTCCATATCTCCCAACTTTGAAATTTGAAATGAAATACTCCCTTATTCCTTATATTAGTCAAATATATGCAAGGACTTGGATTCATTTCCACCCTTAGAATCCAAATGATTAAGAGCATGTACTTGAAACTTTTATATTGAGAAAATAAAATTAATCATTGAAGTTTCATTCACCAAAACCTAGAATGTTATGGCCCCTTGGAAACAATTAAACTAAAATCCAAAATAATCATTGTCACAAAAAGAATCCATCGCCTATGTTACCAAAAACCTCATCTAACAAGGTCATTTATGATAGAAAACTTCCTTGAAATCAAAACACACCAAATCCCATTTCTGATATACATTCCCATTTCTGCATAATAATCCATTACTCAATAAATGGTATGTGTTTCTACTGGCCAGAGTCTAAGTTCTCACAAGTTATTGGAAGAAAGAAAAATCCCTAGTTGGAGAGACAAAGTGGCTATCAATGTCTCATTTTTTTTAAAAACGCTTGCTTTGGTATTCCATATCCACAAGGATGATTTCATTTATGGTTCCAAAAGTGCCACTGGCCCTCCTAATATGGGTTCCTTCAATGGAGAATAAAGTTGAACTATTTCAAAAAAAATTGTAGCTATGTTGTATTGGGGATCCTAATACTGATGATTTGGTCAAGCAAAGAAACGAGTATATGCAACATTTTTATTATCTTTGAAATTAGATACGATTGAGTGTTACAAAATGTGCTTGATAGGATACTAGATTAATGAGTCTTATTAAAAGACCTTATTGAAGAAGATACACACCTACTCACGAAATAACACGAAACACTTTCGTTGACCTTAAAATAACATGAAACAAGACTAAGTATTGAACCTCGACAAATTCTAGGTAATGGGAAACAAATTCCCTAGTATTGTGTATAAAATTCTAGTGTTCCAAATGTATGCATTTTTTTAAAACCAATAGTGTCCTCTTTACAAACCTAAACTATTTCCAGTTTATTAAGCTTGTGTGATCATGTCCTTATACAAATATGAAATCCTGTATAGCAATTTAATGGGTTGTTTAAACACATTTTTTTCTAAGAACTCTCTCTGTCTCTTTTGATTATGATAATGGTGTATCTAGGTATATAATAAGACATCAAATGAATCAATGTATTATGTCATATTTATCATTCACAAGGTGTTTTACTATTTTCTGCTGCTCAGAAATGCTCCCAATGTGTCCAGAACTTTCACACACTGCTGCATGGGTGCTTAGAATTGGGAATATTTTTAAAATATTTGTGAAAAGAATGGATTCTACAACTTACAAATTCATAAAGATCATAATTTTATTTCCCAAGTTATTTAATCATAGAAACAACCTGATAAATCAAACTATTTAAGGTAAGTTTTTAGATCAGATAGAACAAAGTTTTCCTGAATGTATGGTAATCACCATCATCAACTAAATGTGTGTGTGTGCACATGCATAAATACCCAATACACAGTTCAATCAAATAAAAGAAAACATAATTATACCTTGATTTGTGGAGCTTCACACTGTCTTCTTCTACTTTACCTTTCAAAACATCATTCAACGAACTTCAAATTTTGTCTTGTTGCAATAGTTCCATGTTAGGACCCATTAAATAATTTTATTTTTTATGAAAAATAACAAAACCAATCTAAATAAACACAATACTATTACACTGTAAATTACAATACTATTCAACTATTCAAGTAAATTAATTGTTAATAATAGATCACCTGATAAAACACGGAGAACCAAAAACACTATGTATATAAGGCCATCGATCACATCAAAACACCATTTCTTGCCTCTTAACTATGAAAATGTTTCTCAATGCTATTTGTAACAAGTTCCAACGGAAGAGTCAAATAGCAATAGTAAAAGTTAAACACTAAAATTATAGAAATAGTTGTTTTTAATGTATTCTTCCTTACCATTCATTGAGATCCTCTCTATTTCGAGAATAATTTAATATTCTCTACTAAAAATTCCTAACCACATGAAGGTGGAAGCTCTTATGGCCCCCCCCCCCCCCCCCTCACATCACTCTCAATTCCCCAAACCCAATGCATCTACTTGCAAATAACAATTTACTGCAAATTATTTCAATCAATAGTTTAGAAGCTTTCATTAAATCATTATTTAAATCATTCATTAAACCATTCAATCATTTGACAGCTGAAAAAAACATTCATTAAACCATTCATTTAGTCAATAACCGATAATAAAAAAAATTAGTAAACCATTCATTAAAGCATTCATTTAACCATTCGTTTATGAAACATAGGAAAAAACCATGTAAATTTTTTTATTATAAATAAGAATAACTAAAAATTTCTTTAGTCACTTCCTTTTATCTTTTCTTCTTTGTAAATAGTTAGTCAGAAGCACATCTTCTAGAATCTTATCCTCAGTCTCCCTATTAGACTGCTCAGAAGGTTGAACTTGAGGCGAGGGGCGATGAGTTTCAATAATAATGTCAAAATGTTTCATTAATAAATTTTTATATTTATAAATACAAGTAATTCATTTAAAAAAAATTACGAAGTTCTTTTTTTACCTGTCATGGGCACATCATCATGTTCATCATTATCCTATACAGGCTCAACCTGTTCAGTGTTATCTGCATCTACATGCTCTGCAGTTGAATTGTGTAGAATTAGAATTAATGTTCACCATCTGCACTTATCTATACAAGACAATAACATATTAATAAATTCATTACCAAGAATCAAAGCATGATCTTCGTTTGGCTAGTGTACATCCTCGACATGAATGGGATCATTACTTTCCTGCTAAAAAGGGAATAAATAATTGATGTTAATTTTTTATAATGAATAAATTGCATGAGAATTAATAAATTATCATTAAAGTATATAATTTTTATATACCTGCACCCCAGATGAGTGAACAGAAGATCATGCACTATGCCCAGAAAAGATTCTCCAACATTCAACAATAGTGTCAAAGTATTATTCGAAGCTAAGATTCATGTCTTCCTGAGTGTGAAATTCTTTGAACCAGTCAGCCTACATATTTGCATGATGTCATTAATTTTACATTTTTTGCCAGAATAAAAAAAAAATTATGTATATTATTTGGATGCAGTTTCGGGTTTTTGATACTTACATATCAGGCCTCCAAGTTTGAATCACCACTAGGCCCAAGATTTTGTTGACCAATTTTTTCCATTCCTACCTTGCTGTCCTTAGATGCATTCGACAACCTAATCAAGTGTTAAATTACATTAGTCGATGTTCCAAATTTGATATAAATACTAATGATAATAAGGCTTACCATTACATTTTGGAATATATTGCATACCTCCCTGTTCCTAGTGGTATCTTTCCTGCTTTTCTTAGACCCTTCTCTTTTCCATATTCCACTAGGGCTTTCCACTCCCTAGATGGAATCATTGGAGGGAAATCATACCTAGGGTTCTTTTCTATGTGAACCCTATACTGGTCTATGACTATCTTTAGATGTTGTCCAGCCTTCTGTAGTACCTTCAATGTATCGAAGGCATCTTTTCTGAACAGACCAACCAAGAGATTAGTCAGCTCATCCTTTAAAGTTGTTGCCTACTTGTCCCACCTTGTGCAAATGGTGGGCCCGAATATCTCGTGCAAATGGTGGGCTTGAATATCTCTAAGGACAAATCATTTAGATGTTTATAAAATATATCATTTCCATCATTAGTCAACATTAAAAAATATTATCGGTATATTAAACACAAATTATAAAAACTAAATTGAACAATCTATAATCACCTAGAATCTTCTCTATATTTATTGGAATCAGTTCTTTGTTCTCCAAAAATTTTGTCACTATTGAAATCATGCTAGTGACACGAGAAGATATAGAAAATGCATCCACCTCTCTATCTAACCTGAATCCACCCCTTCTTATGCAGCATCTGTTGTAGGTCGGTCAACATCACCTGAACCCTTTGTTGTCCTCGAGGGTGTCGCAGAACATGTTGCCGACTATTCATTGGAAAATAAGGGAGCATTATGTGCTGTATGTGGAGTGGTTTGGTCACTTGGACCAACAACGCCTTGACTACCACTGTAAATCTGCATAACTTCCTGTAAATTCAAACCATTGTATTATATGTTCAATATCATATAAAATTAAATATTATAAAGTTCTAAATGAATTTATATTATTATTCAGGAACTTAATTGAAATTGTCAAATTCTCTGTAACAACAATTCAATCTTTGATTTGATCTCTTTTGTAAGTGGAACTGTTAATGTCAGAAGAACCACTCAGCTCATTTTGTTTTTCCATGGTCTTCTGTAGCACCCTCGATGGGTCTGCAGACCTACTAATTTCATTGTCTTTCGTTAATTGAAAGAACTCAACCTATAAATACTGTTGATATGGAATTTCATAAACCAAATCCCCTTTCTGCAACAAAAATACATAAAACATTGCTTAGTATTTGAAGCAATAGTGTGCATAAAAAAATATATTAACAAAAATTGTCTATCGTGGTAGATTCATAGGATTACATCTAGGTTTATGTGATGCCTAGACGAGGGTGTGGTCTAATAAATAGTTGGGGAATTACCCTGATCAACCAGCTGCAGAAAAAGTAGAGAACATTATCACAACCATATGCAATATGTAAAATCTAACAAATACATACCAAAAATAAACATTATGCTACATGTATTATATGTGTACAATTTTGAAGTATTTAGAATGTGGAATTACATTTAGGTTTACAGGTTTCCTCGAGGATCTAGTTGTTTGATCAACAGTTGGGGACTTTACCCAGTCATCAACTTGCAAAAAAAGTAGACAACATTATCATCATGAACGCAAACATAAAAATGAAAAAATACATAAGAAAATAAACAATATGCTACAAAATATATATCTCTACAATTTTAAAGTATTTCGAATGCATAATTACATTCATGTTTACTTGTTTCCCCGATGTTGCATTCAGCTGATCAATAGTCGGTTGGCTTCCCTGATCAACACTCTGCAAGAAAAATAGATAAGATTATATAATAAACGAACCAAATATACTAATGAAAATACATAACAACAAATTTTTTTGTCCATCCTAAAATTATTACAATGGAAATATCGATGTATACCTGCCGCCTTGATTCAGGTCTACTAACATCTAGGGAGAGGGAGGTGCCCCTTAGAGGAATATATTACATACCTCCCTGTTCCTAGTGGTATCTTTCCTGCTTTTCTTAGACCCTTCTCTTTTCCATATTCCACCAGGGCTTTCCACTCCCTAGATGGAATCATTGGAGGGAACTCATACCTAGGGTTCTTTTCTATGTGAACCCTATACTGGTCTATGACTATCTTTAGATGTTGTCCAGCCTTCTGTAGTAACTTCAATGTATCGAAGGGATCTTTTCCGAACAGACCAACCAAGCGATTAGTCAGCTCATCCTTTAAAGTTGTTTCCTACTTGTCCCACCTTGTGCAAATGGTGGGCCTGAATATCTCGTACAAATGGTGGGCCTGAATATCTCTAAGGACAAATCATTTAGATGTTTATAAAATATATCATTTCCATCATTAGTCAACATTAAAAAATATTATCGGTATATTAAACACAAATTATAAAAACTAAATTGAACAATCTATAATCACCTGGAATCTTCTCTATCTTCATTGGAATCAGTTCTTTGTTCTCCAAAAATTTTGTCACTACTGAACTCATGCTAGTGACATGAGAAGATATAGAAAATGCATCCACCTCTCTATCTAACCTGAATCCACCCCTTCGTATGTAGCATCTGTTGTAGGTCGGTTAGCATCACCTACACCCTTTGCTGTCCTCGAGGGTGTCACAGAACATGTTGCCGACTGTTCATTGGAAAATAAGGGAGCATGATGTGGTGTATGTGGAGTGGTTTGGTCACTTGGACCAACAACGCCTTGACTACCACTGTAAATCTGCATAACTTCCTATAAATTCAAACCATTGTATTATACGTTCAATATCATATAAAATTAAATATTATAAAGTTCTAAATGAATTTATATTATTATTTAGGAACTTACTTGAAATTGTCAAATTCTCTGTAACAACAATTGAATCTTTGATTTGATCTCTTCTGTAAGTGGAACTGTTAATGTCAGAAGAAGCACTTCCTCATTTTGTTTTTCCATGGTCTTTTGTAGCACCCTTGATGGGTGTGCAGACCTACTAATTTCATTGTCTTTCATTACTATGAAAGACCTCAACCTATAAATACTGTTGATATGGAATTTCATAAACCAAATCCCCTGTCTGCAACAAAAATACATAAAACATTGCTTAGTATTTGAAGCAATAGTGTGCATAAAAAAATATATTAACAAAAATTGTCTATCATGGTAGATTCATAGGATTACATCTAGGTTTATGTGATGCCTAGACGAGGGTGTGGTCTAATAAACAGTTGGGGACTTACCCTGATCAACCAGCTGTAGAAAAAGTAGAGAACATTATCACAACCATATGCAATATGTAAATCTAACAAATACATACCAAAAATAAACATTATGCTACATGTATTATATGTGTACAATTTTGAAGTATTTAGAATGTGGAATTACATTTAGGTTTATAGGTTTCCTCGAGGATCTAGTTGTCTGATCAACAGTTGGGGACTTTACCCAGTCATCAACTTGCAAAAAAAATAGACAACATTATCATCATGAATGCAAACATAAAAATGAAAAAATACATAAGAAAATAAACAAAATGCTACAAAATATATATCTCTACAATTTTAAAGTATTTCAAATGCATAATTACATTCATGTTTACTTGTTTCCCCGATGTTTCATTCAGCTGGTCAATAGTCAGTTGGCTTCCTTGATCAACACTCTGCAAGAAAAATAGATAAGATTATATAATATACTAATGAAAATACATAACAACAAATTTTTTGTCCATCCTAAAATTATTACAATGGAAATATCGATGTATACCTGCCACCTTGATTCAGGTCTACTAACATCTAGGGAGAGGGAGGTGCCCCTTAGAGAACCCTGCATTAAAAACATACTAAAAATTACTTAACGTAACCAGAATATTCACTAAAACAATTTTAAAACATAACATTTTTATGTATACCTGTTAGCTCGTGGATCGTGTACTCTTCTCACCTTCTATTGGGGTGATGAGCCCCCCATCACCTCCCTATAAAGTCAACATAGGAAATTTATTAGAAAATTATAATTATATGCTAACAAAAAATCCTATATATGTTAAAATAAGTAATAAAAGGTTTGGTAAATTTTTGGATGTACCACAATCATACTAACCATTTTTGTATCTACACGATTCAAATTGTAATTAATAAGCAGTTCTTCACCAGCAGCTATTGATTTAATGGAACATACAAAGACACAGTTTCCTTCATGTTCCTTGAATATGTAGTTGGGTTGCTCAAGGGTAGACTCTGGTTGTGTACTCTTTATAAACCCCACAATATTACCAGTTGTTTTTGGCCTTCCGTCAATGTACAACGTTTCTCCTTTATTTTGATGTTTGTCTTTCGGTTGTATATAATTCACTGACAACCCATATCTACACATCCTTCGTGTATATTGGACCAGGTGCATCCAATCACTGTAGTTGTAATAGGGTCCATGTTATACCTAAATATCGTCATCATCATGTGATTAGATCCCAAACTTTAGTGTTTCCCTCAATCCCAAATTATGAGGTCGGAACATTGGTCTAGACATCAAAATTGTATATGAAAATCCAGCATTGCTTATACCCTTTAATAAAAAAGAGGTACCTTCTTCAGCGCCTCCTGTAACGTGCTAGAACTAAGCGGTGGCACTGCCTTCACCCTTTAAGCAATGCACAGTTTTTCCTAGAATCGCACTATCATGGTGAACAAGGAGTAGTGCCCTTGGTAAAAAATGAAAAAGAGAGGTTCTCACGAAGCTCCTCGAAAGAAGGCTTCATGGAAGCCTTATAACTGATCACTAGGGTCAATTTGGCTCTAGATCCATCTTTGTAGGATCTCCTAGCCACCTCACCCACCAATTTATCAACCATCCCTATCCATTCCAAGCCTGTAAAAGTAGGCTCAATCTCCATGGTAGAGGAGAGAGTAATGTTATGTTGTTGCTTTGATATTATGGCCTAAGTCAGTCAAGAGAGATTGAGGGAGCAAGTTGGAGATATCAGAAACAATATGTTGGTTTTGTGAAAGAACATATCAACACTAAGGAATAGGTTGTAAACTCTTTCTTCCTTTTATTAATGCAAATTTGGTTCCTTTCCCATATACTTGTTATGTTGTAATCTTGCATGTTATTGTCAAATTCCTTAGTCACTAGCATAGATTTATAGATGATGTTCTAGTATCTTTGATCTCTTGTGTGTTTGATGTGTTTATGCAGGTATTTCCTTGGAGACCTTTTTTCATAAGAGAAGAATCACATCACTTCATCAAATATTGTATTCCATGTGCTTATAGGTTCTAGGGAAAGTCTTATAACCTTGTTGTGAACCATTTGTTTTGGATCTGAACCATTCAGACCAGAGGAACAACTTTTGTCGACAGAAGGTGAAAAATTCCTAACTACAAATCTGGAAACTTCACTAGGTAAGAGCTTTAGCTCATCTGATATTCCTTAGTATTTTTCAAGAACACTTGTCTAAAATCCAATTTCCCCTCCATCAATTCAATCAAATCCACTAGCTGATATAGTGGTTATTGGTTGGGTATCTTCAGATCTGTTCAGATCTAAGTTTTTTGACCCTCTGTACTCTTCAATATTGTTAATTTATGGTTTGAGTGCTAGTTGCACAGTGATCTAACCTTGTTGTTTCGATTTTTTCTTTGTTTTTGTGCATTTATAGGGAACAACGCATGTGTTGCAGGCAGTTAGCAGGAAGTGGTGCCACTACTTTGAACTAGTAATCAGGAAGCAGTTCTCGACCAAAACTGCTCTATCAATGACTCTCTACATGCGGTGCCAGGTAGGCCTTTTCCAGGCTTGTTTTTTCAAAGTTTTTTGCAAAACATTTGGTTAGATTGTTTTCAATTATGAATTTCTAGGTTTGTATTAAATATATATGAGTTCTTGAATGATGAATTTGATGTGGTAAAAGGATTGTTTTTTTTAAATCAAAGAGTTAGGATAGGTTCAGTCTTTTCATTAGCTTCTATACTTGGTTTTGAGTTTTTCGAAAGGAGTGCTGCTTGAGAGATTAGCATTAGTTAGATCTCAGTATTATTGCTAGATAGATCTAAAAATAAAGACTTATTTGATTGATAGATTGTTTCATTTTTCATTAAAAGTTTGTCAAGGACTTCTTTTTTCTTTGAAAAGATTTTTTTTTGAGATTTGTTTATATTTTTGTTGGAGGATGAATCATTGGACCTCTAATTAGCCTCATTAGCTTTTAGATCTTCATATTTCTTCTCTTTATTTTACATATTTGTTCTCATCAGAAGAAAAATATTAATAGCTTTAAGTTAGATCTTCTCGTTTTAAAGAAAAAATTGAAACAATGTTGATTATGCCTTTGGGTGTGTTTTGTTTTTCTTAGGAAAAGAGATCTTACCCTGGTTTTCTTTCTTTCAAAATTGGTTTGAAGTTTGTTCCTTGTTCTCTTTCTCAGAAAAAGTTTTGTTTAGTGTAGTTTTTTGAGAAAAATTTTGGTTTCAAAGCGGGAAATTAAAAAGAAAAATACTCTCTCCTTCCCATAGGTAGGCATGTCTTGAAAAGTAAAGAGAAATTATCTATATTCATATTTGAATGGATTTACATTTCTGTCAAAATATCATACATTCACCTAACCGCTCAAGATAAAATTAACAGTAGTTATAGGTCTAAAATTGTATAGAAATTTGAGTCATAAGTTAGTGACATGTTCGGGCATCATAAAACGTAGGAGTTGTTATTACTCGTCTGCACTGCAACCCAAGACTCATGCAGTTCTTCTATGTACCGTCGGTATATCGAACAACCTTTCACATATCCTTGAGGTATATAGAAAGGTACTTCATGTACTCGATTGTATATCGGAATGCCCCTTGTGGACGGTTGTGCATTAAATAGCACTACTATTGATTTGAGCTCCCTCATAGCTTGTGTATATCAGGAGACCCCACTAGGATTCCTTGTCCAACTAAGAAAAAACCTTTGGTCATCTTGTTTGGTGCAATACACTGAGAAAAACACTCGGGGAGACTACTACGCACATACCTTGAGTATATCGCGAGTTACACCTACTTGACAATCCTGGTGAGAGATCAACTATTTTGAGCTCATCCTATCACTTAAGTTTGCTTGTGGCCTATAGCTTGAATAGGAGAAAACTTTGTGTGATTTTTATTAGCTCTGAAACCCTAGGTTAGGTTTAGCGACTGATACAATTTGGCTGAGTTTCAGTTGAGATGATCTAGAAGGGATCAAGGCTTACCACCCGATTTTCCTCCTGCTACGGGAGAAAGTCCAATGGGAGCCATTGACTAAGGATTTGCAACTAGTTCCCATGAGGAAGAAAATATGGTTGTAGAAAGTGGAGATCAATTCACTTCTTACATTAATCCCTTGACTCAATAGCCTCCTATGGTTGATACTTCCTTTCATACTCCTATGGAAGGTTGTATTGATAGTCCTTATGAACCATAGTATGGACCTGATGCTCCGTTTTGGAGAACATCTATGGGTTAGGGAATTTCATCATTTGGGGTTAATAGAACCTCTCTTAAACAAACTTCTACAGGTGAAGAACAATATAGCCAAATCAAAGCATCTATTCACCGTGCACGAGATTTTCAAGAGAGAATCCAAAGACTAGACAGAGTTCTCACCGTGCTTGCACCTCATAATGAATATATATTAGCAAGATTACCCCGTAATACAAATCCTTGGCCTATGGCCGAAATTAGGGCTTCCATTGATGGTTACCCACCACATCATGAGACTTCTCGCAATCCAAATCAAACCTCCAATTATGTGCCTATATTTTTGAATTCTAGGTTTGTCTCTAATCATCCTATATCTTCTATGGTTAGGGCCCAACCTTCAGTTCCAGTAGCATCGGTATATTCTAATGCCAGGGGGAAACCTCTGACGCAACCTATGTTACCCGTTAGTGGAATCATTACTAATAATAGACAGACCTCTACTACATGGCAATCCGTACTATATATTCCTCCCACCAATACAAATATGGTAAACCCTCCATTAAGTTCAGGTAATCCCTTAACAGCAAAACCTACAATTAATAAACCCTCGTGGGGCTATGGTTACCAAGAAAATCAAGTTCATGTAGGGAATATGAATTATCAACCTACCTCTATAGGAATGTCCTACACTGGAATTCCGTACCCTGGGAATACATTTACATAGTGGGGGAAACCCAACTGGTCTTACATGCCAACAATAGGAGGAATACCTATTCATACTATTGGAGGCACCCAAGGACCACCTTATGGATTTCATCCCCCTGCGGGGCCTAGAGGGCCCCCTTCTGGTGGTCCTAGAGGTTCTAGAGGTCTTAGTAGTCCTACTCCTGGAGGTCCTAGTGGGCCTCCTCCTGGTTTTCCTAGTTTTCTTGGAGGTCTCAGTGGTCCCCCTTCTAGAGGTCTCGATGGGCTAGGTGGACTTGGAGATCCTACTCTTGGTGGTCCTAGTGGTCCTAGTGGTCCCAACCATGGATGTGAACCCCCTTTAGGTGGATCCTTGGGAAGTTCATCATCTCAACATCCATTTCAACAACTCGTATACCAGCCAACATATGGTCCAACTGGTGGATACATGCCTTATCAATAATTCCAGTATATGGAACCCAATCATTAGTTACCTTTCCTAGCAACTTTGGACTTACCTGATTTATCCAAATTGATCAATGATCCCATTTGACACAACCCTTCATGGCCCGCAATTCTGGTGAAGTTTCCATCGGACATGCCAAAATTTGATGGAAAGTAGGGAGATGATCCCAAAAACCATGTTATGACCTTCCATTTGTGGTGTTCTTAGAACTCCTTGATGGATGATTCAGTTTTTTTAAGTCTCCTCTAGTGCACATTGACTGGTACAGTTATGAAATGGTACATTGAACTTCCACAACATTCATTTGTGGACTTTAGCTCTTCGACAATTGTTTTTCTTACGCACTTTCAACTACCCATTCGTTACAAAATGAGTACAAATATTTTAACTTCACTCTGTCAGAACACCTCCACAGACATGTCAGACCATATCGACGAGTGGAGAAGGAAAAGAAGGCTTATTAAAGCTCCCATCCCAAACCAACTGCTAGTTGATTGGTTTACTAAGTCATTGTTTCCTCCTATCACCCGAGATGTTGCTATGGGAAGTGTTCTTACTGAAGAGTGGGATATAAGTCACGTTCAATATCTGGACTTGTTCTATTCCCAATCTAGAACATTGTATGAATTAATTTAGGAATCTCCTCACCTCAGCACTGATCCCGCTAAGCCACCAGCAGAAACTCCTATTTATAGGGTGGTTGGTTCCATCCATCCCTCATCGACAACAAAACCTACCAAGAAACCAAATGCTTCTATCACTGCTCCTTCAACTCCTACTGTTTCCACCTAGGTAAATGCTATTCAAAGCACACAAACTACCAACAACAATAAAAAAGGAAAAGATAAAAAAAAGAAACCCAAAAACTAATAGGAGAATCATAAACCAACAGCTAATGAGAATGATAAATGGAAGAGGAAAGCCAAATATCCCTGCTTGTTTTCTTGAGGAGATCAATCCCAAAAATAATTCCCTCATCATGATGATATTAGCAAATTTTTGAAGAGAAACCTCGCACTAGCAAGTCTTACTGATCCTTTTCCTTCTCAACAACAACTGACAGACTACATGTCTAATCAAGGGAATCCTAATTCCACGAAATAAATCTGGATGATGTCTTTCGAGACCATCAATTTGAGTAGTCATAGTCAATAATATGACAACACATTAGAGAAAAAGGATGAGAATCCTCCTTCTGACAAATTTTATTCTACTAGTTCTCCTCCATCTTCGTCTAATGGATCTGTCATGATCGAAAAAACTAATCTTCATTCAATTCTGCAACCACCTAAGGATTCCTTCAGGAAGTGTCTCTTTTCAATCCCAATGCCCGAGCTTCCCAATTTTATAATGTCATTGAATATCTAGCTAAGGCTCCTTGCGCGATGTCTACCGTGGAGGTACTACAAAGTTTTCCAACTCATTGTAAGAACCTGCTAATAGCTTTGGGGGCATTAGACCCAGATAATACCAACTTGATTTATTTAAACGTAGAGAACTATAAATCCATACTACCTCACCAAATCATATTTCAGATTGCCTCTAGAGTAGTTGGAAAAAAGGTCCATCGGAACGTTCTGGATGAAGGAGCTTCTACCTCCGTCTTATCTATATCTTGTTGGAGGGCCATTGGTTCCAATGAGGTTATGAAATTTCCCACTACTTTAAAATATTTTGATGGACAGGGTTTCCAGCTCCATGGTATATTTCCAACACTTTTTGTCGAGCTTGGGGGAAAGACTGTTTCCATTTAGGTGGAGGTGGTTTATGCCCCATTGGGGAGGAATTTTTTTTATGCTATGACCGTTGTCACTTCCACAATAATTAGAACTCTCCAATTTCCACATTTAGGGAATATTGTGACTATTGTACATCGAAATTCACAACCCCTATGATGAATAAAATCCCTATGCTAGGTCAGTTCCCTATTGCTTATCAGTCGATTGGGGTAGGTATGCTGAAAGACTCCACCCTTATGGGTGTGTTTCCATCAGTCCCTCCTAGTACAGAAGTGGCAACAAATAAATATGATTTCCACCACTGGCTATAGTACCAAGGGAAAATAAATTGTTGAGACATCCTCTCTTGGCCCATATCAAGCAATGTATGATGCTATCCGTTCCATTTCCAATGACCATGTTGATGATATTCATCTCGTGGCTTCGGATCCGTACCACCTACCTTATTCGTTGGAATCCTCTCTTCCAACTCTATATTATCTCACACAAAATTTTCCTTCAGATGAGTCCATTATGGGGATCATGAATGAGGATGAACCCATCTGGGAAGATCACCATCATCGATCTTCTTTTCTTCCCAACGCCACTTCAATGGATTTTGACATTGAATCACTTATCGGTACTGATCTTGTCACCCATCCACAAACACCGATATTGTTGTAAAATACGAAATCCAAAGGAAACCTATGGAACATTACTAAAACTACCCCAATTGACATATCAGTCAAACCTGGAACCATTGAGTATGTTCATGTAGGGCAGAACTACTTGATGAAAGAAACTGAAGGATATAGAGCATTATTCATATAATTATGAGATATTTTTCCCTAGACTTATGAGGAGATTCCTGGGATAGACCCATCTATTGTGATTCATGAAATTAAAACCTACCCTACGGAAAATTATGTCAGGCATAAATTACGTCAAGTCCATCCCCAGAAAGCTACGGCTATTAAAGCCGAAGTAGAAAAAATTTTGAAGGAAGGATTTATTTATCCTCTACCCTTGACAGAATGGGTATCTAACGTTGTCCCTGTGAACAAAAAGAAGGGTACCATTAGATTCTGTATCGATTTTTCAGACCTGAACAAAGGTTGTCCCAAAGACAATTTTCAGACTCCCCATATTGATCAGATTATTGACAATTTTGTTGGAAGTGTCATCTTCTCATTCATGGATGGCTTTTCTGGGTATAATGAGATTGAGATATTTCCCATCAATCAGCACAAAACTTAATTTATATGTCCATGCAGAAATTTTTCCTATAGGAAGTTACCGTTTGGCCTTAAGAAAGATGGAGCTACATTCTAGCATGCCATGTCCTATGTGTTTCCCAATATTTAAAACATTGTGGATTTGTACCTTGATGATCTCCCATGGCATTCACAACAAGGATAATACCACCGTAAGAATCTTAGAGGCATTTTTCTGAGATGTTGTCATTATAACATATGACTCAATCCACACAAATGTGTTTTTTCGTTGAAACGAGACGTCTCCTTTCCTTTGTGGTTTCAAAGGATGGCATCCGAATTGATCCACTGAAGATTGTTTCTATATTGGCCCTACCTACCTCAACAAATATTGTTGAACTCCAAAGTTTACAAGGGAAGGAAAAATTTCTCCCTCGTTTCGTTTGCAATTTTGCTAAGAAAACACACGGTTATATGCGTCTCCTATAGAAGAACACTCCATTCTTCTCCGATGACCAGGCCCAACGAGCCTTTGATAATTTGAAGCACGCTTTGACTCATTCACCCGTGATACACCCACCATATTAATCAAAGGACTTTCTCTTGTATGTTGCTGCCTCCAATACTACCATTGGGATGGTTTTAGTGCAGGAATATCCCAACGGTCAAAAACACATGATATATTATGCCAGTAAGAATCTTATTGATTTTGAAACCCAATACTCACATGTGGAGAAAGTTAGCATTGGCCACAGTCATTTATATTCAAAAATTTCATCATTACATTTTGCTTTGCACTACCATGGCACTTGCAAATCAGAACCCTATGTACTACATCCTGACTCGTCAAGTACTAGAGGGGAAATATTGTCGTTGGATTGTCATCCTTCAGGAATTTGACCTTGAGTTTTCCAAGGTCACTTCAAAGAAATCCTTGGTATTTGCAGAGCTGATGTGTGACCTTCCATGTGCTTTGATGGATACTGAGCCTAATGATTCATTCCAGGATGAATTTCTATTATTGATAAGCACGACAGACCCATGGTATGGAGATTTAATTATTTATCTTCAAACTCAAATATTTCAGCCCAATATAACCCATAATGATCGTCGCTGTATCCGCCACTACACAAAATACTACCTTATCTTAAATGATACATTGTATAGACATGGTATCGATTCCATTCTTCGATGATGTCTTACACATGAGGAGGCTGAACAAGTCCTTAATGAGTGCCACTCAGGAGAATGCAGCGGTCATCTTTCTGGGATGGCTACAGCCTAGAAAATCCTTCACGCTAGCTATTTATGGGCTTCAATATTCAAAGATTGTCATGAGGCTATTAAGAAATTCCCACTCTGCCAACATTTCTATTCGAAAAAGCACACCCACATTGCTCCTTTACACCCCGTCATTGCAGTTGACCCTTTTTCCAAATGGGGAATTGCATTTTAAGCCTACCTCAGCTGGGGGGCATGGTTGCATCATCGTGGTCGTTGATTATTTCACAAAATGGGTTGAGGATATGCCTACACATGCAGAGGATGGTAATACTTCCACCCTCTTCTTATTTAATCATGTGATAACTAGGTTCAGGGTCCCATAGTCTATTGTCACTAACCACAGATCACATTTCTGGAATCAGATGATGACTGAGCTGAGTACCAAGTTGGTTTTTTGCCATGAAAACTCAAATCCTTATTATCCGTAGCATAATGGTCAGGTCGAGGCCACTAACAAATTTTTGAAAACTATGTTGCGAAGGATGGATGGAGATCATAAATCCAACTGGCACCTAACTCTCTTTTCTACTCTTTGGGCTTATAGGACTTCGGTAAAAAAAACAACTATTTTCACACCATTCCATTTATTTTATGGACTAGAAGCTGTCCTTCCTATCCAATGCCAGATTCCATCAATGAAACTTGTAGTAGAAATTCTTCCAAACATTTCCACTGAGGAAGAAATATTTCTATACCTAACTAATCTTGACAAAACTAAAAGAGATGCTTCCTTAGCTAATGAGGCACATAAGAAATGCGTCAAGGTCCAGTATGATAAATCTATTCAGCCTTGGGTTTTCAATGAAGGTGACCTAGTTTTGACCTACGATCAAAGACACGATAAACTAGGTAAAGGGAAGTTCGAGTCTGTTCGGGTACACAAGGTATGCCCAAAAGACCGAACACATTCAGATACTGCTTCACACAAACAGATCACAGATCAACACACTGATGTTTGTCACATAGTTAAAACCCTCGAGAGGGAAAAAATCCATGGGCCTAGCCAAATAGCTACTTGGAGCAATTTATTATGCAAAAAAAAGAAAGTTACATGAGCTTCTCATAATCAATCAACTAGCCAAGGACCCTCTATGCTCTTTAAATAGAGATCATAGACCAATTGGGTGTTAAGACATGGATCAATGGTAGGTATGATCTAAGGGAAGTTGAACCGTCAAATCACTCTATGTCTAGAACATATCGTGACCGTCGGATTAGAATATTTACAAATGCATACTAAAGAAACACACTTTTACCTAACGAATATATTACACAAGTTGATCTTAACTAACTCCTAAGTGTCTAAATATCTTAACATATT